>CM065054.1:64480100-64847600 GCA_032883995.1 Coronaproctus castanopsis
TCATTATCTATTTTTTCTTTTCCAAGTTTGAAATGTAGTAATTTAAAAAAAAAATAATCAATCAAAAAGATTAGTTAAAATCACTAAAAAATTTGTTTCTTTACGAACAATTACAGAAAGCTTTTCGGCTGTTAAGTAATTATCGAGTGAATATAAAAAATTTGACTAAAGTTTACGTAAAATATCTGCTCGGTTTTATTCGTGCCGGCACGAAGATATTTCTACACAGTGCGACCCAATCAAGTTCGCACTTTGCCATTTCGGTCGTTGGAATGTCCTTCTGTCTACAATTTCTTTCGTTGATACTTCGTTACATTTATTTAGGAACTAACTTTGATATTCAAGTTCGATTACAGTTAGAATTCTTGTAGGACGAATGTTTAACCACGATAAAATCTAACGTTATTTGTTTTCTAGAAACTACACAAATTAAATTTAATAATAATCAAATTACGTATCGCATTTTTTTCTTCTTATTATCGAGTTTTCGTCTAGTTTATCGATAATATGTTTTTTTAATTTAGTCGCAATGTCCATTATATATATATATATATATATATATATATATATATATATATATATGTGGTACGTGAACTTTTATCGCTAACAACATTGTTTATTTTCTGAAGTGTTTTAAAAATATTCTATAAACGCATTGAAAATTATCTAGAGTCATCTCTAAGAAGGAGCACTGTGTATTAAACACCTTGCTATAAATTTTATTATTTTGTGTCGAAATTTCATGTGCGATTGAAAGGTTAACATTATCAGAAGACAGAAATACCGAGATACGTTTTTTTTTTTTTTTTCGGTTTTGCTACGTCCGGCGGTTGCAAGCTGGCTTATATTTCGATTGTGCCGGCATTAAGGCAGCTACGTGAAAACGTGTAAAAGTGCTGATGTAAAGATGGCTTTTGACGATGTTCATCAAACTCACAGACATTTAACAGCCTCATCATTATCGAAGGAAGCGGTGGGCGTAACGAATGCCGTTAAATCCGAGTTGTCTTCGCTACAAGTATAACTGGAGATGAGGTTCTTGAAACCGTTGAGCACAATCGTGCCGAATTCTCGACGAGCTTTTGAGTGAAGCGAAACGATATAAGTGATTGTACCTTACAGGCAGAATGAAAAATCAGAAAATGACATTGACAATAGGCTTCCCCACCTTACCAGAGTGAAAAAACGTTCTTCGATAGTTGTGAAATTCTGTTGTCGTTTCACAAGAAATGAACTTTTAGCAAAGCGGAAAGATACTCGATTGTTACCGCGTACGATCAAGATGAATCTGAATGCAAATGGTTTATATAAATGAGCATCTAACTCTAATGAATTCCAGGATCCATAAGCAGGCTACGGAACTTGAGGACGTTGGTTATGTATAGATTAAAGAATGTAAAGTGCTCGTAAATCGGAAGAAAGTTAAATTATACGTCTAAGCAGTATAGATCATGCGATTGCATCGAAGAATTCAGCCGCAAGGAGTTAGTCTCGTAACTGTTCTCGATAGTTACTTTTTCCCGATTAGTTATAAGTTTCCCCCCCCCCGAATAGTTATAAATTTTTGTTTGCACGGTTTTTGATAATCAACCGTTACGGATGGGAATATTTAGTGATGATGATAATAATTCGAATATATTTTCGGGCGTTTATTTCCTAAAATAAACTTAAAAACATGACTAACTTTAAACATGAGAAGCTTACGTAGGAATTACGGCGACTTTTAAATGTTTTTACAGCAACGATCTATCGCATATTATTATTTTAACGGACACATACGAGTGCGAGAAATAAATCGGTACCGCCTCCGAGGCTTCAAGCGCAATGTAAGAATAATGAATGATCGGTCGAGGTTCTTATTTATGTTAAAGACGATATTCGATATGCTGGTAAAGAATTTTCGATGAGGAAATGCTGTGTGCAAGTACAAATAAAATTACAAAATAACAAATATATTACTTTTTATATTACTTTTAGTGTGATATAAATATTGACATCTCGGATCAGTGCGAAGGAAGTAAATATCTCGATTTTCTTTTTTTTTTTTGATTTTCATCTGTGGTAAATCAGGCTATTTATCATCGAGGTTCAAGGGGTTATAAATCGTGTTTAGATTATTTGTTCGTCCGTGGGTTATGAAACAATGTCGCAAAATTATACATAAAGTGTGAAGTTATTAAAGTGTGGGCTTCACAGATTATACAACGCGGCAATCTACAGAGAGTTTTCATTTGACAATACGTGTCGTGCTCCATTTAACGAACTTAATTATTATTTTGATAAACAACCGTTTAAAAATTTATTTAAGTTCATGCAATATATATTGTACCTTTATACTAAGCTAATATAAGTGAGAAATTTGAATAGTTCATTTCAAAATTAACTGAAATTTTAAATCAATGTAGAGTTCCTAAAACATTACCGTAAACGATCAAATTCGATGACGAAGTAATTTAACCTACTCCGGCAAGGTACGATATATATATATATATATATATATATATATATATATATATATATATATATATATATAATTGCCTATATTTTTACTATGTTATGAATCTTCATATTAATTCTGTTATACGGTGAGCTATCGTGGGCGTTACGTAATTATTATTTAAAATGTTTGTTTTTATTATTTTGAAATAAAAGTTTTTCTTTTTTTTTCTTTTTACTTGTAATATTTTTATTGACGTACACACGCATATATCTAATTCTTCTGAACTCCCTCGACTCCGAGTATGAGTACTGTCCTCATTGATGTCTGATTATGCGAAATAAAGCCGATATGATGGCTGCTGCTGAAATCGCAATGCCGGCATTTGAATTGATGTTGCTTTTATTTGAAAGAGTCCTCATTCTCGAAAGTCTGTGTTTGACCCAGATGAACATTAGCTGTTTCTATGTTATTTGAAATTAATTGCACAATAGTTTATTTCTAGACTAAATTTCCGGTATTGTAAACTCTCTTTATTTTCCGATATTACAGCACAATCATTTGCATATTGCAGGTTGCTAAGCGTAAATGTGTTTGTCGTTTTTCGATTCAAGCCTAGTTAGCGTGCAAAGGCCGCCATCAAATCTAAAATCAATTTTTACACCAAAGTCAGAGATGTGCTGCTTGAAGACCATGCGGAGACCACACTTATGTAAAAATTGAACAGGGATGGCGCGAGCATACTGCCTTGTCTAATATTCCTGACGTTATTTCGAAAGGATCCGTGACTCCAGTATTGCAGATAACAACCGCCTGCATTCCAGTATGTAGTTGTATCAAGCGCATTAGTTTCGCGAGAGGGGGCATCCTGCTATTTTTAGACACGTCCTTAGATCGTTTTATAGAGTCGAATGCTTTTTTAACGTCAATAAAAGCTATGTATAAATTTGTGCTCTGTTCACGCCCTTTTTCTATCATTTATCTCATAGAGAAAATTTGGTCAGCTGTACTCCGGTGCTAACGGAAACCTGATTGCTCCTCTGGCAAGTACGCTTCCAAAAGTGATGTTAATCTGCTTTGAATTATTTTACCAACTATCTTTCCTGCTGCAGATAGCATAGCGATTCCTCGATAATTGTTACAATCTGCCTTGTCGCCTTCGTTTTTGTATATGCAGCACCATCCTTAAACTTTCGGGATGGTTATCCATTCGTAAAATCTATGCAAACACTGCGGAAGTTTCTCTCCTGTGAAGTTTTTAAAATCGTATAAATCGTAATATAAACGAAGCAGAGCCGAAATATATTCTATATTTATCCTGTTTAATAAAAGATCTAAACTGAGCTTAAATAATAAACCAATCTTATATATAAATGCTTTATTCGCTCGATACTTGTCCTGCGTGTAATCGTATATCTAAAACTTCATACGAAAAACATCAAATAGTCCAAAATCGTTATTCCCGAATTATATTAAACGCAACTAGATCTACCGAAGTTAAATGCGATATATACCAAGAGAGTGCGCATACATATTAGAAAAAAAAAATTCTACAACAGAAGCAATACAGTAGTATTCCACTTATCGCTGTCGGAGCAATGATAACCTCTAACAATAATTATCATTAAGACGTAACAAATACAAACATAGAAGACTGAAGCGTAATCTGCTTTATTAACGTATTTAATCTATAAACTTTATTACAGACTTTCTCTCGTTTATGTTATCTACAATTTTATTTCTAACAATTTACTTTACTACTTATCTATATCACGATATCACGATATGCCTTTATCTATCCACTGCTGGATGAAGGATTTTCCCCGATTTTTTCCATTTATTTCTGTTCTGTGCCTTTAGTAACCATTGCTTCTCGGCTACCTTCGATATATCATCGTGTCCTCGGTCTACCCTGGGGGTCTTCTTTTATTTATCGGCCACTATTGTATGACCCGCTTTGACCATCTGTTGTCATCTCTTCTTCGGCCTACATGGCAAGCCCGATTCAACTTTATTCTAGAAATTCGTTCCACTCCGTCATTTAACTTCGTTAATTCACGTATCTGTGTGTTTCTGTATCGATCCGATAATCTGATGTTGAGCATCATTCTCTCGTGGCCAGTTTGAGTCTTTCTTATTTTCTGTATATTTGTTTTTGTATATGACCATGATTCTGCAGCCATATATAAGGACTGGGAGTACACACTGATTATATAATCTCCTTTTCGGATTAATTGCCATTTTTTTGTTTCGAAGTATTCTGCTTAATTTCCCGAACGCAATATAATATATATATAATGACGATCGTCGTATGTTCACATCATGATAATTTAAATTGATTAAATTAGGAAATGAGGACTAAATATATATAATTATTTGTTTAATTAAAGTAAAATATATTATTATTATAATAAAACCAGACTGGATTATTGTTATACAATAATAATAGTTAATTTTAGTTAATCAAGAAAAAAACCAGTAAATTAGTTTGTCAGGCAAGTACGAGGATCCTGGCAATATATATATATATATATATATATATATATATATATATATATATATCGTACATATAACGGATTGTATGTCTTTGCTACTTTTTACTGCAATTGAATCTACTTTAATTCTTAACTTATACTTTTCGTTAATAATTTTATTATATATAATTCTGGCGTCAATACTGGGTACAGATGCGTAACTTTCACTTATGTTGTATATGTATTTAATTCTTTGATTTATATACAAATATAGGTTTTTGTTAAATTACAAAAATTTACCTGACGGTAAGTATAAAATCGTGTCGAAGGGTGATGCTAATTTTATTCCAGTGTAAAAAAAATATACATATATATATATATATATATATATATATATATATATATATATATATATATATATATATATATTACAACATTTTAAAATAATGTAATAACGACCGAATGAACACAGTTACTTGCGATGGTCACAAATGAAATTTTTTCAGTCGTTGACATCTGGATCGAAGGCTCACATGACGTTTTCACGTGGTGCAAGTTCGAAAGGCCATCATTGCACCCGTTGGGTTACTATATCCGCTATTGGGTCGTCAGTCGTCCTTGAATTTGAAAACTAAAAGTCGCATTTATATCAAAGCGATGGCGCCCATTTAGCGTTACGGTATCGAATATTATATGGATTAACTAGTGCAAGTAGTCTGAAGAGAATACAGTAGTCGAAGATAATTCGTGTAATCACGTCCGCGCCATTCTAGATTTTCAACTTAATTCTCTATAATAATTTGAATGTTTCATTTGTCCAGTATATTTACATTAGCCAGTACGAAAAAATATTTAACAAACTTATACATATCAGTAATCCCAATATTAATGCAATATCATCAGGACTTCTAAACAATCCAGCTAGAAGACTGAAAATTAAATGGTGTCGGCACGATTACACCTAGCAACCGCGGAATTATCTTCTTTATTATATTAAATTCGATACTATTCATATTACTCTCGAGTCGTTATATTACTTTAGTTATTATCTCTATAACCTACTCATTATTTTATCGTATCGCGATGTAATGTCTCATTGCAGACATTAAATTAATTTTGCTAAATTTATCGCGATCGCCTTTGTTTATGGTAGTTTAAATAAAAATAAAAAAAAATAAAAAAATGATATATTTATTTTTTACTATTTGAATTTGTTGATAATAATATCGCTAAAACTCTCACTTCTGTCGTTAACAACGCTGCATTTATGCAAGTAATCGATGAAAAATTTGGCCACTGTGAAATTATATTTACAGATGAGTCGGTTCGTAAAATACGTGCACATCATACTTCTGCTTTATATTACCCGAAAAAAAAAAGGCATATTGAAAGTATACAGATTATCCTTATTTCTCGTTTGTTGTAGAATTGTTTGTCATTTACAAAGCCTTAGTCAAAGATGCGAGGAAAAATTGTAATCGTGTCCGCTTCCTCGAGTGTGTCCTTATTACAATTATCTAAGCTGTCAGAACTCAAAATGTCCAAGTTAGAATTTGATGTGAGACATCGAGTTATTCGGCTTTATAATCGCGAATCTAGTAAGTGGGTCCCTTCTCATTGCGGCAAAACGACGTGGTCGATGAATGGTTATAATTTATCAAGTTACGAGAATATTAAACGGAATTCGACTGATACGTCACCAAAGATTAAACAATCTGTACCAATAGATTTTCAACGGTACTCTACCGCTCCGAAAGACGGAATAAAGGGAAAAAAATACTTCGCTTTGATACGTACGGTTTCCAGCAAGCCATGGTTTCAATTATACCAGAACGGTTTGATTATATATCGACTTTATTTAGACTACGTACTGGGCATAATCTAACTCACATCTTGCTAAATTATGCATAATTTCTGATGCTACATGCGACACGTTATTGACGCGACTGTGTTGAGCATCTAATTTGGGTTTGTCCGAAATTTCTAAAGCATACAGATGAGATGTCTAGTGTTTTACAAAAATACATTACCTGCGAGTATTGAATTGTTTCCGACCCACATTGTTTTCTGTTACAGTAAGTTTATATAATTTTATCAAACGTAGCGGCATTGAGATTTAAAATACATTAACCGGATATTAAACTGGCCAAATGGCGTAAGCTTGGCCAAAAAAAAAAAATAAAAAAAAAAAAAATAAAAAAATAAAAAAATCCGCGTAAATTTCAGCGTAGTATAAATACCGTGCATGCTTATTATAAAATTCGTCATAGTCACTTTGTTCACTATCTTAACAAACGAGATTTCTTTGTTTTCACCGTTGACACTTGACGTATTTGCTTCTATATTAAATTGATTTTTGTACTATATAAAATTGAGTTAAAAATATTCGTACTCAGATCCGACTGAAACTGAGAAATATGAACTGATTGATTTAAGGAAATTCAGTGTTCTTTCTCTAGAAAATAAAATTCTACTTTACAAAACAATAATAAAACCAATTCGGACCTACGGCATAGGGCTATGGGGTACCGCTGTTAAATCCGATATACGTGGAAAGAACACAAGCAAAAATCCGACGGAAAATATGCTCCTTGGTTCATACGAAATGATGACATCTGTTTGAAGATCTGCTCGGTTAAAGATGAAATCCGCAAAAGATACAAAGGGAGACTAAATCAACACTCAAACATACAAAGAGAACCCGTTGTCAAACTGCATTAAATTCAAACGAATACACAGATTCCATCCTACTTCGACATCGATCCTAATAAACTCTTAAAAATTGCAAATTAAAATAACAAGTATTCATCGATAAATAGGATCAGCACACCCATTGCTATCCTCCTTTTGATTTTTATATTAACATATGTCTTCACTTATTGTTATTAAATACAGATTGCATACAAAAAAAATAAACAAAAAAAAAATTATTCCAAAAGGTTAAATTCGCTTTATCAAGTTGCGCATGTATATTGAGTACGCGTGTATACAGTATGGTAACCTATTTACTAATATTTTTATTTTAGTCTTATTTTTATAGTTCCGTGTGTAACTACCGAGGACGGCACTGGTGATTTAACAGTTAGATGTAGTAAATGAGGTTAGAAGAGAAAAGGAATTGTATAATTGAGGGAATAGTTCTGTTGGAGAGGAAATCAGACATAGTACGCGGATGAATATGGGGTAAGTTGGGGGTGGAGTGTAGTATAGTCAAAAAAATCAGGGCGATACGTTTGAGGTAGATGGTCATGAGAGAGTGATATGTGATCAAGGCGGAGCCGTCGAGTGCTACATAGTTGGAACCGGATAATTTAGCAGGTGGTTTTCAGAAGTCAACATCGGGTTTGATAGCAAGAAGGAAATTACTGTGGTATTCCACTTCTGTTGCCACGGTGAATGAAGTATTTGAACGTTGTGTTTAGTGCTGAAGATGACGGGGCTTTGTAGGTTGTAGGGGAATATAGTATAAGAATGGGCTGTCCTATACATCGCTTCGTTTCTCACAATTCCTTTATGATCTGGTAAGACTGGATCTGTATCTATAAGAAGGGATTGTACGCGATTAATAAGTTGATTTTTTAATTTTGTGTTCTTGAGGGCCGACACAGCGGCGCGTAAGTCCGTTACCATTATTCGTAGAATACGATTTTAAGCTTTCCCGATCGAAGTGTGTCCATTTTTTAAACTTTGCGACGTTTCGAAAGCGTTTTGACGTCGCTCTAGCGTTTAGGAGTAAATTTTGAAGACAGAAAAATATACCGTCTAATTCCGCATCATTCGTAGAGTAAGAATCGTGCCGTCGTGTTATTATGATGATGACTAATTTAAAGTTTTATTTAAATTTTTCCGAATTAATATATTCGTTATAAAAATTGAATTTCAATTTAAGTTCGAGTTGTTTTATATTTCTTAATTTGCTAAGGTTATTATTAAGGTACTTAATGAATTTACTTGTAGTTGGAACATTGTAAAAAATTTTTATTTGTTGAAATAAATTTGTTGTCGTTGTATGGGATGGCGTAAATCGTTAATGGAGAATGCAAATGTTGTATGTACGACTATTAGTAGAGCGGGATAGGTATTTGTCGCCGTCGGTTGTTGTTGATAGCTGTTTATTAAGTTATTTGCTTTCATAATGAACTAATGCTCGGTGTCATATATATTGTAGGATGGTACGAATAATCACTTTCCACGGGTGGAGGGGAGTTGGATAATTTCAGTTTGTCATTGTATCGGCGTTGTAATTTATATTAAAATCATTTAGAGCGGCTACGCGGTATAGGATTAAATGGGAATTTAAAGGATCACACACGTATACGGATGGAACGAAGTATTTGTTTAAAAGTTAATTATTCTTTCCTATGATCATGTAAGGTGAGTTCCCCTAGTAACGAACACACGCTTACGGAAGATGATGTGCGGTGAACTATTTAAAATTCTTCCGAACAGATTGCGACATATATATATATATATATATAAAACAAACAGTACTATCCGACATTAGGCCAGTGTATAATTAAAAAAACAAAATAAAAATTCACCGTCTCGATAAGTTATTTTAACGAACTTTTTTCCTTTTTGCGGATTTCAGAGATGGTTTTATTTAATTATTTAAACGATTTCTTAAAAAAAAAATAATCCGTCGATATATAATGGATTACGTTGTTCAGGTGGAAATAAGTAAATAAACGAGGTAATTAGAATAAAGCGATATGTTTTATTTCGAAAGGAATAATTATTCGTTAAGCGATATAATCGAAATTACATGAAGAACGATTAGGAAGAAAAAATTTCAAAAGGAAAAATAAATTTTAACGTAATTACTCGAATTTTATCGTACGATACCGATTTATTGGAAGACGTGAACTAATTTGACGGCGCTAAAGATATAAGTAGAATTGAATAGATAAAAGTAATACTACTAACAATAATATCCGCAATAATAATAATAATAATAATAATAATAATAATAATAATAATAATAATAATAATAATAATAATGTCGATGATAATGATAAGAAAATCGACTAATTAGTTGATTCAGTTTTCTATAGAAAGATTATTCAATAAAGAAGGAAAGAACTACAGCTTTCCGAAATACTACTTCGTATATTTCGTTAAACGACATTTTTAATTATTAATTTTGTGAATTTTTCGAAATTTCAATACCGAATGGTAAAAATGAAAATTTAGATATTAGAAATTTTTCATTTCGTCTAAAAAAAATTTAATAATTTTAAAATAAATTCTTAATTCGTATCATTCGAAGAAGAGAGATTTAAAGATTTTTTCAGCTTAACTTTTAAACGAGGCGAACGTATTATTATTAAATTTCGCGTTCGATGTAGAGAATTAACGATTTGTATGTTTTTTTTTTAAATATATATATATATATATTTGAAATACGAAAGATATAAGACGAAGGGAGTAAGCTATATAAGTGAAAGTTTTTAAATTAAAAAGAGAGAACTATAGAAGTTGTTGATAGGTAAAATCTAAAGGAATCTATTAAAATTATACGTAAATATATATACATAACATGTGTATATATAAAAAATTGTATTATTTTGTAGACTAGATTATCGAAATAATAATGATGTATCTCTTTATAGACCTATATAAATACTTAAAGATCGATCGCCCGGTAAATAATGGTAGCCGGTTTTTATTCGTGCTGTTGCGAACCGTCCTAATATTTGCCTTCGACCGTGATTTAAAGATTACGCTGATTTATTATAAATATGAAAATCGGTGCTGCCCACGTCAGAAAATAAGTTACTTTCAATTCGGAACACGATCCGCATTCTTGTATTTCGACTTCCTGCAACGCAAAATTATTATTTAATATAGTTAAATCGTCAAACGTATGGCAAGATAAGAGATACAACGAATGAGAGAGGAAGTGAGAGATTTAATTAAAGTTAAATCTTAGCGTTGAAAAGTGGGCAACAGTAGTTTTTTCATAACACAAACGACTCTTTTTCATTACGACTGAAAGGGGCGTTATTCCTTTCTGCTCGTCATTTCGATATTTAGGAATTATTGCGGATTCACGATTAACACGGACGGCGTCCACATATTGATAAACTATTAACCGCTATCAATCGCGCTATTAACATTTTATACGTAATTTGCGTAATACACGATGGTTTATTCTATTACTACTACTCTTCAAATCATTAATCCGATCTAAACTGGAATATGGTTCATACGGTTGCATGTTTTATGAAACCGCGTCAACGGTATTGTTAGGTAAGTTGGATCGTGTGCAAAATGCATTAGACACATCGGTGGTATTAAAAGCACACCGGTACTAATGGCACGGTGTAAGGTTCAATCCGTACAGCTTAAACGAAGTTATTTAGCCTTGAAACTGCTAACACGTAGGATGGTTAATGATCGCTTCCCTTTATTTAATACGTTCAGTCATATCCGTTCCAATTGGCGTTTTTCGAATAGAGAAAAATGCTCCTGCTCTCATCCGTTATAGCAAGGTTGCAAGAGTTCCGTGCGTGTAAGCTCGTTTTCAATTTATGGTACCGTCTTTTCACTTTTTCGACAAACAAAATTCATCCTTTTTCCCCGAAAACTGCAGTCTACACTAATCCTTGCCCCACTTTCAATAGTATTTTTTACGAAATATGTTTCCACTACACACGCTTGTGTTTACACGGATGGATCAAAGTCAACTCGAGGAACGGGTAGCAGCAGCAGTGTTCATTCCAGCTTTCGATATTAGCAATATGTACAAATTATGCCGAGAATTTTCAATATTTACCGCTGAACGCGTAGCGCTACTACGAGCCTTGTCAATTCTACTGCACTTGAATAATTACGTTACTATAACCGATTGAAAAAGCGCGGTGACCGCTGTAGACGATAAACGTAATAATGTCTAATTGGTTTAGTTTTGATAAAGGTCAATAATTTGGAACGCGTGGGAGTATCCTAGTCCTTCATTGCCGGTAGAGGTATTCCAGACAACGAATTTGTTGTCTCATTGGGTAAAGACGCGTCGTCTAGTTAGCTCTCCTTAGTCTTTCACAAAGATATCATTTTATTCAGCTAGAGCATAGGGACCGATCGGAGCTACTGGGAGCATTAGTCGATCATCTCTCACTTATTACTATCAACTCTAGCCGTCTCTTCCCAAAACTTCCGTCGTGGTTCTATTTCTTTAAGAAGATTAGTTGTAAGGGAATTCTACTCGTCAGTAGATTGCGATTTTCACATAATATGTCGCCTGACCGTCTTTTCCGTATGCCGCATAGAGAAAGTCCCTCCATCCATTCTGAACAAGTAGTCTGCAACCCCGATCATGTATTTTTTGAATGCTCCGCTATGGCGCTGCCGCGTTCGGAGTTTTACCTTGTCTTGCTACGTTCTTCAGGTATTACACCTCCGTAGTATCGTCCCTTTTCCATCTAGATAATCTACAATTATTCTCCCATATAGCGATGTTTCTAGAGAAGTCAGCATCCTTGATTAGCATGTAGATAGTCCCCGCAGTATCACGTTGGGTAAGCGGTAAAGGTGCCGCCATTATTAAAAAAAAAAAAACCAAACAAATAGAAAAACAAATGAACGATTAATAATTACGAAGTTTTTTACGCTATTTTCAAATTAATAATAAATAAATAATATTATATTCGATTCGATTTAATTTATTATATTATATCGAATTTCATCGAAAGGTTTATTATGTGTACGTACGAAATAAAACATAGACCGACTATGCCGCATAAATTTCTGCGCGCGGTCATTTTGGTAAACCGGTTAAAATGGAGCATTTTATGAGGATTATATGGGCATTTTACAAAACACAGTAAAGTAATAAGAAAAGTAATATAAGTAAAAAATATGTAACAATACGAAAAGCAATATATTTAAAATATATAAAAATGACAATATATGAAAAAAAACAACAACTATTTAACTAATGACAACTAATATTTAACACATCCACTTCAATTACATATCAAGAACGGACGTTTTTTTTTTTTTTTTTTGTTTTTTGAATAGCGCAGTTGGTAACACTGTTACATCGCAAACCGCGTGCTCCACGTTTAAGGTACACACGAGAGATTCGTTTCCAGTTTATTGTCGGCGTGAATCGATCGCGACCGAGCAAACAGAGTTTTCCGGAAAATAATTCAAAGTTACGCGATTTTTGTTTTTAGACACCTTAATAATAAGGCGCGTTTACGAAACACGTCCACGAGATCTGGAAGATCTGAAAACTCGGATTTCTGAAGAAATTTCAAAATAAGAAAACTATGCTTCAAAAAGCCTTCGAAAATTTTTTAAAGACTGAATGAACGTATCGTTGCAAATGGCGGTCATCCGAACGAGATTGCGATTAACAAATGGTTGTAAGCTACATTTCTCGTTTTCTTCTTTTTAAATAAAGTTTCATTCAAAATTGTTATACTCGAATAGTTTTTCAGTTATTAAAACAATAACAAAACCGTCGGTCTTCTCTGGGTCACCCTATATTATAATGTACGTTTTTTTTTTTTTCTCATCCGCACTAAATACTAAAGACTATTCGTGATACCAGTTGATAAGTATTTTACAGTCTTGAACTAGATGTGTTAAACGTTATTTGTTATTACTTAAGTGTATATATATATATATATATATTTGTTATATGTGACCTTTCTTATTATTATCATAATATATAAACGGTTACCAGCAGGAAACCAGCTATAAAGAAAAAGACAAAGACGGTAACACAGAAGAAGGGTAATCACATGTTCAAGTGTAATAAATGTAAATTTGTCACAAACAAACCGAATAGGACTTATATCACACAACCGGCACTGTCATTAGCAGACTAAATCGCATCCTAATTAGAGGATAACGTCATACTCGTAAACGAGTGACGAGTAGAAGGTAGAAGAAGAATATATATATATATATATATATATATATATATATATATATATATATATATATATAATCATCATTATTTGTTGTCAATCCGTACATTGTTTTATAGTAGCCTGCCATTTTTCTCCATTTCCTGATAACCTCGTCAGTTCCGTGTATATATATATATAATTTATTTATTCGAAACTGTCCAAACGATTAGTTATTAGTTATTAATTATAAAAAATTTCTCCATTTTTACGGATAATTTTATCGTTTCGGTTTTATAAAAAATATCACTATTCCGTATAATGAAATTTAATTAACTAACCTCCGGATGATACTTAAAACAATGGGAAGGTCTTTGACGGGCACGCGAATCTAATGTAATATCGCATTCACGTTCAAATTCGGTACCAGTTTGCTCCGGAGTGATGCTGAGCATTTTACTGGCGCACGGACATGACGAATCGACTACCACCAATATTAAATTACTGTGCGGAACTTTTTGTATGCTAAACGGTCTACGAAATAACAATAATAATCATGAATTAAAGAAACTATTACTTAAACGAGTAAACAAAAATTCAAAACGGGGTAGCGTAAGAAAATAAAATTTAAACGATCTTGATCGAGTTGAAAATTAATTTTTTCGTAATTTCAAGTTTAAATCAGATTCATAAAATATGTGGGAGTCCATTTGGACAGACATCTAACCTGGAACAGCCACATAATAGCAAAACGTAACGAATTAAATATAAAGTTTAGGAACGTGCTTTGGCATATCGGAAGAAAATCCGAATTATCACTGGTGAACAAGATATTATTGTGTACAAATTCTAAAACCTATATGGGCTTATGGAAGTCAACTTTATACCACTAGTCCTGTTAACTTATATAATGCTTTACTTCGATTGCGATATTTTCCTATTCAATTGGAATTCTCGCAAATTATTATAGTAAAGAAGGCGGACAAACCTGCCAGAGGAACTAACATCATAGACACCAATCTCTCTTCTCCCGGTGCTTTCTAAAGTATACGAAAAGCTAATAATAAAAAGAATGAAACTCAGCTTGGAAAATAAAAATCTAATACAGGAACACAAATTTAGTTTTGGATTTGGTCATCGAACTGTGGAACAAATCCACCGTGTAGTCAGTATTATCGAAGAGTCCTTGGAGCCTAAAAAAATATGCGACACCGTTTTCCTCGATGTCAAACAGACGTTCGATAGAGTGTGGCACGAAGGATTGTTTTATAAAATCCGGTCCCATCTCCCATATCCGTTTTTTGAATTATTTAATCTTACCTCGATGAACGATATTTTGTTGTAAAATATGGAGATGAAGAATCTGGATTGCGTCCAATAAAAGCCGGTGTACCGCAAGGTATATGGTATATTGGGTCCGATGCTTTACCTAATTTATACAGCTGATTGTACCAAATAACACAGAAGTCGCTACTTTCGCGGACGATACAGCTGTTATGTATTCCGACTTGTCTTTAAAAAATGTTGAAGTTAACTCATAAGCAGCACGTTTTTAATTTAGCTCAAGCGGTGGCGCATAGAAATCAATGAGAAAAAATCAACCCGTGTAATATTTACAAATAAAAAAAATTTCCAATATCACAAATATTCATATTAACAATGTTCTAGTCCATTTGGATAGACAACTAACCTGGAAAAGCCGCATAATAGCAAAACGAAATGAAATATAAAATTTAGGAGAACATACCTTGGCTTATCGCAAGAAAATCCGAATTATCACCGGAGAACAAAATATTATTGTACAATCAAGTTCTAAAGCCTGTATGGGTGTACGAAAGTTAATTTTGGAGCTGTGCTAAGTAGAGTATATAGCGATCCAAAATAAAGCATTAAAAACTATTTTAGATGCACCGTGGTACGTAAGCAATTTTACATTGCATACTGACCTAGATGTTATACCAGCGAAAGATAAAATACAAGAAATAGCTAGTGAATATGAACTGTATTATCACACAAATGCTTCTGCCGGATAACTCGACAGAAATCAGACGATTAACCCTTAATTAATCGCGTGGGGTCATATTGACAATTTATTGTTTTCTCGTTTTTTTTTTTTTTAATGTTTTAGTTCGACGACAGTGCTGCTTTTTTTATTTAGTCCATATTTTACTAGCTACCAGTCAGTGTGTTTTTTATTCTTGTAACGTTCACGTGTGTTTTGTATGAGCTATTCTGACTCCACGCGACTGTTTATGATATTACATTTTTCAAGAGGAACTTTGAAAACTCTAATATGTTGACGTTTAACTTTTTGTTTTATTTTCATTTCGTTACCGCTATGTTATGACATCGGATAATAATTTTAATGAATTTTCATTCAGATGGGTGAAAGAATTCTGAAAACTGATGAGGAATTACTAGCTGAGGTCAGGAGACAAGATTCAGAAGAACCAGTTGAAGGATATTCATCAGAATCGGAAGGTCTTTCTGACCATGAAGAACAAATTGGAACAATAAGGAAAAACAAACCTGATATTCCGGCAGAATTTTTACCCAGGAAAGACAGTTGCACTCTAGTATTTTTGGATGTAGGCCAACTATATCGTTAGTGTCCTATGTTCAAAATAAATCAAAAGCAATAATACACAATTTCAACGTTACGCCATGACTCCAATATTGATACATCAACCAATGAAGAACGAAAACCAGAAATAGTCACCTTTTATAATGGTACAAAAGGAGGTGTTGACACAAATGATAAACTTTGTGCTAATTATAATGTAGGGAGACGGACAAAGAAATGGCCACTTTGTATATTTTACTACATACTAAATGTTACCGGTATCAACTAAGAGATGGAAAAAAAATCATCCAAAGACGAGAATATTTATCAAATTTAGGACACCAGCTGGTAATATCAACTTAAAAGATATAAAAGTGGATCATTAACATCTACGAACTCAGAAATATATTTGCAAGAAGGAGAAGATTTGGAAATTTCTGATGTATCAGCAACTCCATCTTCCCTACTACAAAGCAGACCCATGAAGAGACAACATTGTTACATTATTATATCGGCGGAAAAATGATACCAAATACAATACACAGTGTTACATCATGTATAAATGGCACCTATGTAAAAATCATAGTTTCATAACACGTATATCTTGTACAGAAAATCGATTATAATATAAATTTCTGCACCCGAGAAAAGTTGAAATATTTTAATGAACTTACGCACACTTATATTGAATAAATTTATGGTTTTGTGGATAAAATAATTTATTTATTAGCAACTGTAAGGAAAAGTATAGTAATCTTGCACATTTTTAATTTTATTCAATTTCCAACATTTTTTTTTATGAGGACATTATAACCCCGCGTGCGACTAAATATGTTATATATGGAAAATAATTAACCCCATGGAACTTACAAATACTAGCGTTAAATTAGTATTCTCTCTTTTATAGGAGTACCATAGGAAGCCGTACAAAAGCACTTTCATTTTTTCTTCGTCATGCCATGTACCGTTACAAAGACAAGGAGTCTCATTATTCCGTGATTATAAATGCGTGCCGATAGTTTGATGAGAATAAAGAAAGTGATAGGCGTATTTTAATTTTTATGTAAAAGTATTTTATTAAGTGTGTTAGGAAAGTGTAACGAAGAGCGAATAGAGTTATACATACAACAGTGGAGTAAGATATTATAGTGATTGAACATTATAGGTTTAGCAAGTAGGCGGATCGGTTTTGGATAGGATATAAGAGTGAGTTAAACGAGTGTGAACAATATCGCTTCATTCCGCCTCGTTCGATAAATACACTGAATGGGCTAGATAGCACTTTGTCAAGGTAAACCGGAGGAAAATCTAATTGTTGCTCGTTCCTCGAATTTATGGAACATTTAGCGACGCACGTCGGAACGTGTTGCTGAAATGAATTCTGTAGAATACACGAAGACGGAGCTTCTTTCGCTTCTTCATTCCTTGCATATATCTCCTGGAATTCAAAGTACATGGGTCTGCGCGGATTTTTATTGTTAATTGTCACACATTAACTTTCTCAGTTGACGAAGCGCGCGCTTCATAAATGTCTTTTCAGCTGTTTCATCGAATATACTCAGTCTGTGACAATGAGAAAATTTCGCGCTCACATTTTTAGAAATTAGTATATTAGTACAAATTGCAAAGAGCTCTCGTATGACAGCACACTGTAGTAGGGCGGAAGTGGGTAATAGACTATATCGTAATTATACACGGCAGCCCAGCCACATTTTGAAGTAAAACATCTATTGGCGCGTTATATATGGGAGGTTAACTCGTAAAACGAGCAAGCGAAATGATTATACACATAATAGGCAGACCTATTCTCATAGTGTAGTCGGGCTCGTCCACACTTTCCCGCATGCTATATACGTGCATTTTACATAGATACATACAAACACGTGCAGAAATTATGACAGACACGCGTGTATATATATATATAAATATATATATATTATATATATATATATATATATATATATATATATATATATATATATATATATATATATATATATTACGACGATCGTCGTATGTTCACGTTATAATAAATCTAAATTTATTATATTGAAGGTGGAAAACTAATATTTAATTTAAATAATATAATAAAACAAAATATATATAAGTATTTATTTAATTAAAGTAAAATATATTAAAATTATTGTAATATAACCAAACCGGATTTATAGTAGATAAACTATTATTATACAATAGTTAAAATTAATTTTAGTTAGTTAATGGAAAAAAAAACAGTAAATTAGTTTGACCAAATAATTTTACTTAATACAGCCAGTAAAAATAAATTGCAGCCAGTAAATAATGAAGAAAATCCAGTAATTTTTGTTTAACAAGGCTTAAGAAAAATGTATAAAAAGGGATGGCTGTTCATTTTCAAGAGAGTTCTAGTTTTTCCGTCAAATAGTTCAGTTATCAGTTACTTGATCAAGACAGTTACGATTTAATAAAGAAGGATGGCAAGTAATAATAAATCTGTTTTTTTTTTTTTAAATTGTTATTTTTTTTATTTTATTAATAGATATATATAATAGTTTTTAATATAAAATAAACTATTTCTTTTTAAATACTGTATTTATTTAATAATAATAATAATGAAAATAATAATAGTATATACGAGGTTTCTTGTATAAATTGGCAACGATAATGAAAGATATAAAAATTAAACTCGTGTTTAATTTTTAAAAATAGAACCTTTGCAGCCTTCAAAATAGAATAATAATAATAATAATATAAACCTGTGATTTAATAATAAAAAAAAATAATAATAATTAAATAAAAATATTTAATTTTATATAAACTTGCGATTTAATTAACAATAATAATAAAAAGAAAAAATGGCTACCTTAGACGACATACTAGCATTAATGAATGAAATGAAAGCAGAAATGAAAGCAGAAATAATAACAGAAATGAAAGAAATGAAAGCAGAAATAATAACAGAAATGAAAGAAATGAGAAAAGAAATATTCAATTTTAGAGGAAAAATGAAAACAGAAATAACTGAACTAAAAACAGAAACGGCGGAATGGACATTAGAAGTTAAAATTACTAAAGCGAGTGTATTGAAAATTGAAAATGATTATGAAAAAGATGAAAGAAAAAGGGACAGAGTTGAAAGAGAAAGTGAAAAGATAGAAGAAAGAAGTAAAGAAGAAGAAAGGACGAGAGAAGAAGAAGAAATAAAAAGGAAAAGAGAAGAAAGAAATAGAGAAGAAGAAAGGAGGAGAGAAAAAGTTGAAAGAGAAAGGGAAAAGATAGAAGAAAGAAATAAAAGATAAAGTGGAATATATTTTTCATTTGATTTTACATAATATAAAAATTTATACAGTAGAGTACATATATAACAACCTCGACCGCATTACAAATAATAAATAGTTACTTAATCTATAATAATAAATAGTTAAAAGTTAATAACACAGGAAAAGTGGAAAAAACCTGCACAAAAGAAAAGATAAAAGATTAAAACTAGAAAAAATAAAGTATTAAGTAAGTAATAGTTAGTAGAAAAGTATTTGATTATAGATTAAAATTATCTTAAGAGTAATCTATCTTTAATACGACAATGTTTATAATGAGTATAGCGCATGCGGAGCAGCGCCATGTTGTAGTCTCCTACCACTGTGATTAGTTTGTTAGTATGCGCCTGACAGTTTGCATAAAATTTTTCCGAAATATTACTGATATAATTCAAAATGTAAGGGAGGTGCAATCTATAATGCATGTCTTTAATTCTGTAGTATCTAGTGGCGTTTAAGGAAATTCTGCAGCAGATATTTTGAACCAACTGTAATTTTTTGATAGTACTATTTGAAACTGAAAACCAAACAGGACAGGCATAAGTTAATCTTGGACGAATAATGGATGTATATATCAGTTTTTTGTTTAGGGTAGTAAGGTGTGACCGACGGTATGGGAGAAAGCGTACGAATAGCTTTATGAGTTTTGTCAATTATGTAATTAATATGGTTATTAAACGTTAAACGGCAATCCATAATGACTCCTAGATAACGTACTTCTTCCTTCCAAGCATTTGTGTTACCATTGATAATAATTTCGGCAGGCCTTGTGGTAAATATTATGGCTTCTGTTTTATCAGTGTTAACTTTTAGTCTCCAACGTTTATAATACTTAAAAATTGAGGACGCAGCTTTTTGTAGATTAATGGACTCGGGTCTATAAGAAGAACAATAAAGTGCTAGATCATCCGCGTAAAGTGCAGTATTAACTAATGATAATTTAGGTAGGTTACTGATTAGAATTAAAAAGAGGTAGGGCCCTAAAACGCTACCTTGTTGAACCCCACAGGTGTACATTCTAATAGAGGAATTATGAGTGAGGTGAGTTACATAAAATTTTCGATTACTTAAATACGACTTAATTAATTTTATCAAAATCAACGGATAATTGTATTATAATAATTTATAAAATAAAGTGACACACGTGGAAGTAAAAAAGGACAAGACTGAAAAGACTCAGAAGGAATTTAAAAAATATCTAAATGATGAAAAGGAACGCTCATTTTCGTTTGGAAAAGATATATCGGTTTTAAAGAAGAATTTATTCAAAATCAGAAATCAAAATATTAATATTACTGAAAAATTAAAAATTGTGACAAAGACGATTACAGACTTAAGTAACAGATTTAAAGGTTTTAAAATTTTTGATAGAGGTAAAAATAATAAAAAACAATGCGATGATGTTTTAAATAGTATAAATGAACAAACAAAGCAGCAGAAAATTGAGTATGAAAAGCTACAACATAAAATTACGATTCATAATGAAAGTAACATTAGTAAACGTTTTATTATAGTTTAAAATTATTGTAGTTTTATAAATAAATTTAAATTTTATTTAAACCAAAGAAATTTAAAGAAAATTAAAAAAAATTTTAATAAATAAATGTAATATGTATATACTAATTATTAATACAAAGTATATAGATATTTGTTTAGTAGAGCTAGCATACCACAATCATTGACGTTTCTAAGTCACTCAATCAGATTGGAAAATGAAGACGTATACTTTTCAGGATCAAAAGAAGAAGGATAAAAACCAGAATCAAGAAATGCTCTAAGTGTTGATTGTATCTATTTTTATATATATTTTATTTTTTATAAAATAATAATCATGTACCTGCTTATAGTCAAAGAATGCGCGTGTGTGTGTTATATTTGAAAATGACAGATAGAATATGTGAGTGAGAGTTCGTATACATGTCAATAATATAAAAGAATGTATAAACATACATATAAATACTAAATGAATTAATCTATCTGTTAACTAGTATACTATCCTGATATCGCATTCGTAAAATTAAGATAAGATGAAGTTTGCCGAAAGGCTGAAATATTTGTAAATGAAAAACGTTCCGTAAACGTTATAGAATCAATAAAGTGTGACACATGGAAGGGCAGTCCAGCCAGATAATGGATCGGCTATATAAAAAAAAGAACTGCCTGATGAGAAGATCATCTCCGTGAAAAATTCTTTCGTTTCCGAAAATATTGATCTGCTGTTTATAAATATTAATCGCAGAAATCGTCGTTGAATGAAATAATTCGAACCGCTAACCAAATCGTTACGAACCGTCTCTGAACGTTATAGATGTTCGAAAATGGTAAATGAACATGTTAAAAAAGTAAAAAAAAATGGATCACGTTTGATACAAAACGTCGTTCAACTATCAATAACCTACGCTCATCTGGTTTAATATCGCCGAAAGTAGCTATTACATCAAATGTTTGACGCACATACGTCATTGAACTTTGAAATTAAAAAACGTTCGTAAAATGTTACCATTCATGAAATATCAACGACAACGCACATTGAAGATCGCTATTTCCACGCAGTAAAAAGAATGAAAAGAAAACCAGGAGATGACCAAATCAGCGCGGGAAAATTCAGCCAAGTCAATCCATGCGTTACGACATATATATAATCTTAAAATGTCTTGTAAATATCACTTATTTCGTTTAAGACCGATTTATTTTTACATTAATTTATGTTTATCAAAATTCTTATATTTTTTCAAATTGATGTATAAATCATGTA
This sequence comes from Coronaproctus castanopsis, assembly GCA_032883995.1. Taxonomy (NCBI): domain Eukaryota; kingdom Metazoa; phylum Arthropoda; class Insecta; order Hemiptera; family Monophlebidae; genus Coronaproctus; species Coronaproctus castanopsis. Next base: position 64,502,487 of record CM065054.1, read on the forward strand.
AATTTCTCACGTTTCATGTGAATCGATTTTTTTTTTATATACCATACTTATCTTAAGATTTTGTAAGTCATAAAATTAGTTTTCCATATTCATGTTAAGAAATAGTTATGATGTAAATTTTGGTTAAAGCACAGAGTAATATAAAAGGTATCGAACGCGCGAAGATATAGAGAATAAGTAAACTTCAAATAAATTTGCAGTTTACTTATTAGTTAGCGGCGGGGTCGTCGTATGTTCACGTTATAATAAATCTAAATTTATTATATTGAAGGTGGAAAACTAATATTTAATTTAATTAATATAATAAAACAATATATATATATATATAATCATTTATTTAATTAAAGTAAAATATATTAAAATTATTATAATATAACCAAACCGGATTTGTAGGTAGATAAACTATTATTATACAATAGTTAAAATTAATTTTAGTTAGTCAATGGAAAAAAAACCCAGTAAATTAGTTTGACCAAATAATTTTACTTAATACAGCCAGTAAAAATAAATTACAGCCAGTAAATAATGAAGAAAATCCAGTAATTTTTGTTTAACAAGGCTTAAGAAAAATGTATAAAAAGGGATGGTTGTTCACTTTCAAGAGAGTTCTAGTTTTTCCGTCAAATAGTTCAGTTATCAGTTACTTGATCAAGACAGTTGCGATTTAATAAGGGATGGCAAGTAATTATAAATCCGGTTTAGGTTAATTTTAATTTTTTTTTTTAAATTATTATTTTTTTATTTTATTAATAGATATATATAATAGTTTTTAATATAAAATAAACTATTTCTTTATAAATACTGTATTTATTTAATAATAATAATAATGAAAATAATAATAGTATATACGAGGTTTCTTGTAATATATATATATATATATAATATAGTTTTTTTGTGTTCAAATTTTCTATTGCGCATGCGTGCAAGGCTGTGCGTTATTTCGTTGAAAATTACGCTGCGCGAAGGATGTACGTACGACGTAGATTTGAGAATGAAAACAGTTTAGTCATGGCCAAGTCAACGCGTAGTGGACAGTACTTTGCTTTTCCTATGTGAAATTTCTAGGAAATCGCGAGTTTATTAAATAATCGTCTTTTTGGGAAAACGTCTTTAAGTTTCACTTCTTTCCTACGCCCACAGGGTACAGAGTTTTTTAAAAATATTATTATAATTATCGTTAGTTATTTTATGACTATTACTCTATTAAGAGAATTTATCGGGAAAATTATTAAATTATTTTTGAAACGAAAGGTGAAATTTTAAGACCTAAACGCGTCAAAATATGTTTTTAAGTTACCTTTCGCATCCGCTATAATGACAATTGGTAAGTTTTCCTTTTAGGGGATTTCCTTGGCCGCTTATGTTCAAACGATGCGGTTGTAAAACATATAACGTAGTACTTTTCGTACACGTTTTACTTATCGACGCGCCAGGAGGTAACGCTTGTGACGACATTCTCGGTTGCGGTATTTCAGGCGGTGAGGACGGCGTCAACGGTTGAGGCGTAGTTTTTTTACGCATTCTATTCGGACTCGGTACGTAAAGCGGCGGAGTTTGCACACGGTTGCCGTATTTAGACGCTTCGTCTTCGTACGTGATAAATATCTTTTCTCCCGGTCCGGGAGGTCTTAAAATCGGCGGCGGCGTACTAGTCGGCGGAAGTTGTATAGGCGATGTCGCATCGGTTGCGCCGACTGATTTCGATTTTAAATCATTTCGATCATCATTCATATCGTCACTTCCTTCTTCGTCTATTTCTAGTTGTTGTTCTCCTTCTTCGATATACGTGTAATTATCTTCGTCAAACTCGGCTTCCGTTCTTACGTCATCTTTATCATCCTGAACTTGTTCATCCTGAACTTGTTCATCCTTTTGCTTTTTTAAATCGTGACGATGTTCGTGACGATGACGTTCACGACGATGACGTTCGTGACGATGACGATGTCTATCGTGATTATTACCACGACGATCGGTATAGGCGTCGTCGTTCAGCAGTATTGCGTGATTCCAATGTTCGACAGTCCATCGTATCATTTCTTCGCTTAAACTATTCTCATTGTTAACATTACCGCGACTGCGATCGATCTCGTCTTCGTAATTCTCAACGTTCGATCGATCTTTATCGGCAGGGAAATCGTCATCTCGTTCCGAATGATCCGGTTCGTAATAGAGTTCGGTCGTTTCGGTGTTACGTTCTTCGGCATCTCGTTCCGAATGATCCGGTTCGTAATACAGTTCGGTCGTTTCGGTGTTACGTTCTTCGGAATGCGACTCAATTTCAGAATCTGCCGTATAATCTCCAGAGTTGTAATCTGCAACGTAGAAAATTATATCACGATTGCCGTTAATTACAATCGTTGTAATAATTATCGTCGAATTTCTCAAAACGAGATATAAATACGCATAATATATATATATATATATATATATATATATATATATATATATATATATATATGTATGTATATATATAATGGCGTGTTTAGAGTAGAGGGGTACATTAGAAATTTTAAAATAAATCAATTAAAATATAAAAAACTAAAATATAATAATAATAATACTAATAAATAAGTTAGCTGATATATGTATGTATAATATATTTGATGTACGTAAAACACGTCGTATTATTTAACAACTGATCGACGATGTTGGTAAGGGCCGACCATAACGATATTTCTGATAGAATGTAATTAACAATAATAATAGTATCACATGTATATATTATTGATTGGCATAACCGACTAATTTTTAACACAGTTTCTAAAAAAACCGACTAATAATTTTTATTTAGTCAGATTTAGTTTAATTCTTTATTAGTACAATATGAACAGAGCACGGTTCACACAAATGATCATCATAATTAAGTTCCGTCTCCGTATCGAAGATAGACGACTACTTACCTACACATATTTTGTTCGACAGTGTAAGTAGCGTACAAGACAATTAGCGCAGATAAACACGCACACACACTCGGGAGAACTGGTTGTAATCGTTTTGTTGCCACGACTCAATTCAGCACCGCGTGTTGTTAAAAATGGTATGTAGGCAGTGGCGCACCCAGGATTTGTATCTGGGTTGAATTCAACCTCCCCCCCCCCCCAAAATAAAAAATTCCTAATAAAAATAAATATACACAGCCGAACGTGTAACATAATTCGACAGACAAAATAAACTATAAACGATCACGAACAACAACGAAACAAGTAATAATAATAAAAAAAAAAAAAGGCACTGGTCATTGGGTCCGATTCGAATGCCAAACGGCTCAACCAACGGTCATTTTTTTTCTTCGTGTTGCACAGTCAGCTGGTTTTCAATGCCATTAACAAACAGATGATTGTAAGCTCAATTGACACGAGCATATTAGAAGAAAACGCAAAATGTTGGATCTTCTGCTCTCTAACTTTCGATGGTCCTTCAGTCTCATTCTGAGCTTAGTCTCGAAAGCAAGAGGTTCATCTATTCTTCAATTTTTCGACCAGCATGGAGCTGCACTGGGGGAACTGCAGCCAAATCTAATCTCGAAATTCTTGAAAAATTTCAAAACAAGTTTATGCGTATGATTTCAAGAGCACCTTGGTTTGTCTCGAACGTCCAACTAAATCGACCCAGTTCCCGTTATCATTCACCAGAAGACAGCTACATTAATCGTCTTCACCTCCATCCGAACGTTCAAGCAGTTTTACTATTAGATGACTCTAATGACACCCGACGGCTGAAAAGAAAGCTGGATCTTATTAATATTTAATTTTATTATTTTTTATAAAATAATTTAACTACCAGCGAGAAATCCTCCTATAATTAGTTACGGTAAATGTAATTAGTTTTACAGTCCCAATAAAATCTTTATTAAAAAAAAAATAAAAAAAAAAATTAGCAGACAATAACGAATATCTAACATTGCTTTTTGCAATCTAGACTGTTTTGCCGCGCTCTTCAAGATGAGGTTTTATTAGTGATAACGCGAGCTGTTTCAAATATTCTCTTCTGTTTCAACTATCATTTTAGCTGTGAAATTGTTTAGAGCTTACAAGTTACGTGCCTTCTTTGTAGGTATTTTATACTTTTCTAAGCCCGCTGGGGAGGCTTAAGTCCGATAGCCTCCTGTGAGTGCGCCACTGTATGTAGGTCATATTCGAATTTGGATTTTTCACTGATCGTTATGCATAAGCAAATTTTACACTTAATTCGTATATCTTTGAACCGTTATTCCGCTTAATAACTTTCAACCGTAGAAAAATATTATTATTATTATTATTATCATTATTGTCACGATACCACACATTGTTACTTTCATTTGACTTTATTACGATTATTGATGTACACCTTATTAACGTTATTATTATTATTATTATTATATAAATACGTCGAAAATTTACGAAATTTTAGACTCGTCAATTTTATTTTATTTTATTATTTTTTTTAATGGGGATGCCATTACAGCCTACCTAAAGTGATACTGTAATTTTTGACGCATATTTCTCTAAACTCGGACAGATTCTCTAGAAATATAATACACAGACTCGAACGAAAATATATATATATATAATAGGTGTATAAATATATATCCCGTTTGAATTTACTAATTCTACCAACACCCGCCTATCAAACCACGTTTTGTTACGTTAAGGTCATTGACAAAATAATGGACATATATCGTGCACGTGCTGCTCTCAAAAATATAATTTTTACATATCGCGTCTTTTGAAGATTTTCCCCCTTCTCGTTAAAAATGAATAATTAGATAGACACGTAATTACAAAATTCGTTATTATATATATCTATACTAATATATAAAACTGTAGTATCTGTAATTTTCCCATATTTTCATTATAATCACCGCCTCGGGATAATTTTTATCACACGTAAACCGAAAATATATATTTTTAAATTGTTCCAATTTAATTCGAAAACTGTTAAAGCAATAACGATGACATTTACACAGCTTAATAGCCTATATTATCGGATTCGTTCGAAGCTTTGTTTCACATTGATATCACGCATAGGATCGAAATTACAATAATTTAAAGTTTTAAAAAAGTAGACGTCAACGGTGTTGTGTCTCTGTCAAGTCGATTTAACACGTTTTCCGGTTCAAATATGCCTTCACTACCGACACCCGCAATACAAACCACGTGTTGACGCCTTAGGGGCGTGGTCGAAATAAACATATATAATGTTAAAAGAAAGAGACAACGATATTATTGTATAAAAAAAAAAAGAAAATAATTAGGCAGTTGAAGCCGTGGGTAACTCTTCTAGTATATATTACATATTTCTATTTCTCACGAGAGCAGAAATGAAGTAATCGTGTTGCCAGGATGTATAATATTAATATATGTAAATAATACTTTTATGTTAGTAGTTGAACGAATGAAGTAACACTTACCGTAAACTGGCAAATGATAATCTTTGTATTCTTTATACTGATCAGTGTCGGCGAAATTGTATAACGACAATTGCGATACCATCCACGATAACGCCCAAAAACCCAATTTTAAAGGCTGCGCGTGGGAAAAAAAGGAAAAACAAAACGTACAACGTCAAATTCAAGCTGGAAAATTACGCATCTTTTTTTTTTTAATTAATTAATTAATTTCAGAAGTTTCGTAACACACTGATCACTTCGATTAAATCGAACAGTACTGAGAAATTATAAAGAACCTATCTACTCGATAGAGAAAAAAAAAACTCTGCCAATAATGACAAAGAAAGAACTGTAAACAAATCACCCCGAAAAAATAAAAGAAAACCGTAACTAATAATATAAACATATACCGCGCATTATCGGTCAAAATTTTGAATTGGTTTGATTTTATGTTGTTTCACTCGATCTAGTGATGTGTAGTACGCGAGTGAACTGGTTTTAAAAACCTGGTTTTTACACTGAGCTGATTTATTCAGTACGCGATTATTTTAAAAATAGTTCTTTAAAGAACTGATTCTGATTGCATTCACTCGTTTTTCGATTCGGCTGTTTTCTCCATCATTCGGCTGACTCGTAGTTTAGTGTGAAGGTTCCGCCCATATTATTTATACATATTACACAGTTATTTACCCCCTTAACGTCTGCCATGAATATTCGAAGTTCACTACTACATTTTTACGTAGTACTGATAGAGTATATCTGACGGCTGTGTGTTATACATCTTTATATAAAACAGTTCGGTGGCGTACTGGTAGGAGAGTAGGTTCGACTAAAACAGTTCTATAGCGTACTGGTGAGTTGTTTCAACAAAAACAGTTCTATAGCGTACTGGTGAGTTGTTTCAACAAAAACAGTTTTTCGATGAACATTTGTTCTCTAAAATAATGCGATGAAAACAGTTCAGAACTGTTTATTATTATGATTACACTAACATATAAGAAACCTAATATTATTATCATCATCATATAGCTATATGAGGAACTCATTATTATTATATTAAGCCTAATAAGAAGTCGACGGCGTTAACCCCAGTATACGCATAACCAGTACGTGTACGAACCAGTACACGTACGGTACGCGTGCACCAGTTCATCAAACAAACCAGGTCTCAAAAGAACTGGTTTTAAAAACCAGGATTTTTAAGTGAACTGATTCAGAAGAACTGAATCTATACAAAGAACGGTTTTGCCCATAACTAACTCGATCAGCGAATGATAAATTGTCGGACGATTCGATTTTATGTAAGACGGAATAAGAAGAAACCGTGTTACCTATCGTAGTGTTGTGGCCGGAAGTAAGGGAGAAAAGTAGATGGTTTGTTGGTCGGCCATTTTGAGCCGAACGCAGAATTAGCCAATAATGATTTTAATAATAGATATAGCGTTGTAAAACCGGTTCCCGATAAGAAAGAAAGCGCACCGTATCGAAAATAAAATTTAAAGCGAAGTTGATACGCCGAAACAGGTAAACGATAAATCACACGCCGAACGGGAACAAACACGATCTCCTGATAATACTAGACGGCTTATCGGTAGAGTAAAAAGAAAATTTTAACAGATACGGATAAAGTAAATAAATAAGAAATTGTACATATATAAAAAAAACTCCAACAAATATCTATGAATAATAAATATAACGTTCCATCGTGTTCTCTACGTTCATCGGTTGATGATGTTAGACATACATTGTTTCAGTGTGCTGCCTTTGCTGCTATTCGTGTTAAGTTTGGGGGGTCAATCAAAATGCTTTCCACAAGTTTCATGAAACTTTTTTTAGAGTAGTCAGAAGAAATTATGCGATTAAAATTGAAATTAAGTAAAGTTGTTTTCATTTCAACTTAATTCAGACGTTAATATCGATAATAATCGTCAGCTGCTTTACTTATTATTAAGTCTTTTACAAGGTATTTGTAGATAATGACATAACTCTTACTGGTTAAACATGTGCATTCATTTATTAAGATCATAGTTTTATAAAAACATTATATTTATACATAGTTATAGTTATGTTGTAGTGTAATTATTAACGAGTTGTTTTTATTTTTTCTTTTCTTTTATGTTATATTCTTTTCTTTAATAACAGTTATTTCTCTATGTAACTTTGTAAGTCACAAACATATACATTTATTATTTATACCATGATATAAGTTTATATCGAGATTTATTATAATTTAATGTAATATTTTATAAATTACAAACTCGTTATTTCTCGGTGGAATACTATGTATGTTTCATCCCTTTTCCATCGCATATTATGTTATTATAATGTGGAGGTCTTTGCATTTGTTCACGGATCTCTATATTTACGTGTATATTTTTCTATTTTTTTCAACAGAAGAAGGGGTTTTTTAGTGGGTAAAAATCCCACACGCTGATTTCTCTGGAATCCAGCAGCACTTGCTGAGTACATATGCTGCTCTCAAAAATATATACGGTACTTATAAATATATCAGTGTCTTCTGAAGATTTTACCCCCACCCGCTTCAGAAAAAAAAAAAAAAACCTACTAAGGTTGATAAAATGTGGAACAAATTTAACAATGATAAAAATACAGAAAAAGATAAAAAAGAATTAGTATTATTTAGGTTCAATAAAAATCATGTAGGAAGTCCTACGTATAAAATAATAAAAATATTTAACAAATATAAGGTAGATTCTGCAATGCGTTATTGAAATGAATTAGTAACAACAAAGTAAGAAATATATTACCCTGGATGGAATCACCGATGCCCATTTAAATATTAATATATATATATTAAAAAATTCGGGGAGTATGAGAAAGAATGCATAGAGGAAACAGGCAGACAATTTGTGATAAGATTTAAAGAGCGTTAAATTGCGATTTGCCATAAGCAAATTTACTGAGTTTAACTCATTTTTTCGTTTATTATTAATATTATTGTTAATATTTTTTAATTTTTTCACTTACGTCGATGATTGTTGCAGCTGCGCCTGTCGTATGCGATTGACTCGAATCGCATCTGGCTTGATAATCGGTAACCGGTACTTTTATATAAATACCGTCTTGTATTAAGGAATCCATTATAGTACCGTCGATTTCCCCGAAAAATTGTCCGGCCCGTTCCGGTCTTTCGGAGACTACTACATATCCGTGATTGTCTAAAAGGTAACATTCCAAATCGTCCGAGGCGCATGTTTTAGAACACGATCCGGTACACTGTGTTCGAATGAGATAAAATAAAAATATATAATCGTAATTTATAACGAACGAGAATTTTTAGATATTAGAAACGATTTAATCAAAGTTCCGAAGGGAATTTCAGATGAAAAGAAAACTATTCTGTTCGACTGGGCTAGGCGACAAGACACATCAGGCAAGCTGCTGAAGTAGGAAAAGGCGAAATAATTTGTAACAGAAATTTTTGTTCGCTGCTAATTAACAAAATTCAAATCTCCTGCTGTTTACAGGGGAAGCAACATCGTAACCCATATAAATTCTGATTTTTTTTCTTTTGTATAATATATTTTAAAATTTCAATCCGGCTTACATAGCCAATAAGTTATTTATCTATACGGATCGTGACAGGATGGGAGATATCATTCATCGACGATATTCGGAGTTACCTTGCCAGTAAATCAAACAAGGTCTAAAGAGGTGCAACGATTCGATCTACGGACTTCGTTGCCACTGTCTAGCTGGTCAGCTGCCAATCGGTTCGGGTGGTATTCTAATCTGTGCAGGTAATCGCTATTTATATTCGGATTACCTTGCGCACATCCGACGCATTTAGGTCGCGATGCAAGTTGTCGTTGCGCATGTTGACGCGTTTGTTATAATTATTCATATTTTCGACTGGCATCATCGTTGCATCGTTTTAATATTAGACACCGATGCTTTGCCCCAAAAAGGGATATAGGTTGACACCAGGTTTAATAACTGCGTTATACGGCAATAATTTCTATTTCAGAGGCTACTCGGAACATCTTAATGTGCTCCTTCCACGTTATACGGCGATCAAACTATATGCCAAAGTACACCGAGCTTTACTTTCCTGTGGACTTAGACGATTAAGATCGAGCATGTATCGCGTCTATTTGTGAATGTGACATGTTCCGACTTCGATGGGTTGACCTTAATTCTCCACTGTCGCGTTCATTTTTCCAGATAATTTTAACCGGCTTGTAATTTTTCTGAAGCCGCTATCGGATCGTTGTCTTTTACTAACAACGCCCTTGTCATCGGCGAATGCTGTAACCTCGACGTCGGTTTTATCATACGTGTATAGGAGAAATAGAATTGGGCCCACAACGGAACCCTGCGTATCGTCAGCGCCTCGGAAGGATAAAATTTAGATATGCCATAATCGAGTTTAATCTGGAAGAATCTGCCTGTTAAATATGAAGCCAATAGCACGCGAATGTGACAGAGAGCGTTTTATTTTCAAAAGTAATCCCTCAAGCCATACACGATCACTGACATCTAGGAATGTTGCAGAACAATGTTGTTTCGTGTCAAAACAATTATTAACGTACTTCTGCACTCTGTGAATTTGCTCTACCGTGCCCCATGGACGAAAACTGGTGTACCATGCAGCGGTTCCATTTTCGAATTAGGTTATTGAGAAGAAGTTGTTACATTTTGTAGTTTGCACGTTATAAATTTAAACGACCATCCATAACTATTCCCAAATATTTTAAACTTACACTATAATCGATTGTCTGATCGGAAATTAGCAATCTAACCAACCATCCCCATCGCCGAACATAGAGAAAAACCATTTGTTAACAGTTAGGCTAAAGTCAGAAACAGTTACCTCTGAGAATATGGAAATAAGTTTCATTTGCTTAAAATATTAATGCTTATCAACATCAGACACTTCGTATTTGTTGTTGATTTCGTGGCGCTATTCTTCAAAACTCTACGATGAACTGATGGAGACAGTATAAGTTACACCGTGTGAAACCTAGAATAGATCATTGAGAAACGTCACAAGTATCCTTTATCGAAAAATATGCCGAACATACTTCGGTGATTTTAGCTTCAGGTCGCTCCCTTCTTTAATGATGTTAATAGACGGTTACTGTGACACGTATTTTATCCACTGGTCGAGTTTTTCCGAGACTGCAGAAAAAGAAACTATTCACCGGAAAACTGCAGAAATCATTACCGGATAAGATTTTTCCGACATCAGTAGTAATAGTAAAATTAGGTATCGCGCGTTTAATAATCATATCTTCGATCCAGAATAATTTTTCATTTAGCTTTTAAATTATTGATATAAGAATTTTGAGATTTATTAGGCAATCTTGGACGAACAAGAATAATAATCAACTAATCATAAAAATATCAAATTCGCACTTTTTTTCGAATCAAATTTATTTCACAAATACATCGATACATTCCAAAAATTGGTGATGAAAAAAAGAAATATAAAATAAAAATTATTACAAATCAAAAAATAATTAATAAAAATATTAAAAAAAAAAAAAAAAAAAAAGACGACAACAAAAAATGGCTAAATAATCGTTGAGAAAATAATAATAATAATAATAATAAGTTAAATCATATCGAACACATTTTATGTATATGAAATTAAAATAAAAAGGAATAAAATCGACTATGCGCAACACTGCGAGAGAGGCTGGATTATCATCATAGTTTTAAAGAACGCAAATATTCATCCCGGACTTACTTAATTATTAGAAATCCGCAGTCTTTTATATAAACACACACGTAGATGACCCGCGTAGACGTACAATTACTGAGTAGTCTGAACTAGGGGTTAAGCCCGAGCCTTTTTATAATTGGGGCTTCCTACCCAAAGGGGTGTTGCTCTTTTTCATTTGAATTTTTCTTACAAATTCGATAATTAATTACTTTAAACTGTCATCATTTAACATTTCTACGGTCTGTGCTGCGATAGATATTTAGTTAATTGTTTCTTCATTTATAATTAATTAGGTCAGTTTATAATTCTCCGGACAGCGCATTGTACGCCGCTGATTTAGCAATAAATAGCCTGCAAGCTCATTCTAGTCTTATTACAACGAGGGATTATCGCATTTTTTTCCGCTGTCGATGAATACGACAAATTTATTTTCATTTTTAAGAACGAACTGTGACAAAGTTGACGTATATAAATTTGATACGGACAGTAAATTTCTTTTCTACACTTAAATTCTCATTCGCAATAATATGAATAATAATAATAATTCATTTATCTTACAGTGAAATATAAGTATATAAATTTAACATTCATTTATAATTTACATACTGTTTTGTGCTTCTTCACACATATAAATGTTTTTTCATATATATATATATATATATATATATATATATATATATATATATATATAAGATTTAACAAATAACAAAATAATAATGAAAATGACGTACTAATAATGATGTAATACGTAATAATAATAATAACAATAAGAACAACAGCAACAACGATAACGATGATAATAATAATCAAATTCGAAAAATTGAATCAAATAAATAATGATATATCTATATATATAGTTTAAAAATATTATGTAAATCTCCATATGCCGTTTGTAACTACCAGGGTTATTACAGCATAAGGAGACATGTGTCTAGGAGCCCACTTTCTCTAATAATGATAATAATATAAATAATAACATATTGATATGCTAGGAGTCCACTTTCTCTAATAATGAAAATAATATAATAACAAATAATATAAATAATAACATATTGAACACGGCGAACACAATATATGAACCGTTTATCATACTTAAAAATGCGAAATAGAAAATTTCATATTGGATTTTGTAAAACTTACCGTCGAGGTGATATTTTTAAAGTGATGCGCCATATTCTCATAATGACACTGAAATCCGACAACGGCTATGGGTGCTTCTATGCCTTTATGTTCAATGAAGATAGCTTTAGATGCAGTTACCATTGTTTTACTTGAGCTCAGAGCTGTATCACCATAAATAATTAATACATACACGTATATATATATATATATATATATATATATATATATATATATATATATATATATATGTATATATATATAATTTGAACAGTGTGGAATGTAGGTATTTTTTAAAAATAAATAAACAATTAAAAAGTAGTTAAAGTCAGCAAATTTTTATATAAAAAGACCACAACGCTTTTTGGCTATTAAACCATTATACAAATGGACATAAAAAATGAAATATAAATAAATAGAATATAAAAAAATATATACAATCTATAAAATTAAAAACAAAAATATATACAAATAATTTTCATAAGCTATACATATTTTTATATTTTATTCTTTTATGCCCACTTGATAATGGCTTCATAGCCGGAAAAAGTTGCTGTGGTCTTTTTATACGTAAAAATTTGATAATTTCAACCACTTTTTTGTTGTTCATTACATCTTTGTTTTTATATATATAATGTGTACGTAAAAAATTGTTAATTCGTATATAAATTGATAAAAATAAATCTTTAGATTTTAAAATAGATGTTCAAACTCGGAAAAAAATTTAAATATTTTTTTTACGAGTAGCTATTGCCTACAAGGCTATTTAAAGATTTTCGAAATGTTAAAAAACACAAAAAATGGTTAATTTGCGAATTGCACACAGTAAGAGTAACACCAATAGAAATTCAAGGAAGAAAAACTAATCTCGAAAAGTAATTAAATATAACTCCTAGACTGGTTCATTTGTTAGCCTATGGGCACACAACCGCACCCATATGTTACGAACAACACAACGAGAAAAAACAGTTCTGCCGCGTGTCAAGTGTGTGTACTTTAAGGATTCTGAACGATCGCAATCAGCAGTCGCTAATAGAGCCCTATGCGTGCACCCACAGTAGCACTAGGCACACAATCACCATATGATGCTGTATACGGCTTTCTGATATCCTTCTTCATCAACCGTTGTAATTAGGCATTTCGAAGCACTTTTAAAAGATTTTGTACTTTTTATAATATATTTTATTGAAACATATAATTAAAATTCACTTATTTTATTTAATCTCCATAAAGTAATAAGTACTTTTAACTTATTTTATTAAATCATTAATTTTTATCCCGTTTCTGGTTGTTGTGTAACCACTTAACCTTTACGTACCAGCCGCCACTGACATATAGACTGAATACATGTATATATTTTATATACGCATATTATATATGCTAAATGCGAATTGCTAAATTAACACAACTACAAATCCGGTCACGATCAAGAAGAGAGATAAGTCGTTACTAAAACTGAAAATCAACCGACATTTTATTAAAATAATTATTCGTTTCACAGCGAAGATATATCAAATGGAATTTACGTTCCAATGAATTAAAGAATGATCTATAAACGTAAGCACGCAAATTAAGTTTCGTCACATAAAAATATATTCACATTTACACGCACATACACACAGACACATACAGGCATACGCGTATTTTGGTTGTTCTCAAAATTATTATATTAAAAACCCGTTTGAAATAGTTTTGTTAGTAAAGTTCTGATTTTATTTATTAGGAATGTAAGGTAATAATTTTCCTGCTTAAGCGTAAATAAAACGAACAATTTAGAATATAATAAAACGAATTTAAAATAGATATCACGTTACTGTACGTGCGAGCCAAATTTTGATGCCCAGAATTCACCTGTGATATATATATATATATATATATATATATATATATATATATATATATATATATATAATGTAGATGAATATCATACCCGCGTTAATTGGCGTTGAATAAACCCAACCTGTTGGATCGTCGAAATAATATTCTACTGCTCTTTTATACCATAATTCATCAATACTTCGAGTATGTTTTTCACTGAAATGCCTATACGTAAATAAAAAAAACTATTTTACAAGATTACTTCTTATATATATATATATATTTATAAGTAAACACATTTTTCAATCGTAATCTTACAATTTATGTAAATATGAAATATTCGAAGATTACTATAACGTGTATAATAAATTATTTTTATTTTTAATTTTTTAAATAATTTTTTATATTTCGATTTTCCTTCTCGCGTGTAAAATATTATAGCTACGATTGAAATTATTAAATTCTTCAAAATTTTTTACCATAAAAATGATTTATTTAGATGTTCATATATTAAGTCTATTTTCCCTGTGTACCTTATTTCGCGATTTAATTTATGGGGTGCCTGATTTTCTAAAAACATACCTTTATCTTGTATTTGTTTTTTAATTATTTGTCCGTTTTCCTATGTATATTTCTCGGCGATTATTGAAATTTATAAACGCCCTATTTTCGTACACACATACATATCTTATATATATATATATATATGTATGTGTGTGACGTCCCATTGTGTTCTTATCTTTCTTCTTCTACTTGTTCGAGGTCCGTCTCCTGTCGGAGGTTAATATCCGAGACAAAATTTCTGTTTATCTAACGCCGCATGCACCAGCGCGTATTATATATATATATATATATATATATATATATATATATATATATATATATCGAACCAGTCTTTAAGATTTTTACTCCACAGCGTTCGTCTGTCTTCGTTGTATTCGTTCTTGTATTATAGATAGTTATTTACTGTTTCGAATGTACAAAGTAGGCTGCTTCGAGTATTTTTCTCCACGACGTTACTTAGTGCCTCTTGGTCATTTGTTTTGCTCTTCGTTAGCTTATCTATCCAAGGGTATTTCTTTAAGTGAACTCGGTGATAAAGCCGCATTTCGAACATCTTTCTACATTTTTAACGACCGAACGCGCGTTAAATTTTAAACAGAGTAAAACTTACTGCGAGTGAGGTCGTCTAGGAGGCGCGTTCGGTGACGGGTTTGTAGCGGGATTTGCAGGATGATCGTACCATCTCATGAATCCGCTGTGAGTAGCGACGAATGTTGTAGTTTCGCCGAATTGTTGAAATCCTTGACTATATTTCGATCGGAATGATGATTGAAGAGATAAAAAAAAAAAAAAAAAAAAAAAAATTAATCAAAAATGTATAAAATATTAGTAAAACGATTTCGAGAAATTTCAATAATTCATTCAAAAGCGGATGACTATCGTGAGGAAGCATTTTGTTTGGCGTCGTGCATGTATAATTTAAGCGGTACTTACCCGTGTAGCCGTCTAAAAATTATCACGGCGTTTACGAAAAATTACTTACCAGCACAAAAAAAAAAACAGGAAAAAAACTAACAATTAAAATAATCATATTCCAATTCGCTAATCGATGGAATATTTAATGTGAGTATTATACTATAGTAATTAAAAACTGAAAAGAAATTCATCAAAAACCTCGTTGATATAATTAAATTAATTGTACGATTAAGTCTTAGATATTTTTTTTTTTTTTTTGTTTACTGTTTATTATTGTTACAATCTTTACGTTAAATAAGTAACTGTATTAATAAGTTTATCGTCTAACACAGAACTCGTCTTGTTAGTCGACAAGAGAAATAACGTATTTTGTTAACCCATCGGCTAAAAACCTTCCTTAAAAATACTAATTAGAAAATAAGTCTTCAGGCTTATTTAAAGCGTCGAAGATATGGTATATCGCATTTTTTTTTTAACGTTTCTTCTTTTAACGCTCGAACACATTTCTAGGTGAAGGAGCTTACCGTTGAGTGTAACTAGCGGAATGTGGTCGTCCAAGTTAGTTTTAACGAAAAAGCCAGAAAAAAGCGCGTTCTCCTGATGTGTAGAACAGCAGTTAATCAGTACTGATTATGAAAAATGACTTCATTCGAAGCCGAAGATTAGAAATTCGTATTGTATACCGGTTTACGAAGATAACGAAGTACGGATGTTATTATTTTTTCATCGAATACGAAAACTACAAATAACGGCGATAATAAAACGGACTTTAATCTAGCGAGAATTCGGAATGAGACTTTAAGAATAGGAGGACACGTCGACAACATGGGATAACCTTCTTCGCAATGTGGACTGTATGATTAAAATGTCGTATTAGAAATCAGACTAACGGAAACCGAAAAAAAAAATTAAAAGCTGATATTACAGCGAAGGGAGGATTTGAGAAAAAAAAAAACAAACAAAAAAACCCCGGTAAAAATCTATAATACGTTCGAGTACTGTGAGATAAACTAGTCGTAAAATTAGACAAGATCTATAGGGCTTATATTTAGCATTTTGTGTCGTTAAAAAAAAGTTCAGAGAAAATTATTATAAGATAAAAACGATATAAATATTATAAAGACGGTGAATTAGATATTACTATTTACGATCATACAGAATTACACGGTTCCGGTAGAACGGCGCGAAACAACTGCGCTAATTATGGAAAAAAGGTAAAGCTTTTTTTCAGCGATTTATGCGGAACATACGATTGCAGCGCCGCGGAATGGTTGATAAAAATTTTCGATAAAATATTCGAGTCAGAAAAATTTCCCCGAAAGAAACGGCTCTCTATCTAGTATTATATTATTGCAAAAAAAATAAAAAAAATAGCAATTTAGATAATTATCGACCGATTAATTTGACGGCTGTTATGTGTAAGTTGATTAAGTTCTTAGAAAGACGCGTAAATACAAAACGAATAATTTACAAGCGGGTTCTCGACTATCGATAATATTCATATATATATATATATATCGAGTTATCGAAAAAAAGTCGCGAATATAATTTGAAGTTATATATATATATATATATATATATATATATATATATCGTTCTGATTGATTTCGATAGAATTAAATACGGCGCGTTATTATTCGATGCTTTACAACACGCGGGCGTAGAAACAAAAATATTGTAAAATTAGTTCATATATATATATATATATATATATATATATATATATATATATATATATATATATATATATAAACTAAATATGCTTCATTAGAAGACGACAAGTAGAATATTTAAAGAATCCGGAGGAACAAAACAAGATGATGTAATTTCTCCGGCACTATTTCGTACGGTACTCGAATTTGTTTTAGGTAAACCGGGAAATTAAAGGAGTAAATATCAACGATTGGTATTTATCTAATGTTACATTTGCAGACGAGATAATTCTATTCGCGGGGATTTTCAATAATATTAAGAAGAATTAGAACGTAATTGTAGAAATGTAGATTTAGGTATAGTAAACTGTCCGGCCGAATAAAGCTTCTTACTGACAATATGGCAGAAAAAATTAACGGAGAACATTCGGAATATGCGCGGGAAGCAATTTACACTTGAGTGCTTATCATTTATTGGATGGACAAAGAAATGACAAGAAGAATTACCGCAGCACGGAACGAATTTTGCCGAGTTTAAAAGGAATTCTAAGTGGAAAATTAACCTAAAAGCAAAAGTAGTATTGTGAAAAAAACCTGTCGTACCGGTTTTTGTTGTTAGACTATCAAACGTGATCTAACTAACGCGTATTGACAAAATTAACCGTGTAACACAGAGCAACGGAGAGATCTTGGAATTAGAAGAATCGATCGAATTCACTCGGAATAAGGCGCATAGAATCAAAACGAAAGGCATTAGGAAGATGGCAATCATCCTAAAAAGGAGCTCATGATTCGTTGGGATGGTTTGGCGATCGCAAATGTAACCGAGTGAATTCTAGATTAAATAAATAAAGTGTAGGTAGACAACCGCTAAGTTGACCTTCAAACATCGGAGGATGGGCTCTATTTGGTTAAGCTCGAATAGAACGGAAACAACACGCGGTCAATTATAACTAGGGCGTTCGTAACGATGTGAAACTGTTATTATTATTTACGGTATGCACGCTTATATGCTATACAATATGTACGGGAGGCGTTCGGCCGATATTTGGCGAAATAAAGACTTTACTAATATTTATTTACGAGTACGAAATGAAGCGAGAAAATCAGTTCAGAAAGATTTATATGCATCATGTGCGAGACTAAACGAAAACCTATTAGTAAGGGTTCGGGCGTCTACTGCCAAGATGAAGGAAGACGAAATAGAACGTTTTTATCAGGAGCCGGCACTATAAAATGCGCGAAAAATCTAAATATAATGATAGTTATATAGCAGGAAAATCCGCACTCGAATGTTTAAAAAATGAAAGAGAACTCGTAAAATTTGCGGAAAAGGACGATCTAATTTAAACGAAGATTATACAAATTGTTAAGTCCAATAGAGTAACGAATTAAATTGATTATATCTGAAATATATAGAATGTACGAAGAACCGTTTAAAAATCGTCATATTTACTCTGTAACCCCAACTAATTTGGTCGCGAAGCGTCACAGATAGCTATGAAAAGTGTAAAAAAGAATAATAAAAGAATGAAGTCGTTGAATTATACTGTATTTAAAAATGATATGGCATAACAGGAAAATATCACGAAGACCTAGAGAAAACCGAATGGGTGATAGAAACGAGGAAAAAAATCAAAATAGCATAAAAAATAATTGATTAAACTGAAACGGGAAATGTCACAAATGCGCGTCGTAATCCGTTTAAAAATTAAAAAGAATAATGGAGGAATAAAGTCGTTGAATTATACCGTATTTAAAAATGATATGGCATAACAGGAAAATATCACAAAGACCTAGAGAAAACCGAATGGGTGATAGAAACGAGGAAAAAAAATCAAAATAGCATAAAAAATAATTGATTAAACTGAAACAGGAAATGTCACGAATGCGCGTCGTAATCCGTTTAAAAATCAAAAAGAATAATGGAGGAATAAAGTCGTTGAATTATACCGTATTTAAAAATGATATGGCATAACAGGAAAATATCGCGAAGACCTAGAGAAAACCGAATGGGTGATAGAAACGAGGAAAAAAATCAAAATAGCATAAAAAATAATTGATTAAACTGAAACGGGAAATGTCACAAATGCGCGTCGTAATCCGTTTAAAAATTAAAAAGAATAATGGAGGAATAAAGTCGTTGAATTATACCGCGTTTAAAAATGATGAAATAACGCGAGACTTACTGCGGATGGTTTAACAAATTTCGGATAAGATGGATAGAAAAATTAAACAATAGACAAACGGAGGAATACGAAGAATTAAATAATGAAATTCGGAAAATTATTATGGTAAAGATTAGTACACAACGCGTAGAAATTCGGAAAAAGGCTTAATGACTGATAATTGCATGCGAAAAAAAAAAAGTGATAAACTCAGTGGAAAGCGGAATAATGTGTTTTATACATACAGATGGAAAATATCGTACGAATAATAGCGAAACAAGCGATACACAAATTATGTAAAATAATCGCACGATAACAGCTGGAGGACAGCGCATATTGTACGACGCAAGAAACTGCATCCCGTTGAAAATTGACTTAGTTAGAAATCATAAAAGCTAATTAAAATATTTTTACCAGAGCTAATTGTTATCTATTTTCGACGAGATATACACGATGATGAAATATAACATTACTTCATTCTGATACTATAAAGGAGAGTTTTAAGATAATGTACAGATTATAGAATTGCAGCATTCACTTTGAAATAGAAAACTTAAAAAAAAAATCGATCGAAAATTAAGAGATAACTGTAATACAGTGTTGCCCCCCACACTAAATTCAAATTACTAAAAGTATTTTAACAGAGTATGCGAAACTAGTACAGATTTTCAGGAAAGATAACATCGACGGTATACATTTATTCACGATGAAGAATTTGTATTAAATCGCAGTGCAAATATAAAGTTAGACAATATACAATCGGTCGGAAAATGTGCTATAATTAAATAAATAATAAAATAAGACTGTCCGTTGTCGCTTATTCGATGATTATTGAGAAGAAATTATGGAGCAAGCCGAAAAAATTGGAATAAAAATAAATAAATATCGATTCAACGAATGAAGCTATACTGATGATAAGGTGAATCAGCGTTCTAAATACAGAACGACGACGGACCAGATAAATATGAAACAGGAGAAATGAAAATTAACCTCGTAAAGACAAAGATGATTAAATTGACAAGAAACAATTGCACGCGTAATTATTTTAATGGAGAAATAATTGAGAATTTTTGAAAAACCCGGATTAACAGGTGCACAGAAATGTCCAAAGCTACAACGGATGATCGATCTAGCAAGAAACCGTTTAGTGTGAACCAGTAGTTACTGCGTATATATATATATATATATATATATATATATATATATATATATATATATATATATATATATATATAATACAGATCCCATGAACCGACCTCACTTCTAACGGTAAACAGATTGACAATCGTTGAAGGTACCGAGAAAAAAATGAAGCTGAAGTACATATAGGTCGTTAATTATGGGAAGAAAAACCATCGGTATTCGAGTGACGTAATAAACGCAGCCAAACTTGCGAAAATACAGTATGTTCAGCTGTTCCTGATGTGTGATACCTTCCTGTATAATGATGATGATGATATACATATATATAATATATATACAATCTGTCGACGGATTATAAAATTAATTTGTACCTGTAGTGTTCAGCGTATACAATTGTATTATTTGCCGGGAAAAAAAAAAAATGAATGAAGAATTTATATTTCCGGAAAATAGCTCCGATAATAATATTACGTTATCCAACTTCGAGAACGAGCGCAATATTTTTGTTACAATTGTTTTAATAATGAAATTTTTGAAATTTAAATTTTTACCAGAACACGGCGCTCCCCATGCGACCGTAATCATATTTTTTCATGCTTCGATAAAGACGGAATTTTGTGAAATTTGACAAAATACGACTAGAATAGGTGTAAAGATTAAACATCGAACCGAATTTTTAAAACTACGTTATTGATTTTTTTTTTTTGGCTTCCAAATGTGGGTGGTTGAATTAGAAATGTTCATTGTTAATAAATATATATATATATATATATATATATATATATATATATATAATATTGAGCGATATAATATAATTTAACGCAATACGAGCGAAATGGATGAATGGCATTAAATGAACCAGCAATAATCACGATGATTACAATGACTGTAATAGTGATAATAATAATAAAAAAATATTATTTATAACATAATAATGATAATAATTAAATTAAAATCGAACTTTATTCGGAAAAAAGCATATGACAAATACAAAATAATATAATATATGCTGTTATATATAAACGATATGCGCGTCATTCGCCAAACACGGCTATACGGAAAATTACGCCGAGCACGGGATCTCATTTTATAATTAAATTTTCAAATGTTATCGGGGAGTAATGGTAATTCAGTACACATTTCGCAGAGAATTTTAAATTATGATAAAATGAAACCAAACTAATGTTATATGTTTCTCTCTCTCTCACACACACACATACATACTATATATATAATGAAAAGAGTAAATTAATAGAATTATTATAGATGCGAATACTACTTTCACATATGTGTAATCACATAATGAACAAGTATATTTCTCGCGTATGATATACTACACCATCATGCACACCGCAATAATAAAATAATAATAATATAATAATAAAAATGGTGATCATAATGATGATAATTTGATAATAATAAGAATCATCATCATCGCGTTATTAATAAAAACATTAATATTAATAACAATAATGATGATAAATCATAAAATTTACTTTCAGTAAAAACCACCTGTGCGAGTTGTCAACTATTAACGTTCTGAGCGAACTTACACTATTCTTCGTCAGAAAGAGTTTTTGTAATAATGGTTGCCAGTTAAAAGCCGAAGTACGGGGACGCATCGTTTAATAGAGTATAGAAGATGTTTCGCCCGGTGGTAGAACAGCCAACTACAGCGCGGTAGAAGTGTCAGCTGCAGACAGAAGAACTAATCACAGTCTCAGGGAATAACATTTTTTTTATCTCATTGATATTTACTACAAGCTGATCAACAAGATAATTTTTAGCAGTATTTAGGAGAAGGAAACTGGTACACACCTGGTGGTAACCACGGCCTTAGATTAGGTCCAGGAGTTTACTACGTCTTAAAGCGTCTTTTATCGCCGGCCGTGTCCAACAGCCCTGATGCAAGTGTATTTTGATGATTTTCCTGCATTACAGCCTACTTCTGCGCATATTGCTTAATGAGTCGTATACATACGGAATGTTTAGATTATGGTGAATGATCTAGTTTGCTACATACCAAGGCGCATTTGTTATCAGTCGAATAATTTTGTTCTGGGCGCTCTGTTTAGTTCTTACATTTGTCGGTTTTACACAGCTGCACCTCGTATGTCCAGATAGGGCTTGAAATCGCAGTATAGATAAGCCGTTTGTTGTCAATAGACAGCACGCTATTTCTGCCCATTATAACCAGAATAGTTTTTTAATACGTGGAATCGAGTTCTTTACTCTTCACTTGAATATGATTCCGATACGTCAGTCGGCTGTTCAGGCGAAAGCTCAGATATTTCACCCTTGTTCTGATTGGTATTTCTTGTTCTCATCGACTTTTATGTTCTATTTGTTAGACTACTTTTTCACTCTAACGAGTGCTGTCTGAACTCGCTGTATTTGGATCGATATCAAATGTTCCGATTAATTAGTAAAAGAAACACCGAATATTTGTGATTTAGTTATATTCTGATGATGAGTTGGGTTAAGTCCGTTCAGAATGTTAAGAGTTGTTAACATACATATGAGAGTTTTACTGAAAGCGAAAAGAAATGATGATAATTTGACGACAATGAATAATATTTATGAAATAACAACGATAGCGGTAATGATTGTGAGCGGTTCCGACGTCGATCGACCCAAGTGAATACCGCAAAATCATGTAATTCTTTAAACGTGTCTTATCTCGTATTTTAAACCGTCTTTTTTTCCCCACAGTGAACAAAATTAATATCAACACTGAATACATACTAAATTTTAATATAATATATATATATGTGTGCGCGCGTAAATTTTAATATATATATATGTATACGTAAATGTTAGTATACATATATAAGTAGTATAAAGGCTACTCTGGAACACTTGCCAAAAAATTGACAATAGATTTAAAAAAAAAAATTAGGTATGTTAAAAAATTAACAATATATTAAAAAAAGTAAAATTATACATTTTTTTGATTTGTAAAAATTTAGATTGGTTAAAAAATTGACAACATTTTTTTTTTTTTAAATGTTAAAGTCTATTACCACCATGACTTAGTAAGGAGTGATGACATGCCTATATTAGTAACAGAGTTAATTAAGAAACACATAAATAGTATCATACATAAAATTGATCGCAATTACCGAAAATCAAATTGGGAAACATACTCCCATTTATGGAAAATGTCTTCCTGCTACTGATAATATAATTAGCAATTCAAACCTTTTCAAGTCATCTAGTAAATCCCGCTTACCGCTGCACAACTCATCCTTCCGACAAAGTATCTCAAAAACTCAAACGACTCCCATGGTAAAACAAAATTGTGCTGAGACAATACGGACACTAGAAGAAAGGCACTTAAACTGCTCAAAGCCCAACCTACAATGGAAAATCATATTATCTTCCAGAAAGAACGGGCATAGATTTGTCTTGAAGCAATCAAAACGACAATTATAGAAAGAGTTCATCTCAACTATTACATACAAAACTCACCCTTCAGTGATATGGAATAGAATTAACAGGCTCTGCAATTACATAATCGCACAGCCTTACTCTGTATTGATGGTGATTCTCACGAACCTTATAATAAATCCAATAATATTGGAAGAGCTACGTCACGCTATTTAGAATACAAAACCAGCAGCTATAGGCTGCGATAAAATTCATATTAACGTGCTTAATTTTGCTCCAAATCAAGTAATCTATCTGTTACTGGAAATTTTCAAAAAAATTTTGGGGTACTTCCCCGGATTCATGGCACAGAGCAGAAATGATTCCAATTTTAAAATCAAATAAAAATCCAACTCGGCTGAAGAGCTATAGAAATATTTCCTTAACTTCTGCCCTCTGTAAGGAGTTGGAAAAAATTATAAATACCCGATTATAATGGGTCCTACGCAAGCAAAAATTATATCAATGTGAATTCCAAGCCTTGCGATCGTCAACAGACCTTCAATACCACCTTCAAAATACAATAATTGAAGCATTCTAGAGAAAGCAACATGTATTTAGCCATGTTCTATGATTTCAACAAGGCGTTTGACGCAATCGATCATCAAAAAAGTCTGCAGCAACTACTGAAATGGAACATACGTGGACGTAATTTTTATAAAAAATTTTCTGAAACATCGTAGATTCTTTGTTAGACTAGGAGACATCGTGTCCAGCTCTCATGACATCATCAACGGTGTGCCGCAAAGCTCGGTTCTAAGCCCAACATTGTTTAACATCGCAATAAACTCTATTGTTGAAGAAATACTTCCTTTAATGTTCAAGTCCCTATTTGCGACGACTTGACAATATTTGTCCGATGTAACGACTTCGGAACAGACGAAGCAGTCCTTCAAGAAGTCACTAATAAGCTCAATAACTGGTCAAAAGAGAATGGATTATCACCCAGATAAACCAAAATAATGCACTTTTGCCGTATTCGCCATTGTGCTTATCAGTTTAATATTGTCTAGGATAACAAAATATTAAATTCTACATCATCCGCCAATTATTTAGGTCTGATATTTGACGAAAAATTAAATTGGAGAATGCGCATCAACCACTTGAAAACCGAATGTTCTTGACGAGATTAAATCGTTTCAGGAAGCTATCTCATACAACATATGACGCAGACAAAACATCGCTTTGGAATCGCTCACTAACAAAATTTAAATGCGATTATCCGCCTTATTCATCAGCTAAGCAATCAGTACTTATTAAATTCAATTTACCACTCAGCTTTAAGATTAGTTTTAGGCGCTCTTCGGTCGACACCCATAAACAATCTGTTTTATGAAGCACAAGAATATCCTCCGGACCCACACCAAGTCTACTTACTCCTAAAATTCCACACTCATATTCATACAACCCTTAACCTCTCCGTGCCCTTAATTTCTCTACCTTCTGATCTTACTCGACCATACATAAAATCCACGCTCCAGTATAAAGTCAAGTCCATCCTACACAATAAAATATGTACTTTATTACCTACCTTATACAACAACATCCTTTTCTAAATACCGCCGGTCTCGTCCCATCCTTTATCCTTCGATACCTCTCTCCTGGAACTATGTTGTCCTATTTCTCAAAGTCGTCTACATTCTTCCTTTGAAGATTTAATAAAGGATTTCAATCATTACGATATCCTATACACGGACGGTGCCAAACGAGACAACTACTGCGGTTGCGCAGTTGTATATTCAAACAATGTTATTCGATTTCCACAAAACTTCAGCGTCCTTTCTACAGAGCTGTACGCAATTTCAATTGCTGTAGACGTGGTTATTGGAGAACTAAAAACAATGCTGTTATCTGCACTGGTTTCTTGAGCTTCATTAGAAGTCTTGATAATAGTTCACACCGCCAACATCCTTTAGCAAAATCCATCTTGGCCACTGCATCAGAGTTTACCGGAAAAATTATTCTCCTCTGGATTCCATGGCATAACGATGTGGGATATAACGATAGTGCAGATGCAGCCGTAAAAGAACCGCTATATTCCTCCGAACGTGCAACCGCAAATCTTCCAAACTCTCTCTCAAATATTTTACACCATTCTCCTACATCCGAATCTAGACTCCTTGCCTTCACTTATCCAGAACCTACCCGTTAATATAAATACCTCCCCTGCCTCTGGCCTTAGTAGCAGTACACGGCAATCAACGAAAAAAAAAAAGAAGGAGAAGAAGGAATTAATTATAATTTAGCAAATAAAAATATTGCGAGAAATGCAATAAAGTAATTATAAAAATTTGGTAAGGCGTCAAAAAACCGATTTACATTTTAATGAAAATAAAAAGAAATAGAAAAAAAAGTATTGCGAGAAAAAAGAAATTAATTATAAAAATTGGGCAAGGCACCGAAAATCATATTAGCAACGCAGGAATTAAACGGCAAAAGCTTGGTGATATATTTCCGATTAAAAGTGTATACTTTAAAGAGGAGAAACCCCCATTTAAAAAAAAAAAAAAAAAAAAAAAAGGGGAAAAGACAACAAGAAAATGAACCTTTTAAACCTTTTACTATTATACAAGGAAAAGAGCGAGAAATATTTAACACGGATTTATAAAGTAAAATTGAATTATTTTAGAAAAAAAACGACAAAATTAAAAATGCTATAAAAATGATAGAAAAATTAATTCGCATTGTTAAATAAGAAAAATTCAAAGAAGCCGACAAAATGAATATAATCGCTAATAGTGAAAAATTTAAAACAACAACAATATCTACAGTATTTTTAAAATTATATAGAAAATATTTTAACATCTGACGAAGAAAAATAAAACAACTGTTAATTTGCAAGTAATTCATACGCCTAGAGGGAAAGGTTATATATGAAAAAAATTAACTTGCTGAAGATGTATGAAAAAAAAAATGTATGACACAAATAACAAATGTAACGTCGCTACTTTATAATCATAGCTTAAATCATACAAATATTATTTCAGGCATAAGATTAAAAGGCGGTGATTCCAAATGTATTCAAAAAAGTACAGACAGATTTAGCGAAAAAGTTATGTCAAAAAATAGGATTTTGTAGCCACGAAGGATTTAAATTAGAAGATATAAGAAAATTTATTAAATATTCAAATTGATTCGCGCGGAAAATTTTAGCACTTTAATATATTCGGCCGAAGAAAACGAACCTAAAATTTATCTATATATAAAAATGACGATCACTTTAACGCGATAAATAGTACGGTAGCATTTTATGCAATGTTTTATTATTGTTGTAAAAAATACGACAAACCATATTAAAATAAAAAGATGCATAAATGTAAAAGCGACGCAAAAGTATGTGAGCTATGTATAAATGAAAGAACCTAGTTAAAAAACATAAAATTCATTGCGAAAATTATGACAAATATTGTTACCTTCAAGATTGTTACGAAAATTGCCAGAAGATATATAAATGTGTGACATGTAAAAAAAATATGCAAAAGAAACGATGAACACGTATGCGGATATAGAGTATGTATAAATTTGTTGAAATAATTAAGCAAAAATATTGTATTCAAAAAATAAAACAAAAAGGCGGAATTTGCGATACATCTTATCTTTGTAATGGAAAATCAGATAAAAAAAATTAAAGCGTGTAAATATTCTAAAAAAAAAAAAAAACAATATTTGTTATTCCCTGTATTCGTGATCGGATTTCGGATAAAAAAAACAACTGAAAATTGTACATATGTTGAAGAAAATATTTGTGATATTGCTTGTTCATGTAATTGCTTAATAAAAAAAAAATTAAAACATGCACCTATTCCGAAAAATATATTTATCACGATTATGAGGCAAATCAAGAGACAGGAACTCACGAAGATAATTTAATTATTGCACGATATTTTAACGGTGAAGCTTTTAATTTTAAAACAAACGATGAATTTTGCAAATGCTGGATTTCTAAAGAACATAAAGGATTTACAGCAATTGCTCACAACGCAAAAACGTACGATTTGCAATTTAACTTAAAATATTGCGTTGAAAATATGCTAAAACCGTACAACAGTGGTGGAAAAATAATGTTTTTAGAAGTTTCCGGGGTTAAAAGATCTTAATTTTATTGCGTCACAACTTTCTGATTTTTCCAAGATATTTGACTTAAAAAGAATTGAAAAAAGGTTATGTTCGCCATTTATTCGACACAAAAAAAAAATCAAAATTATAAAGAAATTTCTACGGTATAAATACGATGAAAATTAACGCTAGAAAATGGCATTCGGAGAAAATTAACGAAAATTATGTATTTGATTTTCAAAAAGAACTCGTAGAATATTGTAAATCGGACGTAGATATTTTACGTAGAAGCTGTCTAGAATTCAGAAAGTAATTTCTAGAAATTTCAAATATCGATCGTTTCCAGTACACTAAAATTGCAACTACGATTTATCAATCAGATAGCTACCTGAGCACATGTTTGGCGCGTTAAATTCAACCCAGCCAAGTGCCAACATATTAAATTCACCGACAACAGGAAAAACATCTCCTCTTCGGTCCGTACATATTATTCTGTGATTCCATAAGCTAGCTATGTTCGCTACCTAGGCATGTACATGGACAGGCACCTTAACTGGAGTTATATAACGCAAACAAAGAACAAATATCATTAATAGACGCAGAATATTGCATCCGTTGCTGAGAAGAAAATCGATTCTGAATCTAAACATCAAACGTCAACTGTATCTAACAATGATAGCTCCTATCTGGAGATACGGATTGGAACTATATGGCACAGCTTCAAAATCTAATCCGGTAAAAATTCAGAGAGAACAGTCTAAGACGTTCCGCATTAAGACATCTGCGCCTAGGTGTACGTTTCGAACTTGACGCTACACTCACATCTGCATATACCATTCCTCAGTGATGTCTACTCAGAACAATATAAAAGATTTTTCGAAAAACTACAACACACTAGTACAAATCCAAACATCGGTCGCATGTATACGCCAAACCTTCCAAGAAATCCATCCATACGTCTTAGATGCAGGAAATGGCGTCGCGATGCTTTACCTATTACTTAAAGTACATTGTACTTCATAGATTAAACCTTATAGGTTACAGTAATATCCAATTTGTCTTTTAGCACGGTTAACATTTCCTAGTCTTACTCTTAATCCTAATCTTGCATCTCACTGGAGCTGCCAGATTAAAATAATTTATCTTTTCTTCCTTTGTCTCCTTTCCTATTCCTTACGTTTCCCTTTTATCTTCCCTTATATTTCTACGGCGAGCATCATTGCTTATGATAATAGTGCAACGTTAAAATATATATATATATATATATATTTACAAGAAAATACAATAGGAGT
The DNA here is from genome assembly GCA_032883995.1 of Coronaproctus castanopsis. Lineage (NCBI taxonomy): Eukaryota > Metazoa > Arthropoda > Insecta > Hemiptera > Monophlebidae > Coronaproctus > Coronaproctus castanopsis. Next base: position 64,531,700 of record CM065054.1, read on the forward strand.
TATAAAGCCAGCTAAAAATATATGTTTAGCATCGATTCAATTGCCCGGTTAAACAGTTTTAAAAATGTCCAACACGCTTTAACCGGTGGTGAAATGTATATTTATGGTGCAAAAGTGGACGGATTTGATCGTACAACGAAAACAATTTATCAATATCACGGTTGTTTTTGGCACGGTTGTCCAATATGTTACAAAGAAAATACGTTAAATTATGTAACACGGGAAACTAGGGGCGATTTATATGAAAAAACTATCGAGAGAATCAAACTGTTGAAAGATATCATCTGATATGGGAAATGGAAACAATCAAAAAATTATCAAACAGCTTTAAGGGAAAAAATTAGAGTTAACCGTTAAACCCTCGAGATGATTTTTACGGCGGAAAAACGAACGCGATTAAATTAAAAGTTTCTGTCAAAAAAATAGCGATATATCGATGTTTGTAACCTTAATCCAACTGTTCAATATTACGATTACTATCCTGTTTGACATCCGATCAAAATTTATAAACCAACCGAATTTGACAAAAATTGATACGGATGAATTAAATGCAAAATATAAATTTTCATCATCCTCTATTACCTATTAAAGACGAAAAATTATTGCTTTAAAAAATGTTTTGTCGAAAAATGTACAGAACGTAATCACACTGATGAAGAACGATGTTTAATAGACATTTGGACAACAGACGGAATAAACAAAGCTATATAAAATTTTAGATATTTACGAAGTTTGACATTTTCAGGAAAAAAGTAATAATTTACTTAAAGATTACGTTAAGCATTTTTTATGAAAATAAAATTAGAAACAAGTCCTTGGGAAAATGATTTTAAATCTGTTGAAGAATACGTAAAAACAGTAAAGGAAAAATATTGGGCATAGAATTAAATATAGAAAATATTAGGGCGAATCCTGAAAAACGAGCTGTGGCTAAATTATGTCTCAATTCTTTGTGTAGAAAATTTGGCCAAAGACAAAATTTAACACAACTAGAATACGTAAATGAGTCTAAACAATGGTATAAAATAATATTAGCCGATAGAATAGACATTAGCAATATTATTTTCATGAATGAAAAAAAATATTATTCAACTGTCTTATAAATATAAAGACGAATTTATCGAAAACAGCACTTCGACAAATATTTTTATTTGCAGCTTTTACAACATTTAACGCTAGATTAAGACTGTACGAAATGTTAGATAAATTAGGTAAAAATGTTGTATATTATGATACAGATTCAATTGTATATATCGACAAAGAAAAAAAAACACAATTAAAACACTATGTATGCTTGGTGAATGAACTGATGAATTAGATAAGGATTATTATGGTGTTGAGCACAGATCCAAAAAAGTTATCCATTAATCACGAAACAAGGAAAAACTATTATGAAAATTAAAAGATTTCCGTTAAAGTACGAAAATTCAGAAATATTAAATAAAAAAGTAATGGAAAATATTGAAGTGAATGAAGTGTAAAGTTAAAATATAATAAGATTAATAGAGGTTCTAATCATAAAACACTCGTAAATAAAATTATGGAAAAATAATTAAAAATGGATTACGATAAAAATCAAATTTTACCTGGAAAACATGGAATTATGGCCACACTTCTTAGGAGGGGGTATGTTAATATAGCGGAAAATAACTATTTAGATATTTTTAAACAAGCGGCTAAGATAGCGAATTCGGACATTGTAGATTTTTAAAGTAGGGCTACCCTGGAACACTTGTTAAAAAATTGACAATTCTTTTTTTTTTTTTTTTTAAATTAGATATGTTAAAAAATTAACAATACATTTAAAAAAAAATAAAATTTAAAAAGAATTACGACGAGTTGTTTTAGTTTTAATAGTTTTATAAACTATTAAAAAAGAACAGTGTTTGAATTTAATTATTAAGATCAAAAACTGTTCCTTTTACACCGTTATAAATTACTTTGTGCGGATGTTCTGTCGGATATTTTTCAACACATTCTAATAAATTATCTGAAACACGTTTTGGCAAATAAACCGATACATTATCATTCTGATATTTTATGGTTACAATCACAGTAGGGTCAAAACCAGTTTTTTAAATAAATAATCATACAATTTCATAAACACCAGCTTCCAGTTCTCTAAAAGATTTTATTTTATTAGCCGCTTGTTTGAAAACATCCAAATCATTATTTTCAAAATTATTATTCTCTATTACTTTTTATAATACAAAAGAGTTTTTTTTTTTCGTTTTTTCTTAATAATTTTCGAAATCAAACTTGCTGAAAAACAATTCTTTTTTTATAAAAATATTAAAAATTAATCGCAAAAACGAAATCTTTATCCATTTTACCTTTAAAACAAGTGTACAAGGATATTCTGATAAAATATCTGTTTCACTTTCCGGCAAGTGAAAAATTAAATATTTACCTTAATATTTTACCACTATTATGTAAAACGTTCAAATTCCGATTTTACAATAAATGTCTTGATATATTCACTAACAGGTTTCATTCGAAAAAAAATTTCGATATTATCATTTTCCGTACTTATCATATTAGAAAAATATTTTGTTTTTTATAATTTTCAAAATCAAACTTTCTGAAAACAATTTTCGACGTAGATGATTTATTAAAATAAATGTTAAAGCGATTTTTCAACTTTTTAAAAATATTTTTGATAGAATTTAATTTTCAAAAATTTATTGTTAATTTTTTAACTATTTAATTTATTAAAATAAATGTTATAGCAATTAACCAATCTAAATTTTTAAAAATTAAAAAAATGTATTGTTTAATTCTTAACATAATTATATATATATATATATATATATATATATATATATATATATATATATATATATATATATATTAAATGTATTGTTAATTCTTTAATATATCTAATTTAAAAAAAAAAGTATCAATTTTTTAACTAATCTAAATTTTGAAAACTTAATAAAATTTACTGTTTAATTTTTAACACAATTTTATTATTTCTTAAATGTATTGTTAATTTTTAACATATCTAATTTTTTTTAAAAAGTATTGTCAATTTTTTATCCAGTGTTACAGAGTAGACTTTATACTACTTATATATATATATATATATATATATATATATATATATATATATATATATATATATATATATATATATATATATATACGTGTATACTTAAATTTTAGCGTGTACTTAAATCATAGTGTGTGTGTATATATATATTTATATATCTCAATTTTTGTATATATATATAATATGTCTATATATATATATATATATATATATATATATATATATATATATATATATATATATATTATATATATATATAATATGTCTGTATATATATAATATGTCTATATATATATATATATATATATATCTCAATTGTTGTATATATATATATATATATATATGCGTATGTGTGTGTGTGTGTGTGTACATGAACTCGGGTGGTCAATATATAAGGCTACTATTATTTTATTCTCTATTATAGCATACATACACACCGTCATCGATATTATTCATTTTTCTTTATTTATAATAAAAATGTAAGTCAATTATTCATTGTATGGTTTATCAATACATCCATTGACAGTTTATTTTCGGGTTAGTGGTTGGGGGGGGCTCGATCGTCGTCGGTGCTAGATTGTGAGTGTAATAATATAAATGGATTTTTAACTATAAGTAAACGGTTTCGCCACGAATATATTTTTCGATTATAAAACGATTTCTTCGTTAATTAATGACGAATGTTGAAGAAAGCGTGTAGTACTTTACCTGCGTAAAAGGGCCATCAGTGTGGCTAACGGGCTTTATAACAATAAATATTTTTCGCATCATTAGTAGGTTAATTAAACATTTTAATGACTAAAATTTTAAGAATTAATAAAACAAAATAAAAACTCAGTTAATTGTTATAAATTTTTTTATAAATTTTATAGCGGTTAACTGTGTATTTTAATTTTGTTTATTAATTCGTAAAATCACTCTACTCTCCGATATATCAACATAATTAAGTACGTAGGTTTTATTTAAAAATAAAACATAAAATCAAAATAAGAACTATTTAAAACGAAATTTACAAAATGAACAATCTACGCAACGATCATATTTTTGCATATCTATATATCCATATACATACACATATATATATATATATATATATATGTTTGTGTGTTCTCATACGCCCCCGTATGTAATAGAAGAGTAACGTTTTAGGGGATATATTTCATTAGGATATTTTGCTGTTCTGTCACGTGATTTGCAATTGGTACAAAATGATTTAAATGATCTACCGAGAAATACAGTTTCAAATAATAAAAGAAGACATTAAATTTTTCAAACAGCTTAAATTCCACATAATCCGCATACTTATCGCATGATAATTTAATATCTGGCATAATATCCGAACTATTTATTTCAATTCGTCGATGGCATTATTATCGTTTTAAAGCGTTAAATTTAATGGTATAAATTTTCGAAAACTATATATTAAATATTTCGTTTTTGATTCGTCGATAATTAACCAAAAATTTTGTCTACGTCGGATTGTAATTTATCCGGATAATTTGAATTAACTAATAATACCGTATCCGTCAGCGTAACCGAAGACACGGCCTGTAATAATAAATATACCGCATAAATCACGGGCATATACGAGAAATAAATATCGGCCAAGGTGGCAGACAGTATGTTGCCTCAATTGAAAACGCTAAACTTGCTGTTGATTTTCATAATACATATATTATCAGATAAATAAAATTTGAATCGACTGTGTAACCTCTGAAACGCGGGTAAGTTTCTTAACAAAATATCACCATCTAAATTATCGAAAGCGTTATAAAAATAGAAAGGTATGTACATCGAAATGGAGTTTTTGCTTTTTCAAAGGCAAAAGGTCCGTATTAGTCACAGCTAAAGAAACTGACTTTCTCTTAATTGGACGCATCGTTTTTCACGCATTTCTTAAAAAATTCGGAGAACGCATATTGGTCGATAATTCGAGATATCTGGATTATTTATTCGCTTCAATACCGGTGTAATAATGTACATGTGGAACACTTCAGCAAATACGGGGACACATTAAAGACATAAGTTAAATTATATCGAACGAATTTTTATTGCGTAAATTCAGAAAATGCAAAGGAATCAGCATGATTAGATAGGTTTAAGGCGTCAGCAGTCTTTTGGTTTACCTTAAAATTGTGCAACAGATCATTAACACCGCTAGCAAAGTGCTAAAATGTTCAGCTCTCTTGTCTCCTTCAACCGGAGTCAAACTATCATTAATATTTATTACTTTTAATTTAGGATTCGGTTTTCCGGCAATTCGATTCACACTATAGTTACGGTGTCGCACTCCGTTCGCGGTCCGGTATCGGTTCGGTAAAATATTCTCAAATGAGAAACGGTGTAAGCATTCACACAATCGGTAATGCTCGAGTCTTAAGTCTCGTTCCAGCCACGATCAATCCGAAAATTGCGTGTACCGACAGCAGTGTGAATGCTGTTCGTTCTCTCGTTTCTGGTCAGTTTTTATCCGTTTCTCTGGAAAAACCGGTGTCGAGTGAATTGCAAATTGCCTCTAGTATATTATACGTAATTAATGTAAGTTTCCGATATTTTTGAATTATTAATATAATAAATATAATATTAGTAAATAATTTTATACGTCGCTACAGGAAAACGTTTTATTAAACACGACAAGCGCATTACTACACGAAATTAATGCAAATTTAAATAATTTTTAATTTATAGCGATTAATCGATGTAATTATTATTATTATTATTATTATTATTATGATAATTTATGTAAAAATTTAATTCATCTTTTTAATTTAATTTATCCGTCGCTGTACAATAACGTTTTAAACAGTTTTAAAACGATATCACGTGAAATTAATGCAAATTTTGGAAATAACGAACTTCTAGTGTAATTAACTAATATATAATTATTATTAGCGTAATTTGTATAAATATTTATTTCAATTTTTTTTTTTTTTTTTTTTTTTTGAGATCTTGTGTTTTCTTTAAGAATTAAAATTTTATTTAAATTAATTTCGAACGTAATCTATTCGCCGGTATTGTAAAAAATGTTTATTCCGTTTTTCGTTGCAATAAACTGGACGCACCCCCACATTCGTCTCTATGCTGTATTATTTTTTTAATAATATTATTATAATTTTCATCAAGAAAAAGAGTCGTAATAGCTAATTCTTTAATAAAAAAAGTTCAATGACATTTTTCGACGGAAAATATAAACGATTAATTATAAATAATTTTAAATACGAACGAATAAAAATATATTTTTTATTAGAAACATAATATAATAGAATTTGATTATTGACGGTGACTGAAGCCTGATCGTAAATGTGAATGTTACGCGAGCGTGACCGTACCTATAGTGTGAATCGAGTCTTATTTTTATCGGTCTCCGGTAATTTCTTCAGTCATTCTCACATTTATTCAGCAACTTACTCAGTGTGTGGTATTCGTTTTTTTCTCTTTTCTGACAGCTCTTCGCGTTACCACTGGGGAATTTTTATATTCGATATATATAAATTAATGTTTAATGGATTCACGCGTTAAATAAATCATTTCATTCGCAATTGTCTTCTTCTACAAAATGTGATATATATATATATATATATATATATATATATATATATATATTTTATTCAAATTACATATTTATTATAGTAGAGTGAGTTTAAATATAAGACATATCGCACTCCTTGAGCAGTTCATTAAATGAGTGTTCATCATCACTCAGATAGCATAGTAAGAAATATATTTACAGTAGTACTGATTCGTCGAACAACGCGATCTAAACGAGACTGATAATTTCGAAAGGTTATATAAAATGTTGGCCGATCTTCAAATAGGTGGGAATACATTTTCTTCGTTTGCAATTAATTAGGACCGTTTTTAATTCCCCAGATAATATATTATATTCCACCGTCACAGCATAAACAGCTTTGGAGTTTCATTCCAGTTTTATTAAGACCCGACGCTTTATATTCTACACACGTTCTGGGGTTTTCCTCTGTTTGATGATGTATTAAACTTAGTACAGTCTTTGACAGAAAATTGTAACACGTAGGTAATATATAAATCTCGTATTATTTTCGACATTTGTACCTTCGTTTAAAATTGTTCTCTATAATTTTACCTCTATACAGTGTATATTCCGTATACTAATACCATCCGGATGCAGGCGACGTTATACGCGTGTTAAGTATTCAGGAGAATAGTCATGTTTCAAGTAATATAAGAGAGGCATTTTGGAGTTGTTAATTTTTTTGAGACAAATATAACGAACGAGCGCACCGGATCGGTTTACTATCCAGCTGAACACCTTTACGTATTTAACGTATAAACGACTATAATTAACTTGTTGTTTTTTCCTAGCATTATTTGCATATTTCTATCGTTAAATCTTGATTTATATACATCTTGATTTATATACATCGCGCACTTTGTTTTAGTAACATCGAACTACCCCGAACGATTCCTGTGTATAACCATTCAATAAATTTTATCTACATTTTGTTTTATAAAATTTCGAAAGTTTTTATAGGATATCGAGAATCGAGGCCAAGTACCGCGTTGTTCGGGTAAATAATATGTTTCCAGCGACGCCTAAATGATATTAAGAAAAGGTATCTAAAATACTTCCTTGCCAACTGTGTCAATGAAACTTCTAAATACGCAACTGTATAATTTCCCCCCCCCAAAAAAAAAGAATAATTTTATGATTAATTATTGTCAAGCAAGTCAAAGCACTACTGAAATAATAACAGACCTTCCAGACATGTAACAATATAGGCTATATATTGGAATAATGCACACCATCTGTACCTTTGCCGCTATTGAAGTTATACTGATTAACACATAATAATAATAATAATAATAATAATAATCATCATTATCATCATCATAACGAAAAGCTTTGTGATTTTTCGTTAAGAAAAAAAAATTTCATTCGTGATTTTAACTGGTTCTTTGTTGTTTATTATTATATTATTGTTATTATTATTCGGAAACGTTAAATAAAGGGTATCCCCCCTTGAGTAGCATGGGTAGAACCCCTAGTTATCTATATATATATATATATATATATATATATATATATATATATATATATATATATATATATATATAGAAGGAAACAACAAAGAACCAGTTAAAATCACGAATAACATATATTTTTTCTTTACGAAAAATTACAAAGCTTTTCGGCTGTTAGGCCATTATCAAGTGAATATTTAGTAAAAAATTTATAAATGAAAAATATTAAAGATTAATCTTCAGATTGCTTTATATTCACTTGATATTGGCCTAACAGCCGAAAAGCTTTGTGATTTTTCGTAAAGAAAAATTTTAGTAATTTTAACTTGTTTTTTTTTTTTTTAGTTTGTTGTTTATTTGAATAAAAATCACTACGCTCCACGTTTTTCAAATAATAATAATATAATAACCGAATTAACAATTGTCAATAATTGGGCATTATTAGATTGAAGTGATATCCGACGATCCACAATACATGTAAAATTATAAATCTATCGTCTCGTTCCGGTACATGTTTGCAGTAAACATTTTTAAGTACATGTTAATTGACGAAATTATTATTCGAAATAGTGAATTAAGCATTCTAACAGGTGCTCGTGTGCGTTTACAAGAATAGTTTTGTGCGCAGAAGAATTTTGTGCGTAGAAGAATTTTGTGAGTAGAAGAATTTTGTGCGTAGTAGAATTTTGTGCGTACGTCGTACGTTTCGGTATTTTATTTTTATCGTTAAATAGCAATTATACCAAATAGCACGTTCGAAATATAAATGTCCGTTACAGCAGTCTGGTAGTGAGCAATTTAACAATATCAGTTATGTGCTTTAGCATCGTGAACATTATCATCGTTATATACAGACATTATATGCCTGTATAAGTCGAATATGATCTATTATTTAACGTTATTATTTTGATGGCTGCTATTTAAACATTAAAAAATTATAAATTGTTTAATGGCAGTTATGATATTATTCTAAGAAACGTTAAATCATTACATATATATATATATATATATATATATATATATATATATATATATATATATATAATTCATAAAATTGCAATCTAGCTAACGTAGTCGGTAAGAAATTTGGGCTATGGCGAGATAGGAGATATCGTTCACCAATCGTTCACCAAATTACATTGTCAATCAATGAAACTAATGCAGAACATTTTGAGGACTACAATGGTTTCACGTATAGTTATCGTTTTCGCTATCTAGAAAATTAACCGCCAGCCGATTTTAATGACTTCGTACTTGTTTGGCATTAACTCCGGAACATCTGGCATAGTTAAATCTCGGTGCAAGTTGTCGTTATGTACGTACCGCGGGTACATTTTCGTCCTTATTGACAAATCTGTATTATTTTGATATTAGACACTAACGCGGTGATCGGTAGTAGTAATGTTGAAGATCTGGCTCGATAATAACTAAATTGTACAGTGATAACATCGATTTTAAAGGTAACTCGGAATTTTTCTACCCGGAAGTCTGTACGTTATTTTTATATTTATTTCTTTTATTTGACCTTAATCTTTTCTTTATATCTATGTCGAGGAAGTTTTGTAAAACCCGTGAAATTGCAGTTGAATTTTAAGAAAAAACTTCGTGAATTTTATTCAAAAAATAAAAAACTAGACTTATCTGCTAGTAGAGCAACTTCGCTTAAAATTGTATAAATTCGACGCCATTTTCTTATACGGTCTTTTTCTTAGAATGAAACAGTTAAAAATAAACAACTTAATCCGGAAGAGACACTCCCCCGTATGATGAGATTTGTTGTCGTCAGGTTTTTTATTTGAGTTTTATCTTTGACATGAAAAAATACATCGAGTTAAAAGCGAGATTTAAATCTTTGAAACGAACTAACCAGAAGCAGAGTTTCACTTTTTTTTTTTCAGTTAGAATTTTAAATTCTTAGATGAAGAAACAATCCGCGTTTTCTTGAAAAATTGACAAAAACGTCTGTGTATTTGTTTTCTTGGTTCGAAAGCAGAATTTTACTCGTTAATTTAACTTATAATGCGATAGTGTGTGTGTGTGTGTGTGTGTGTGGTCTGGTAGATTATTTTTGTGTAATTAGATTCAATTAAATAAATAAATAAATATATATATATATATATATAAATAAACAAAAAGGAGTTGAAATCATTATTCTTTTAAATTAAAAATAAAGAAGCTTTTCGGCCGTCAGGCCATTATCAAAAAGGAATATAAAATATATACAAATTTATAAAAATATAAACTTCAATAAAATATTACACTTAGAATCACAATTTACAGAAATGATCAAAGTTATAAAATAGTATTTTTAAATAATCCGATAGCGAACGTGGTAAACAACACAGTCAGCAATATAAAATTTATACGTAAACAATAACGCAATAGTAAATAAAATAAAAATAAATAAAAGTATCGGGAAATATAAAATTTATACATAAATAATAATACAATAGGGGTAAGTTATGTATAAATTTTTTTGTATTGTCGGATGTTTTTATTTATTTTCATTTTATTCGTTATTGCGTTATTGTTTTTTATATAAATTTTACATCGCTGATTGTGATTATGTTGTTTACCACGTTCGCTATCCGATTATTTAAAAATACTGTTTGGTCACTTTGATAATTTTTGTAAATATTTTCAACGTTTTATATTTTGATAAATATTTTTATAATTCGTATTTTTTATATTCACTTGATAATAACTTAACAGTCGAAAAGCTATGTGATTTTCCTTACAAAAAAACTGCTAACTCATTTTTTGTTTATTCTATAAAAAATCATTACATTACAAAATTTATATATATAATTAGCGAACTTACTCGTCTTCGTCTTTTTTGTCCGGTGGTACGAAATTTTTGACAATTTCGAAACCTTTTGTCATTATGGCGTCATTTACAACGGACTGTATCAATGATTTATCGCCTATGTATGAAAATAAAATTATCAATTTATTTAAGTCGACGAACGAAATCAGGACATTGATTTTAAGTACTACGTAAGCCAGATCGTAGGAGGTCAGATTTTAGTAAATTTTAGTTTCCTTCATAAACGTCAAATATATATATATACATATATATATATATATATATATACATATATATATATATACATATATATATATATATATATACATATATATATATATACATATATATATATATACATATATATATACATATATATATATACATATATATATATATCTTCTCCTTTCGGGGTTTTTCAGTTCTAGAACTGGTCCGCCATCGCTATGTCTTTCTTCCACAGTATACGATCTGCCGCCCTACTCTTGAAATACGACTGTATTCCTGCCTCCATTAGCGTTAACCTTGGTCTGCCTTTCGGTCTATTCCGCCATGTCTCAATATGTGTCCGATCCATTCTAACCTCTTTTATTTTCAATGTCTGTCGCACGCACTGATGTAGTGCCAGTCCGCTTTAATTTCTTAATATCTGTCCACAGCAGCGGTGGCCGGCCTTACGGTCTGTTTCCTTGAATCTTTGCCGGTGTACTATTAACAGCTCCATGTTCAGCTCACTACGTACAAGTTCAGCTCTTGTATTACAGAAGAATTTGTTCGTTTCGCGGTTCTTGGTATGTGGAGAAGTTTTCTCCGACCATTATATTTCGTACCGTTCAAGTCCAACTAGGATAATTTTTTTAACGTCCATGTTTCTGCTACATATAGTACTATCGAAAATGTAATCGTCTTTGCTAATTTTACTCAAACATTCTTATTGATAAAGCCGCCATATATATATATATATATATGTATATATATATATATATATATATATATATATATATATATAGAAGGAATTTTACATGCAAAAATTATGAATTGTATTAATGGCATCTGTTTTCACCGTAGTCATTGTAATTCATAATATTCATCCGTTAATTAAGATACATTCTTTTATTAACGTGATTTATTCGAATTCGTGCGATGAATACACGATTAAAAATTAGAAACAAGGAACAGCTCGGAAGAAATAATTTTACAAAAATAAAGATTTTGATCACGCATACACACGCACATTCACACGTAAGTTGGAATTTGTTTCGAATTTTTCAACATTATGTTTAGCGAAGGTGGAAACTTTAAATTATCGCTGCAACGAAAAGTTTTTACTAAAGCTCTCGCAACGACAGTATATATATATATATATATATATATATATATATATATATATATATATATATATATATATATACATTGTTTTTTTAAACATGAAACTTTAGCGTGAAAGTTTTATTTTAAAGCTACTTGTGAAAAGTTTTTTGCTTAAGTTGCTTACTTAAACATTTCTTCTCGTCGTTAATATACGCGTATTTAAGCTCACAAATCCAGTCGCATATAGATTCGTACCTAATATCATGTAGATTATATATCTTCAGATGTATGTGCAAAAGAAGGCAGCTGTGAAAATTATGTATAAGATTTTCAAATTTAGTACAACATAATTCTGCTATTGTGCACCTGTTGTATGTAAATCTGTACACATTTTCCATATTCAGAACGTTCGAAATAACTAAACTGTCTTTTTAAATCGCACTTTAAAATCATACGGTTCAGTTCGAACTTTATGCAATATATCATATGCACATAAAGTTATTTCGTATCTGTCCTTCGAACTGTTTTCTTTATCATCGCCATCATCATTAAGTGTTGTCTCCGTATCGGTGATAGACGACTACTTACCTGTACATATTTTTTTGTACAGTTTAAGTAGCGTGTAAGGCAATCGTAATATGGTGTTAGCGCGCGCGCACACACACTCGGGACAACTGATTGTAATCGTTTTGTTGTCACGACACAATGCAGCCTCGTGTGTGTTTTTATAGTGTACTATATTGTTACTACTAGCGCGCATATAGTGTTGTAAGTGGTGGCTTGCCATTGTCCATCACGCGATAATATTAGGATTATTTATATTCTTATTTTTTGGTGATAATTCTTGCGTCGTCGATCGTGAACTCGGTATCTTCCGTATAGAAGTCCGTGCTCTAGTCACTAGGCTATCCCAACGACCCTCCCAAATGATAATAAGTAATCTAACGAATAGCGGATATAAAATTAATTAAGCTAAAAAAAATACATTTCAGTCGGTAACAAACAGATAATCTAGAATTATATTCACTTTGTGAACTAAATCACGTATACGAATTTTATAACTTCATTCATAAATTGAATATATTATTTAATACGACACAACTATATATAACAATCGATAATTTATTCTAGACAAAAATCGAATTAAGAATCACCGTATTTAAAATTCGACTAATTTTCCAACAGACCAACTAGTCTAGGACTTATATTTCATCTATTTCCGAGATTAATTTTTCTTCTTCGAATTTCTATCCATGTTTCTTTCTTTTACTGTGTACATTTCCGCGCGCGAATTGTTTCAATGCCTATGTTGTTTGTATTATTACTAGAATTTTTTCCTCACTGAAGCTTTATTATTTATAAAGCAATTGATCATTTCATTTTCAACGGCTAGATTTTTTAACCACGACCCGCCGCTGATAATCACATTTATCTTTCTATCCTTCGTTTTACTTCGATTTAAATTCAAGTAGCAACAATAAAGACATATACGATGTACGATATACGGAACATTGTCGTGTTAAAATTGAACCTCTTCATAAATCTAGTTCAATATCCGCAATGTAAACGTTGCCAGTGTTCGAATCACACACAAGCGCATTGTTATCGATCATTTCGCTGTTTCAAATGTGGTGAAAATCAATACCAAATTTAGATGTGCAAACTGTATAGGTAATCACGCAGCTAATTACCAAGGATGTGAAACGTACCGAAAGATCAAACAAATTTTACAAAAGCACAAATCAACTGCAGCGCAACGCATTCAACAGAAGCGTATTCAGCATAACGTGCAAAATAAGAAATCGATAACTGAAGTTCAACCTCACATATCATACGCTGCAGCAATTGCTAACAAGACGCAACAGCCCGGATCACAATACCACGTCTTCAAAATTAGATCAGACTGAAATAACCTCTTTGGATGAAATAGCCCGTACACTACACAAGTTAATTAAAAAAAACAAACTAAATGAACGGATAGACAAAATTGAAAATGCGCAGGTAGTTGCAATAAGTACGCAATCAGCACACCTGGTAATAAACGTGGAAAACGCAAATCTAATAAAAAACAATAAGATGGCTGTTCAATCTTTACGCATTGTAAACAGTCTCAAAGACAAGTTAGGAGAACTTGAAACATTTCTTATTGTTAATCACATAGATATTGCACTGATTTCTGAAACATGGTATACTGATAGAAACTATTATCTAAAAATACGCGGATATATGTTATATATCATACCCCGCATCGTAGTGAGGACGATTTGCCGGATCAGCAGTTGTTATTAAATAAAATATTTGACATCAGCTGGATGATGCTTACTCTGAAGAATCAGGAAACTTCTGTAATAGTTACACAGCATTATTCGGACTTACAAATGGTTGCTGTATATTTTCCACCTAAGCATAATTTGAAACGCCTGCAGTATGAACACTTTCCGAAGTATACTGAAAAACGCTTTATTATCGGTGTTTACTTCAATGCCAAACATGAGGCCTAGGGATTGACTGTAGAAATCCCAGCCCTGCACATATCAAAGGTAGGCAGCTTCTACAAGCGATACATTGTAAAAAATGTTGCTTTGTGTCAGAACCAACATACTGTGGCCTACGGATCGATGTAAAAATCCAGATCTTTTAGACGTTTTTTTTTTTTTTTTTTTTTATTGTCAAAGGACTGTCCATAAATTATCTAACAGCAGAAAACGTCATTGATTTGTCTTCAGATCGTACGCCTGTTATGCTCTCACAAGCAGTACAACAATTATACAGAAGTATAAAAAAGCACTCACAAGCCGTTATACAAACCGGGATAAATTATTTGGAAGAATTAGATAAACGAATTGATCTCAAAAAATATGTTTAAAGTCTAAAACTTGCCATTTGATAAAAGCGATTCGTGAATCAGCTACGTTAGCTACTTCAATAGCGAAAACAGATACTGATCAAGAAATAAGATACCCGTTCGTAAATCGAAATAAGGTAGCTGAGAGGCGAAAGGCGCGGCGTATAATTACGCGTAGTCCTCGTGATAAGAATATACTTTAATAAGGTTAGTTACGTCGCTTGATTAAAAACATCAAATGTAAAACATTTTCAGAATACCATCAACAGTTAAGCCCGTCTGCAGATAAAGACTATTCCTTATGGAAGGCGACTAGGCGAATTAAACGCCCGTTTGTGCATATTCCGTCTATTCGCGATGAACTTAATAATTGGGCTCGTCGAGATGCTGAAAAAGCTGAACTATTTGCTAAGCATTTGTGACTTTTCAACAACGCGATATTGTCCCTTAATACAGATCCAACTCCAGTTTATCAAACTGAACCGCGAATAAGGTGGTCTACTCCCATTGAGGTAGCAACGGAAATAGATACTAAATTCAAAGAAGGCTCCGGGTATAGATGAAATATCTCCAGCTATCTTGAAAGAACTGTCGCGTAAAGGTATCGTCCTTTTGACTTATCTATATAATGCACGTTTACGATTAGAGTATATGCCAACTTCTTTTAAAGTTGCACAAATAATAATGTTGAAAAAGCCTGACAAACCAGCCTAGAGAGATCATATAGGCCTATTTCGCTTTTGCCAGCTATATCAAAATTATTTGAAAAATGAATAAGATTACTACCGATTGTAGGAGAAGATTTGCCACTTCATCAATTTGGATTTAAGAGGCACCACTCAACGATCGATCAAGTGAGTAGTAAAATAATCTATTCGGCGCTAGAAGAAAAAAAAATACTGTTCTGCAGTGTTTCTAGACGTGGAACAAGCTTTCGACAGGGTCTGGTACGATGGACTTATATTTTAGTTAAGAAAACAACTGCCAGGAAATCGATTGCTTAAATCATATTTAACCGACAGGGGGAGAGTTTCGTGTGGCTTATGATGAAGCGATGTCAGCTTTTTACAGAGTACAGGAATTCCGCAGGGGGAGTGTCCCTGGACGATCTCCTGTACCTCCTGTACACACGCGATCTACGAACGTCTGATAACGTAACAACGGCAACATTTGCAGACGACACCGCAATATTAGCTGTCAGTGCCGATCCCAGCGAGCCAAATGGTAAAATTCAACAACATTTGAATCTGATTAGAAAATGAACCTGGGACTGGAAGATAAAACTAAATAAAGCGAAATCAGTCTATATTCTTTATACGTTAATAAGACATGCAGACGGTAGGTATCGAGTATATCTTGATAATGAACCGATTCCGCGAGCTGTTTCGGCAAAATATCTCGGAATGTATTTGAACGCCAGAATGTCATGGAAGATACGCGTAAAGATGAAAGTGTTACAAATCAAAGTACAACATTTGTACTCGTGGGTAGGCGCTCTGTATTGGATGTACAATGCAAACTGTTACTCTATAACCAGGTTATAAAGCCTATATGGACGTATGGGCTTTCATTGTGGAGATGCGCTGCCAAGTCTAACAGGAATCTTGTACAGAAACGGCAGAACATCATTTTACGTGCAATTGCGGATGCATATCGGTATTCGCGAAATGAAGACATGCTTCGCGATTTACAAATGAAGTTTGTCGATGATGTTATACAAGAGTTTTTAGCGCATGAAAAGCGACTGCTTAAGCATGTAAATAAAATAAGTTCGTCAAGTTTTAGATACCGAAAACGATGTCAGACGACTTAAACGTCGCCATCCAACTGATCTCGTCTAGTATTAGTAATGACTAATTTACTAATTCAACCAGTTCTACACGCCGGTGTATATATACATGTTCGCTTATATTTTTCTTTGTCTCTGTTACTAACGCATGTACTTATTTAATAGTAGTATTACGATCGTACATAACAATATATTTTATATATATAAAAAAAAAAAAAAAATTATTTCTATCCGTACCTAAGCATGTATATGCGTAAAGTAGCCACTATCGCATACGATATTGTACGGAGATACATAATACGTATACATATAATGAGTTATATACTTATTGAAATATGACGGGAAACGTATATTAATTCGAGAAAGTAATTTTTACATTACTTTCTCGAGTTGTTCGAGTAACTTTAGATTTTCATCTTGGAATGATCTACACTTTGTAAACTTTTATAATGACTTTATAAATTTTTGAAATTATTTTCTACAATCGAAGAAGTATTTGAATTATAAAAATTTAATAAACGTATAAACATAATTTTAACACAGTCGAGCGCTATAAAATTTTTTTTTGGGGTTTATACAGTGTCAATTTTATCACTTCGTCTTTTACGTTACGAAAAAACCGGTACAGTTTAAATTACTTCACCCGTTCGGTCGTACATTATAATTGTTTTTTTATCTCTCGGAAAATTAGGCATTTTAATAAAAAAACAAAAAGGAGAGAAAAAAAAAGTTAGGCTAACTTCTGTTAAGGAGATGTCGCTCGAAGCAGAATAAGAAATAATTCAAGAAAACCATTCGAACAACTATTTACCTTACCTATATTGACAATACTACATCCTGATTGGTTCTCAGTTGTCCAATCACCGTTCTCCACGCTCGATCAATTCGGAATCCATCCTCTCTGTTGAAGTTTTTGAATTTCTTCATTTCATTATAAAAATTATAACATCCATCGATGTTGTTAAAAATGTTTATAATATCTTCTTTCACACTTCTGCCTTCTTCTTCAATATATTATTCTTTAAGAAGTTTTTGTCGTGACTTTGTCAATAGGTGCCCAGCTTTCGCAATAATAAGAGTTTTTGCATTCAAACATTTCAGTATCTCTATTTAACGCTTCCCTTCGGTTGACTTAGCATTTGCTTTTTGTATAATTTTTTTCTAAAAGTCCTTCGTTTTCTCGGTTCAACGAGAGAAGTTACATTATAGGTGGTAAAAACATCCACGGAAATATTATCCTCGACTAGAGTTTATCGACAAATTTAATAAGGCCACAGTTCTTAATTTATTTTATTATTTTTTTTTTTAAATATTTGCTAATTTACAACTAGCTCTATAATTAAGTAAATGTAATATCTCAGTATCATATGGCTTGTTAAAGAATCCTGTCCAGTGACAGGATCTCATACAATATGTATACGGAATGTATACTTTATACTAGATCCATAAATTTTGTTCTGTTTAATCTGCGAATGACTGCAGAGTTATCTAACAGTGCAACTGCCATATTATTCGGATGTGACTCCAGTCTCGCGGCATGATTTTTAGCTGTTTGCACGATTTCATCCTTTACGTAATTTATCTTTAGGTCTGTGTGCAGAGTTTGATTGGTCACATACCATGGCTTATTTGTAATGATTCTTAGAAATCTGTTTTGTAATCTTTGTATAATTGCTATGTTACTCTTTTTCGAGCAGCCTCCCATAGTTGACATCCGTATTTCCAGACAGGTTTGACGACCTGGCTGTAGAGCAATAGCTTATTTTCAACTGCTCGTTCTGACTTTCTCCCTAAAAGCCAGTACATCTGATTAATTTTAATGCGTATTTCAGTACGCGTTATTACGATATGTTTCTTCCACGTTAACCGTTTATCCGAGTATATTCCCAAATACTTGACTTCGTCTTTTAATGGGATAATATTTCCATTCAGTTGAGTTCTTAAAATATTTCGAATTTTCGAAAAACTCTTATTTGAACATGTCATTAACCATTCAAGCAGTGTTTTGTGAGCTCGACAGACAACGAACCTCGTTCCACATTTTTCAATGCCAAATACAGCTTTTAGATATCCCAGTTATGATGAAGAGAATAATTTTACGCTTTCCTGACAAATTACTGCGAGTCATTAGAGTGAGGCAGTTTTCCACTTTTTTTTATACTACTACTGCGCTTTTGCTGAATCTCCTACTTTTGAGTGCAACCATTTTACTCGACAACATATTGGTAACATAAACCGCTTTCTTCGACATTATAAACTTCATATGTAGTCCTTCTTTTTTAATACAGTGTTCAAACTTTCAAAGTGATTGTAAGACCCACTTCATGCTGTTTCTTCCATGTGTCCGATCACTCTTGGCTAACTAAAAAACTCAGATCTCCTTTGATTATTCCTGTTGGATGATGGATCCAGAAATCAGCAAACCATGTTTTCTTCGAGAAGAAAGCTGAACAAATAATATTTCGTATACAGTTTCTTGTTTTGCAGTTTATGTTTTTTACACTGATCGTCTAAACTGTCTTTAGAAATCATTTTGAAACAAAGTGCTCAATGAGTTTTTAGTTTTTTTCTTTTTCCAAAGTCTGTCTTCCTACTAAATTCATATGCAATATTCTTTAACGGTTCCACCTTATCAATTCTTGCAAATAATTCAACTTTTGCTTGTCGAAGTAACAACAGCGTTTATAAGTTTTATTGTTATCGCGAAAAACGCGCAAATGAACTTATACTTTGACAGTGACACGAAGTCTACTCGACGAATTGTTTTTCGAGGTCAATATTACGTGCGCGCGATGAATAGTGGAAAGCGATAAGTCACCAGTCTGCCGCCAACAACAAGTGGGTTGAGTGTAATGAACTCATTCGATTAACGTACTTATAAAAATGGCAGTGTTGTGTAAACGTCTGTATTTTATAAGTAAGCCTTAAACAATATAATTTTATTTTTCAAAACTGGTCCAGGTTATGCGGACGTACAGGTAAACGAGGTTCTAGTATATATATATATATATATATATATATATATATATATATATATATGAATATATGATATATTTATATATTTCCAGAAAATTAACTCTCTTCTTCTTTTTTTTTATGAATGATGCGAAGTTGAATCTTCATAAAACAATGCATAAGTTTGGCATCCATGTTATCGCTGCAGCTGATCCTTTGTGAATATCTCCAAACGTTTTTCGCAAAAGCTCTGTCTGGGCAATCACAAACGATGTGTTCGATGGTTTAACGACAGTAACCACAGTCATAGGCAGTGTCAACTTAAAACCGCTACCGTGTGAACATGTCGTTACACTGTCAATTTACAGTGTTTATTCTTTTTAATGGCACCCTGTTCTTCCTTGATAGACTGACGCCACCTATTACATTATCGGGCTGGGTTATCAGTTTACGATTATCTGGGATCGATCCACACGCTTCGCGTTCCTTCGTATTTTCCTAACTCTCGTAAATATGCTTCGAAATTACAATCCGTTTGGTTCTTCAACGAGTTATATATAATAATCGTTTTAAATCGCAGCGAAAAATTGTCACATTTAATAAAATGTCGATTCTGACGCAGTAAAAATCATCCGCGACACAATTGGTTCTTCATTTTAATACGTGGTTACTAACTAGCAATGCTGATTGGAAAGTACAAGAAATACACGTATATAACCAAATAACGACAACTGGAAAAAGAACATTACGCGCGAGAAGCGTACAATGTTTATTCGATAGATGTAGAAACGTTACCGATAATATGGCAGCAATGTACGTGGCTATATTTATTAATAGTTTGTAGAAAATAATATATTGCTTCTAATTGCTAGAATCGAGGAAGTGCTTAGATTATTCATTAAAAAATCGTATTTTTTCGGCTAAATTAGATTTATTTTTTTAAATTATTTTATTCACAATCTGGCCATGGCCAAACGATATAAGATTAAAAATTACATTGAAAGAATACTTAACAATTTTAAAAAGCTTATGCCGCTAAACGGCCACGCTTGGCCAGATTGCGAATAAATCGTTAAAATTTCAACCTATTTAGTCGTGGTTTTCATTATTATTACTATTATTATTATTTTTCGATGTTTTATTTTATCGACTAAGCGTGGCCATTTAGCGATATACGGTTAAAAATTTTATTAGACATTTAACAATTTTAAAGCTTATATCGCTAAACGGCCACGCTTGGCCAGATTGCGAATAAATCGTTAAAAACTTGTACGTATTTAGTCGATGTAACTCGATGTAATTTTTTAATTCACACTGAAATCGTTTATGTGGTGTACTTCTTTTTTTGAAAGATGTTTTAATTCTAAATTGTACGTTTACGTTTTGTTCATTAACATTTTTAGGTCATAATTTCGAGCAAAATGATTAATCGCGTTTTCTTCCGCGTAAATTATAATAATAATGTACGAAGTGTAATCTAAACAAATATATATACTTACAATAATACGAGTGTTTGTCCAATTTTCGATATTTCGAATTATCTGTAACATGCATAATTCGACAAATTAAAATTTACGTTGCCTCCTCAAAGAAAAAAAAAAAAAATTAAGAATAAACAAAATAGCTATCTTGCGCGTATTATACATAATGCAAACAGGGTGTATAAAAAAAATGTATACTAATCAATTATTATTATTTTCGATTTTGGCCAACTATGGAAAAACCGATGATCATGAGATTTGCTTTTTCCTTCTCCAATATTCTTTCATCTTCAAGCTATTTTTCTTTCTTCCGTCCACATGTAACTCTACTGGTGTTCTAAAACCTTTAAATGCGTTACTTTTTTCTCGGAATTTATTTCTATTATTTACGTCCTCACTTTTTATGTTCATTTCTGTTATATCTTTTATAAATCACATAAGTTTATTCTTTGGATTGCTTTCAAAGTATTCAAATATTCCATTCTTTTTAGGTGACCGTAAAATCTTATTATTCTTTTTCTCATTGTGTATCTTTTCAATTTTTTCATATATTTCCTTGTTGCTTTTTCGTTGTCCATCTTTAATGTTCGGTCCCAGAATTTTTCTCATAATTTTCCGTTTCTTCTTCTCTATGAGCTCGATTTCTCTTCTTGTGTTCATATTCAGACATTCTGCTGCATATAGACATTGCGGTTTAATTACAGTATCATAATGTCGTATGTTCGTATTTATAGATAATGACTTCTTTTTATATATTTCTCTGGTTACATTGAATGCTTGTTCCATCTTGTGTACTCTGGTTAGATTCGCTTCTTTATCTAAACCATTTGATTGAATTATTTCACCTAGATATTTAAATTTGGTGACTTTTTTAACCTTTCCGTATTTTGTTGATAAATAACATGGTGCCATCATTATAATAACTACTAGAGCTGCATTTCCAAGTTTATCTAGGAGTAAACAATAGTTTTCTACGGAATGCACATATCGAGGATTTCAAGAAAAAATCCCACCGTCTTACTGTCGAACGTGCATCCTCTCTAACCGAAATCCTACCGTATTCACCATCTGCTTAAACTTATAACTTTCCTTACTCTACCCAACCTTCTTCGCTTGATCTAACTATTCTTCCGTGCTCCTGGCCTTAGAAGCGGTATAAGGCACTTTAAATAAATAAAAAAAAAAAAAAAAATCCGTTTAAGCTGCGGATATATTAAAACGTAATAGACTTAACGATGTGTTATTAATGCTTCATCAATCGTTAAAAAATAGGCCTGTCAAGCGTTCGATTCGGTTGCTCTATTGTTCTCCTTCGATTCTCTGTTATTCATCATTCAGCCATTTCGATAGAAGAGCTTTTTGCACGAATTTCTCATCGAGGAGATGGTAACAGCTATTTTTTTTCCCCGCTCTCGTTAATACAAATCTTCCAATCAGTGAACTCACTTTTAGCTTCCACCACCACATCCAGATCGACGTGTTCGTACTTCGAAACTAACACCGAAATAAGTTACAATTTCTTTTCTCGAATTAGAAAATTTATTTTCATTCGCTCTCTTTCTAGTTACCGATATCTAATCTGATAATCCAAATACGTATGTCGGTACATAATTCTCCTCGGAACTGCGAAATATGCGCGCTACATATACTGCTTTATCGAAATCTAATCACAAAGTTCGGACGGTTTTTTTCGTCTCTCCTTCCACCAGTCGCTTTTGGTTCCCAAAACACTGTTACATACAGGTCATATTCTTCGCTATCCTTCGAGTGTATTGAATTTCTGTTGCTAACGTTTTATGCAATCATATATTTTCGTCTTCTACGTGACCTTCTTATTCGAAAACTCATCTCTATATAATTCAAGTTTGATTCCAAGTGTCCATCGATCTAGCAGTTAGATAACTTTCGTGCTGCCTCCTATAATTCTCGTATTTCTTTTCTACCAACGAGATGAAAATGCCCATAAACAGGACAAATTACGGGTTTCTAATAATAAAAAAGGATAAACATCTTATTCCCGAATTGTTTTATAACTAGTAAGACGATTACGGAGTTCGCTTATTAAACTTTATCCTCTTTCTGAAATCTCAACGTAGAAAAATACAATTCCTAACGAATTTAGAATTTCCCACTGCTGTGTGATCTCTATTTCAATCTTCTACAACGTTCCGTATTAATATATCATCACAACCCCGTGACACACACACACAGCCAGGCATGTTCTCTTTCCTTCTATACCAACGATTGACTGATTCTTTCATATCCGCAATGTGGTCCGATTCTTCTATTCCTTTCACTTCCTCAGTTTGATTTAGTGTATAAATTTTCATTCGTGTGGATTGCTTAAGCAGCCGGCTCTTGTATAATTGTAATAATAATTATAATAATAGTAATAATAGCGACGTAAAAACCTTAAGTAATTAAAATAAGTATTGTTTCTTTTCTCGGAGTCTCTACGGTCAGGAGCATAAGCGATTATTTAGTTAGTTGTTATATATACGAAGTCGATCGTATCTATATATTCCGGAGAAAAAATTTGAAAACTACTTGTATTGAAATTGGTCATCGGATAAAACTTCTTGCAGTGAATTTCAAGTAAATTTTTTTTAGGTTAAGGAGTACTGCGGACATTCAAGAAGTAAGTGTCGGAGTGTTTAGGGTGACCGGGCGCAGCGAGTGCACCATCGTGGATATACCTATTTATAATGTAATCGCGAGTCGATGCAGTTTGATCAATGCGAAGACGAGATAAACCTGTTCCAATCTACAGTGTAAAAAAAAAAAAATTATCTCCAAGGAAAAAGATGCGGACAGCTCTAAGATGATTTATTGTAGGGATAATACCGCACAACATAAAAGGTTGCGCCAGTTCATTCGATGAAAAACCCGCGCGAATTGGGAAATAAAATTATATTACGAGTAGGAGTTACGGTATAAGAGATTCAAGATTTTATATAATAACGGGATGTTATTTGGTGGAGTTACAGTTTGAAACACACGATGGAAATCGAAATATCTTAGATTTTTGCGCTTTTCACTACTGATTATTGAGGTGGTGGTAGGCTGTAACGTAAATATGTTTTCGTTTTTTCCATAATATTTAAAATTAGAAAATAATGAAATCTCGTTGATATATTATTATTTTGTTTTTGCCAGTTGATTTTACTAGGAAACGTTTAATATGTATGTTCTTCGATCGCGGAGATGTTTAGATTTTTTATTTGATTTTTTCCAGGTAATCTGCTCTAAAGTTAGCTTTAAACATCATGTATGACTATATATAACCTATTCATTTAGTAGTAAGATGTTCTGCAATGACAGACTCAACCTTAATTGTTACATTATGCGTAATCGTATTTTCCTTTTCAATCTATGTGCCTGTTGAAGGTTATCCAATACCTATTGTTAGCGGATTCTTAGACGCTGTGTATATGTTTCGCTCTATATCCTTATTACATCTTTCACAATTTCTATTTTTAGGTCTCTCTATATAATATGTCATCGTTTCTAATGTACCAAGGTGCGCATTTATACATATTGATTCTGATTGGAGCCTTTTAATTTTCCGAAATATTTGAATTGTGCGCCGTAACTCACAATTGTATACCATCTACCTGGCTTTTATATAGTTACAATAGTAATTTATTTTGTACAACGGTGATTTTCTTTCAATAAGCCAGCGATATTTACGAAATTGAATGTCAAATTGCTTTCGATTTATATGCCGAGTTAGCCCTTTATCTAGGTGCATTCGTAGATATTTTACACAATCAGCGGCTTGCAATCCTTGACAGTAATTGGTTCTGCATTATGTTTGCATTTTGTAAACGGAGATGTTTACAGCTTCCCCATTCATTACCTGATAGTAATAATCCGCGTAAATACTTATACCTTATTTATTTAGACACGTTATCCGAGGTTTTAATTTAATTTTATCTCGTTTTTACTCTATTTTAAAATACTTTCGTTTATTACTTTTGTTTAGCGTTGCAAATTTTTTCACTCTTTAACGGGTTTTTCGCTAAAATGTATACAGTATTGCGTATTGGTTTTTACATTGTTTCGCGCTGTAATTGGCGTTATCTGTAGTGCAGACTCGGAAAATAAAAACTAAACAAATATAATTTATTTATATATATATATATATTATATATATGTATAAAATAAACATAATTTTTTACCTTCTGTTGGCGCTGGTCGAAATGACATCCATTTCCAACCGTGTTGAGTAGATCGATCGATAAAATGCAGTATTTGCTCCTCGGCAGAATCGAAATGGTAAAATTCCGGGTAATGGTATTCGCAATAAAGCCTATGAAAAATTAAAAAGTAAAAAAAAATCATATTTATTATAAAAATATCGCGTTATAAATTACGCGTGTAAAATTTCTTATCTAGTGATAAGGATTTTCGCTAAATATTTCATAATAGGTCCGCAGGTTTTGTTCGTTTTAATCGTCTGATTTTTGACGAGTTGTTCAATAGAAGCTAAACCATCTGTGCGATAATCGAGTTCATATTAACTAGCTATTTCGTGTATTTTATTTATGCAACACCTAGATGGCATTGCTTATATACCACGGGTCGTCTGTGATAGTTGTTAATTATTGTGGAAACACTGTTTTATCGCTATATGACTCTGCTTAACACAGCCCCAAAAGTTGACCTCCATAAGCCCATATATAGGTTTTAGAATTTGATTATTCGATAATAACTAGTTCTCTAACGATAATTCGAATTTTCTTCCGATAATAAACCAAAGCGTGTTCCTTAATTTTATAGTTCATTTCGTTTTGCTACTATACACGTTTTTTCCAGGTTAGTTGTCTATCCAAATGGACTCCTAGATATTTTACTGATTTTTTAAAACTGGAATTATCTCCTTGTTGATACGGACATTTTTGATATTGTACATTTTTTTATTCCTATTACACGGGTTGATTTTTTCTCATTGATTTCTATACGCCGCCGCTTGAATCATATCGAAATAACTGCTGATTGTAACTTATTCTCAGGACGAGCCGGACCATATCGCAGCTGTATCATCCGCGAAAGTAACGATTTTTGTGTTGTTATGTGGTACAATCAGCTGTTTAAATTAGGTAAAGCGTCGGACGGACCCAATAATCTTGCGCGTCTTTTATTGGATGCAATCGAGATTCTTCATCTCCCATATTTTACAACAAAATATAGTTCAGGTAAGATTTAAATAATGAGTCAGCAGCTGTTTTTTTTTTGTTTTTTTTTTTTAGATAGCCTAGAGGTAGTGGCATAATTTCGGAAAATGAAAAAAAAAATAAATTACATACCAGTCTGGATGAACTTTCCAGTTTCTCTCTTCGAAAAACGACAGTACTGAAAAAAAAAATCGAATTTAGAATAAACGTGTAGTAATTTGACGTACGTTATAATATACAATAAGAAAAGATATTTTCAGAATTTTCAATATAAAGGACGGCAAAAAAATTTCTTTTTCGTAATCGTATCGGTAATTATCGTTTTATAACTGGAATATATTTCTTGTCTTTCTTATGGATACCGTGACATCGAAGAATCCCCAACAATGAAATTAAGCTAAAGTTGGGTCTTTTAGTACACTTGATATCGTAAATTTTATACAGTCGAAACGTAAGAAGAAGCTTTGGGAACAGACATATGTGTAGTGTATACAGCAGGTCGCCTATTACTAGGTGCTATCGGTTGCAACCGTCTCTTCTTAGATTTCCATGGTTCTACTTTTTTAAAAACATTAAGCGGAGAAGAGGAATTTTACTTATCAGCAGATTGCGGTTCGGACATTGCTTGTTGCCTGATCGTCTGTTCCTCATGCAGCTTAGAGAAACCCCATACTGTCCTCTACATGCTGGACGCGCAGTTTGCAGATCACGTGTTTTTCGAATGCACTTCTTCGTTAACATTTCGCTTTGAACTGTGTACCTTAAATTACTATACGTGCCTCTCGTAACGGTCCTCCGTATAATGTATTGTCCGCTTCTTCATCTTGAGAATTTACATCTATTTCCGGACATCTTTCTGGAGAAATTGTCCGATTACCTATATACGTGTAGTAAATTGATAAAAGAGAATAAAAGATGGTTTAACAAGGTAAACATGTGTATTGTAGATCCAATGTTTCGAACGATTTATAAATATCAATATTATTATCATCGTCGCGCGTTCGGTGGTTCTAAAGACTGGTCTGAACACGCGGCAAATTATTTTCAGTTCGATCGACTTTTAAATTATCAGTGCTAGTTTGTTTCGGATATCATTAAGCAATGTCTTTACAAAGATGCTGTGAATGATCGATCCTTTTCGACCTTCTTTTTACATCGTGTAATAACCCCCCCCAACCCACTCTTTTGTTGGAGTACATCCAATGCATTGTGCGATAAATATATATATTATATGCGTACGAGATTATATGTACGTGTTAAGATGAGATAAAGTTATACAAAATACTTGGCTTATTGCTTCGTTTAATTTCTTCTTCGGCGGTAACGTACAATTCACCGTAACCAGAAGCTAAAACGATTCCCAAAGAGAAGGGAGTATTTTTAATCGGATGAAAATGATATTTATACTCCTTCCTCGTTACTCTTCTCTGTAAAAAGTAAATAAATAAATAATAAATAAATAAATAAATAAATAAATAAATAAATAAATAAATAAATAAATAAATAAATAAATAAATAAATAAATAAATAAATAAATAAATAAATAAATAAATAAATAAATAAATAATAAACGAATAAAATAAAATAAACAAACGATCGTAATTAATTACGATGAAGACGACTACGATCATCATCATTATTATTACTAGTTGCTCACGCGCGATATTTGAGAAGACTATAATAACATCAAAAATATACTATTAGTGAAGAACCCTCATCCAGGAAGCATCAGCGATAGAATTACTAGAAAAACAGCGACGGATCTTAGAACCTGATCATGCGGTAATCAGCATCCCGTTCTATGAGCAGAACATTGACGAAACATTTGATCCGATTTACTTTGGAGGATTAGAAATTGAAATAAAAAAAAATCACAATAATTCAATTGCGGTCCGGGGACAAAAAAACAAAAAAAAGTCCTGAAGACGGCCGTTAACTAGCGAAGTTGGGCCTAGATATACGACGTTTACGATAAGTCAGTATAATAATTATGTTTCAATCGAATTTTAAATAAATTATTAGCAATCGTCGACTTAAGAATTTGACGATACTTAACGATATTTACCATATTGTCATAATGTGTTTTCAATACCACTTCGTATTCTTTTTCAATGCCTTCTAACATTTCTCTTCTTAACTGTAATATAAAACAGGAAAAAAAAAACAAAACAAAAAACAAAACAAAACATTAGTGTACTTTAATATTTACGAATAAAATATTTTTTGTAATAAATTACGAAAAGCTAAAATATTAAATACTTCTATAGAAAATCGGCGATTCTTACTGGACGATTGAACTTATAATTTAACGCGAGAATATGAACATTTTCAGTCGGGCGTTATCCATTTTCGATAGAAAATTACAAAAAAAATTACAGAAAATATTTTTAAAAATGAGAAGAAGAAAGAAGAAAAACGAATAGTTCGCATAAATTAAAAAAGGAAAATTACTAAAATTAAAATTTTTACTAATAATTACGCGACGCCCACGATGGCTCAAAATTATAAATTTACTCGAATTACTTACTTCGAGGAACAAAGAACTGTTGCGAAATTGTGAAGCCGAATCCATAAACTCTACTTCACTAATGTCTACCCCTCCATACGTTGGTTTCAGCGTACCGGCGTACTGTTTTAAAAAATCAAATCAATACATTATATATATATATATATATATATATATATATATATATATATATATATATATGTACTGTCCGGAAACTAAGTTAGGTACTTAAAACGACGAAATATCAATATGTTCGAAAAGTATGTAATCAGTGTGTTTGTTTTTACATATGATTCGTAAACATGGACTTTCACCAAAAGAAATATCAAAAGGATAATAAGGCATAAACAGCGTAGAAAATGTTAAGATTAAATACCAAAGATTCGGAACGATATACTTGGATACGGAAAAAGACCGGACTTCGGAAGCAGATGAACAAACTGAAGCGGATCCGGCTAGGGCGTATAGCTAGAGGGAAGGATAATAGACGGACAAAACGAGTGTTGGAATGATGGCCGCTTCCGCTGACTCGTTGTTATGATGATATACAACTCCGGTTGGGAAGAACTAGATTAAGAAAGCTCAGAACCGAAACAAACGAAAAACACTGGACGAGAAGCTACGTTCAGTATTGGATCCGATGTAGGATTATTATATATCCAATGACCTACATATTACATATATATTTATATATGTATATAATTCTTTTTTATTTATATTTATACATTCTTGAAGTCCAACTGTGTAATTTTAGTTATTATCAAGAGAAAACTAAAGTAAACTTAGTTAAAATAACGTAAAATATTTAGTTATTAAATATCGTAAATTTGATTTCTTTATTTTCCTCCTGTTTTACACATTTTCTTTAATATCGGAGGTACCTTTACGGATTACCCAACGTACACTGCGGAAGACTGTTCATATCATATTTGAATTGCAATGCTAACTTCTTCGAAAATGTTGCTATGCGTGGGAATAACTGTAGACTATGCAGTTAGTGAAAAGACAATATATTATACGGATGTGTGATGCCGCGGCAGAGCATTAAAAAAAAACACCAACATTATCACGACTGCAAATTGCCTATTCAGAATGGAGGTGACAGAAGGGAGTTTCTCTACATATGGAAAAAACCGATCAGGTAATAAAGGGTGCTCAAATTGTCATCTACTGATGAGTACAATTCATTTGCGATTAATCTTGTTAAATAGAAAGAACAACGAAAGTTTAAGGAGATGTGGCTGAAGTTGATAGTAATCGGCGAGAGGTAGTTCCTAATGATCATTGTGTTGCAGTTGTACGGAGTGAAATTCATTGTTTGGAATCCCTCTTTATGACCCGGCACCCACAAAAAAAAAAACCCGACACAAATATTTGTACACGTTCCAGATCACTAAGCTTCAACTTAATCCAATTAATATATCTGACATATTTAAAGCCTTAATCATACTTTTCGAGTCGGTAATAATAACGGAATTCCCACAAAGATCTGAGTCCATTCAAATTGACAAGGCTTGTAGTACTGCTGCACTTTCATTAATAAATACTGAACGGTGTTGACATAGTTTGTACATATTACTAATATTTAAGGATTGAATGAACAGCGTTGCTTCCGTTTCTCGAGTTGGTTTCGATCCATTTGTATAAATAAGGGCGAGTTCAGAGATAACATTATTTAAAGTGTTAAGGATTAGTGTAGGATACAGATTGTAGTTTTCGAGGAAAAAGGCTGGATTTCTGTTTGTCGAAAAGATAAAGCTGCGGAGGAGCTAGTGGGCACGTAACGTGTCGGCTCCTACAATCTCGATATAAGGAACAGAGGCACTTTGTTATTTGACGAACGCCAATTGGAATGAATTTGACTGAACGTATTAAACAAAAGAAAGCGATCAATCCCTACGTACCAGCAGTTTTAGCGCTAAATAACTCCAAGTTATAAGGGGGAATCTTGCACTCTGCCATTAATGCTGGAGTACACATCACCGACACCATAGCCTGATGTATTCATTTTGCGCACGATCCGAATTACTTAACAATACTGCGGATGCGGTTCCGTAAAACATGGAGGCATATTCCAGTTTGTTTCGGATTAGTGATTTGTAAAGTACTACGAGTCATCACTTCACCGTGCATTATACAAATTACGTAAATAGCGCGATTGATAATTGTTAATAGCTTATCGATATGTGGACGCTATGTTAACCCTGCATCCGGAATAATTCCTAAATATTGGAAAGACGAGCAGACAGAAATAACACACCTTTCAATCGTTATTTGTATTGGTATCGACCGTATGAAAAAACTAGTCGTTAAGATTTAACCTTAAATAAAAAGAAAATGTTTGATCGCAACAAGATCTAACATTAATGTTGTACACACGGCATCAGAAAAACTTGAATTCGATGTAAATACATCGATATCATCTGCATAGAGTAAAATCCTAGAGCGCAAGTTCAGCTGCGAAAAACTCAAGATATATGCAAATTAAAAAGTATCGGAATTAGAGAAGATCGCTCGGATAAATTATAGACCGACCTTGTGTTTAATGAAATACAATGTTGTACAAATAGCGTACTTATAAACTGGCAACAGTGCCCTGGAATACCTATGGATGAATAACTTACGCTCTAAGGTAAATGAATGTTGTTATAAGCCTCGAATGATATATAGGAAAACAGTAATGTTGAAATGTTTTTCAATAAAACGATTGTATGTATTAACTAGCAAGTCACTCACACAGTTTGCTCGTGATATTGCGGAAGACATAGGAAGGATTTGATTGTGCCTTAACAACGAATTAAGACGTAATAACTGATTCACAGCTCTTCCTGAAACGAAAGGCTAAAGGAGTGAGTTGAATTCCGTAATGACAAAAAATACCATCCGTGAATTCGGGATCAGTTTGGACTGTCAAACATTATTAAGAATGTTCACAAACGTTGCGAAAAAATTATCCGGTTGTTTTACATATAGGTGCAGTCGACTTTTTTTTTCTAAAATATAAGCAACCTCATTGGTAGAATCTAAAAAGTGGTTGGAAGCACTATTGAAATGTTCCATTCTTCCAGTTCAGCGCCTCAACAAAGGAATACATATTTTTGTCGCTTAATTGCTTTTCTCGATTATAGGTGGAACATTCGAAACCTTTCGATAATCTCATGCACGCTATACGTTGTTACGGCAAAAACTATTTTTTTTTTTAAATCATCGGCGCCGTTGGAAGATTTTCCGCCTCCCGCTTTGAGTAGTACTATTACTCTGGTATTGTAAAAAGGCTTTAGTTATGCATTGACAGGAATCTTACCACAAAAGGTTTGACTTATGTTTAGGCTTCTTATTACATTTATTATGAGATAATGGTGGTGTTTAGCTAGAGAGAGCATCACTGACAGCTTAATAGAACAGTTTTAATTGGCTTCTGAGATCAGTTTCACTGTATATGTTCAATTCGTTCATCTGAAAAGCTGAGAGCTAATGCCAGTTTGTACGTTTATAATTCAACTTAGGTGTTGTAAAGGGTCCTAGAATCATCCTGTCATTATTGTACACGCCATTTATTTTTATTTCGGTAAAAGTAGTGCAATGAATCACCTCATTCAGTGTCCGATATGGTCTTCCAATATCTTAGTAAAGCTAATGAAGGTGAACAGAACGTTAAACGGGTTAGCGACAGTTTCAGGCCTACTAAAATGTGTTGCGCTAAAGATGTATCCAACGGACTAAAAAAAGAAAGTGTATGAACAGTGCGGCCTACCGGTGCTTACATATAGAGCTGAAACGTGGGGCTTGACAAAATATATAGTTTAAAAACTTACCTTAACTCGAAGAGCTCACGAAAGAGTAATGTTGGGAATTAAAACAGGGAAACCAATGCATGGATAAGGCAACGGACTAAACTTTCGGATGCAGTAGAAGGTGCAACGCAGCGGAAATGGAATTGGGAAGGCCATGTGGCAAGAAGAAATGATGCGAGCTGGAAGAAACGAATGAATGGCTGCCAATACAGACGTCACAGCCGGCCAGTACAAGATGGCAGGATGATATAGAAAGGTCGACTGGTGTAAAGTTCATGGCCGGTGATCGCCATAAATGTAAGAAAAGGGGAAATTGTGTGATATATATAGTAATAATTTAGTTTTCTTACACAAACTCGTGTTAATTTTAATATAAATCTTAAAATTTTATAATTTGCGGCAAGATTAGTGAAAAAAAATAAAATGGCAATATTCGCATTTTGTAACAGGGAAATAATGTGTGTAATAAATTAATGAATAAATAAATACAAAGCAAGTAATAATCACTTACGTTTCTATCCGGTGGCTGCTTGCATAACAAACGTGAAAATTAGTATTTAAATTTTCAGATTTTTATAACTACGAAGTATTTAAATTAATTTACGATGAACCTAGTTTACAATTTTAATCCTTATGTAAACGCACGCGGATAAATAAATATGCACATATATATAAAAATGTTATATATATATATATATATATATATATATATATATTGGATATTTGATGATGTGAAAATTACCATTGCGACCCGAGTGACGATCAGCGCTGTAATTGGGGGAGACCAGCCTTGCAATGAGAAATATGTGACTGAATCAAAAGCACGTGAAACAATATTAGCGGAAAACAAGGAAGATGTGAAATATATAACATTTATATCGCAACATGGAATATACTAATATTGCTTCAGTCTGGGAAATTAGCGAATGTAACTCTATAGAGGCGAAGCGTTTAGAAATAAATATTCTAGATTATGCAGAAACAAGTTGGACAGGAGGATGGACGATTTTGTACAAATGAAAACTATGAATTTATGTATTCCGGAGGAGACGCGCGCATACACACGGAGTTGGCATGTTAAAAGGACGGAACCGATGAAATTGACTAACAATTTTATTCGCAATATCTGATAGAGTAATTTCAATAAGATTGAATATAAAACCAAAGTCGTCAGTGATAATTCAAGTATATACACCAACTGCGGATAGTACAAACGAAGAGATAGAAAATTTTTATAAACAAATCACTGAAGCGTTAAAAGTAACCAAGGATAGGGATATAATAATTGTGCTAGGCGACATTAATGCAAAGATAAATTAAAGGAGCGGGAAAGTATTGTCTAGAGGAGAAGACAATGAAAGAAGAGATCGTTTATAAATATTCTTTTAAAATTTGCAACACATAGTTTCATAATCATAAAGGAAGGCACTAAACGTGGCTTAGCCCAAGAAGTAAAGATAGAAATCAAAGCGACTTTATTTTAATTAACAAAAGGTAAACGAATGTAGTGAAAAAATGTCATCCATACACAGGAGTGGACAGCAATACAGAAGACCGTACCTTATAAGTTGAAAAATGTAATTAAAATTTTAAAAAAGTATTAAAATATCACAACAATATGCATACATGGAACGTACAAAGGTTAACAGATAAGGAAATAAGAGAAAAATTTCGGGATAGTTTATCGCAATATGAAAAAATGGACGAGATAGTTGTATCAGAGATGGTAGAAAACAATTGGAAGAATTTAAAAGAAAACATCATTGAAGTAGTTGGAAATTCTCTACAGTCCGAAACAACAACAAAAAAAAAATACGTGGGAATAGCGAATAAAATAGAGTCGTTAAAGATAAAAAAGAAACTGTGTATAAGAAGCTAAATAAAGTAGTCGTCGCAGCATGCAGGAAAGCAAAGGTCAAATGGTTGGAGAAGAAATGTAATAAAATCGGGGAATTGGATAGCAGATATAATACGAGAGAAATGCATAAAAAATATGACGAAGCACAAGGCAAGAGAAACGTTCCTAACGTATACTAAAATAAGTATAGCGTTTTCTGCGGAAGCGTTAAATAAACTGAAGATAGATGGGGTGAATATATCGGAACACCTATATAGATATGTGTAATCAGACTAAAAGGTGTGAATTTACAAATCGAATATCCAAACATACAAATGTAGTAATTGGAAAATGCTATTGGCAATGCGAGGACCAACAAAGCAACAGCAGAGTATCTGGAGCTTTGCGAATTAATTAAGCGTTTACCAGTACGGTACAAAAAGAAATTACTAAACGAATGTATTCAAATATATATACAATATAAGCTGCCGAAAGAATTCTTCAAATTAAATTTCATACCTATTCCAAATAAATCTGCATTCGAAAACCATCGTCTTGATGATCCACGCCCTTAAGTTACTTCTTATCATAATAAACGTTGAGGCACAAGATATGCCACAGCCTTTTTCAAGATAATCATTCAAAAAAAGCTCTAAACGTAAAAGAGATGCGATAGCTGCGTTTATTGATTACGAAAAGACGCTCGATAAAATTAATCGCGAGAAGTAATTTAGAAAATACGCTACAGACAGCAGAAATCTACGACTACTGAAGACATTATATCGGAAACAAATTGCAAATGTAAAGATAGGTGGAAAATATTCCACAAAACGATGTAAGATAATGAAGCCTATTCGTTAAGGATGCCCTTTATGCCCTAGACTGTTTAATATATATATATATATATATATATATATATATGTACGCAGAAGAAATAATGAAGAACGCCTATATAAAAATTCACCTGTGGGTTTAGAATAAACGGAAAAATAATTAATTGCGTCCGTTGTGTCGACGATAAAGTCCCAATAGTAGGATGTGTGAAGTAAATGTAGATAATGTTAAATAAACTAAATACATCAGGTGAATGATTATAAACGTTAGTAAAACTAAGATGATGAAAAATGAACGACAAAGTTGTAAAAGACGCGAATCGATTTCGTTATCTAGGAACGCAGATATTTAATGATGGAAGAGATATAATAGAAATTGAAACAAGAATTGGCCAAGCAATCGTTTAGGAAATTAAACATTAAATTAAAACTTCGACTACTCGAGCACTATGTCACGTTTATATTAACGCGTGAAACACGGACAATGAGTGCAGAGAAAACCTTTGAAATACGAATCTTGAGAAGAATATGGACAGAAAAAACGACTAATAATTATGAATCGGAAAAATGTTGCCCGAAAACACCGATAATAGTTCGGGAAATTTTTTCTGGGAAACCGAAATATCTGGCGCATAAGAACAGAGAAAATCGTAACCTTTTGTTGGCTTTACGGGGTAAAATCGAAGGAAGAACACCAGGAAGAGGAAGGAAATGATTAGAAATGATAAGCGCCGATTTCGGAGAAAAGAAAAAAATGAAGTAGATGTAATAAAGGACGCTAAGAATACAAAATAGTAGATCACGATGTAGGTTAATTCCTGTCAAAGGAGATGCCACTAGAAGAAGAAAAAGGGTATATTTATATATAACATGTATACAGATAGATAGATGTTGGAAACTGAATGAAACGGAAATGGAAAACAACTTCTTACTTCAAATCTCAATTTTGGTTAAAAGACATGTGTGATATTGAAACAACAATAAAAAAAATCGATACAATTAATTCGAGAATTAAATTAAAAATATACGAAAATAAAAACTTACCTGAGGCCGAAGGTTTGGATGGTACAATAAATGACCGTTGTTATTTACAATAAATGAATAACCATCGACACCCAACTAAAGAAAAAAACAATGTTATATATATATATATATATATATATATATATATATATATATATATAAAACTTGTTCGATTAACAAATATTAAATAATAAAAAAATATATATATATATTTTTATATATAAAAAGACCACAACGCTTTATCAAGTGGACATAAATATATATATATATATATATATATATATATATATATATATATATATATATATATATATTCAATTTATGAAAAATATAAAAGAAAAGAATATAATGTATAATTTAGATGTACAATTAGTAATAGCGGGAAAAAGAAGCAGGGATCAATCGCCGACCCGTTTTGTGGATTACATCCAAGGTATGACGGGATTGTCAATGCGGTGGCTAATGTAAACCACGCAGGATAGAGATAAATGAAGCATTTAATTCGAAAAATTACATGATTGATCATAACGTCCGAAAACAGATAACGAAGAAGAAGAAGATATATATATATATGTATATATATATATATGGGTGCTTATGTGTGGACATTGAATTATGAGTGAACGAGTGTGAAAGGCGGTAATTGTACGTTCAGCCGATAGTCATGTGTGCCTCGTTCGAGCAGTTGCACAGTGCAGAATAGTTACAGTCCAGTTTATCAGCGGTGTATATATAAAACGCGGGAAATAAATTACTGGCGATATTTACGCGCACTGCAATAGTGACGATATACTCACCTTATACGGCGGGATAGCTTTCATGATTTCTTTTACAGGAATGTCCGCTGCAACGACGCCCAGAATTTTAGCGGTGCGAGTCTGGTAGGAAAAACAACAATAATAATAATAATAATAATAATAATAATTTCGCGTAATTATTTACGAAAATCGTTAATTAATTAAATTGGAAAAATTATTAATTAATTAATGGAAAAATTATTAATTAAATTACTTACGGAATAATTCCTGTAATCGAAAGCAGGGGCGGAAATAGTAATAATCGGTTCGGGTACAGCTTTGTCTTTTGTAAACGCGCTATCCTGCAAAATTAGAAATAATAGTAACAATTCGTAATTTAAACGTTAACGACCAAACCGTTACACATATACACACACACACACGCGCGTACAAGATGTATTTATGGAAGAAGTACGAATACAAAAAAAATCCATCTTTTTACGGAGAACTTCTTCCGCAATTCTCCGTTAGAAATGGTCTATTTATTACCGATACAAATTACAAATTAAAATACATTCGTAAATGTAATCGCATATCGAAAATAGCGCACATGATTGATTATGTAATAACGAAGAAAGAACGGAGAAATGAGTATCTATTGACACGAGCTATGGAAGATGTAGACGGTGATATAGATCACTTTATGCTGCGTTCGCAATTTCGGTTTACAACATGTTTTTGTCATCACTCAAAGTAGTCAAATGTTCAGAAATATAAATCGTATAACTTAGCGATGTTAAACGACAAACTGGCTACACAACGCTTTAGCGCAGAGTTCAAAAAGACAATGAAAGAAATGAAACATCACGAGGATATGCTAGCTTTAGTATACTGGAATACTATTAAGTCAAAAATAAAGATTATCTGCGAGGATATTTTGGGAAATCAGAAGAAACAGTAGCAAGATTGGTTAGCGGACAAAACTGGCAAAATCGAGAAACTAAAGTCGTATAAAACAAGAGGAACGAGAAAAATTATGTGAAGTTCAGGCCTCAGCTGACCACAATCGACTCTCGCGGATTTTATCCAGCAATTCCATTATGCAGCTGAGATAGGTGTTAAAATAAAATACCGAATTGATGGTGAATTTCGCGAAATTTAATTCGCAGAAACGATCAAAAATCTTCAGATTAACATACCTGCAGTATGCAGATGACTGTGTTTCGGTAACTGATAATAAAGTAAACGAACTCCAACAAACTATGTAGCGTCTAGAGAACGTGCATACAGAGATTTTGGACTCGGCATCGACTTTAATAAAACTGAAATTATCCAAATCAGCAACTACGTTGTGTCGGATATCGAAATGAATCGGAATAGAATTCGTTCGGTTGGTGCTTTTAAGTATCTAGGTAGTGTTGTTAATAAAGCTGCATCACCAGATGATGAAATTTCTTCGCGACTAAAACAGGCAAACGCATCTTAGAACAAGATGCGGCAAAGAGTATTCGATAACAAGAACATATCAGTCGGTACACAGAATTAGCGGTGTACAAAGCTGTTAGTATTTTGTTGCGGTATTTCTATACGCGAGCGAAACGTAGACAATAATGAAGAAGCAGGTCAAAAAAAATTAGACATACGCCATCAGAGATTCTTGCGTGGAATTCTTGACTGATCGTGTATATCAAACGAAGAAGTTCTAGTTAGAAGAAAATGTCGACCAATCGATCAAATGCCAGCGGGAAAACGCACGAATCCGACCGGAGATTCTAAAAAGAAGGTTGTACGGCGTTCTGGCCAATGGCAAACGTCCGCTCGGCAGACCACGATTTAAAGATGTACTCTCAGGAGACCTTGTGAGTCAACAAAAGACGGTCGGGAAAATAATTCCGAAAATCGTAGGGCTCAGGCTAATACGGTTATTACTATAACGCAGAAAAAAAGTAGAAACCCTACTGTTAGAAGCGAGGGCCATGAAATGTCAACTTTGTACTTTCACAACGACGCACCGGGTCCGGTTATTTTCACACATACATTAGCGTGGATAACAAAGAATGACTCATACTCGGACTCGAGTGAAAATGGAAAAAAAAAATATATATGTATATGTATGAAAACATACACGCTAATATGAGTTTAAATACTGTTTATATTTATTTAAATACGGATACGTATATTTATATTTATTTATATACAATACCTTTCCGCCCATAAATGTAGATGTCCAATGCACTATATGATCATTTCGATACATAACCATGGGCCTGGTAAGTACCTCTATGTAAGATAATACTTTGTCTTTTATCTGGTCTTCGTTATCCACATATTGGAAGTAACCTGTTAAATAAGGTGAATTAATAATAATAATAATACTAATAATAATAATAATAATAAAACAATCGTTAAATTATCAATTAAGCTTAATTCGAAGTTGAATACTAATTATAGATCGAACGAGATTATTAAGCAACGCCGGATGAGTGGCAAGGATCAAAAGAAAACAAGTGATACTTCAAACCAATCACAATTTTACGTTTACCATCAAAGAGA
Organism: Coronaproctus castanopsis; assembly: GCA_032883995.1. NCBI lineage: Eukaryota > Metazoa > Arthropoda > Insecta > Hemiptera > Monophlebidae > Coronaproctus > Coronaproctus castanopsis. The sequence continues at coordinate 64,571,400 of CM065054.1, forward strand.
TTATACAAATGAAGGGGGAGATGTTGGGTTGATGACTAAGAGAGCTTTGAAGCGTCTAAAAAGTTAACGCGGTAAATAAACAAGAAGGCGTTTTTGTCAAAAGGCGAACGTCGATGAGATAAACCATTTTAAAATTAAAAACTACATTTATATATATATATATATATATATATATATATAATGCGTTAATGTGTGTGTGTGTGTGCGCGTATATAAATTGTCGCAATACGTTAGCGCGTTACTTGGGAGTATTTTAAACATTCTGTCGATGAAAATGAAGGATAAAAGGAAGGATTGTAAAATTTATTTAATATCATTCGACAAGAATTGACGATAATTCGAGAAGTAAATTCAACTCGACTAAAACGTTCGAAATAGTAAGGTTAAATGCGGAACGCGAAATAATAAACGAAAATATAAAGTTTCCGTATATATTACGCAGATTTTTATTTTTTTATTTTTTTCGATTAATACATTTTTTTTTTAATTCATCGTTACATTAATGCGCATTTGATATATCGTTCGGCAATCGCTCCTTCAGGCCTAGCAGAATAGGCGCAACTCGTTACGCAGATACGAAAAATGTATTCCATAATTTAACGTACGCACGAAGTTATTCTCGTTGCGTTAACACGCGAGGTAGAATTGTTTCCTTACTTTTATGAAATAATTAAAATACAGTCGGCCTAATTTCTACCACCGATATGAACTCGCCTTACCGCACGATAGATTAGACAAGATTAATTAATTAAGGTGGAAGTAAGAAAAATATGCAACTATTACAACGACCGTGCAAAAAGACAAAAGCCCCGCAAACAAACGAAATTTAGATAACGTTGAAACTAACGAGTAAATACGAAAATGATTAATATGAAATAATTAGAACAATAAACGAATAGTTCATTAAAAATAAATTACCTTCGACACGTATCTACGCTTATATTTTATATACGCATGAACGTTAACCGCTCGGGGAATCGTAATTGCACCTATTAAACTCTCATATATCACGCATACCGTCTACTCTAGTATAACGTGAAGCATTATTAAGGCAGCTGTTCCGGATGAGTTGCAATTTATTATAACTAGGCGTTCGATATCGAACACCAAACAGGACAAGCGTATGTAAATACCCGAACGTTTAAATAATAAGTTTATTACGTATGTATTAAGGAAAAATGATTTTCTATCGAACGTACAAAACAGCTTTTATCGTTCTTTTTAATCACATTTCGAACTTCAAAGCTTGTTAACAGGTAAAAAGTACGCCGCTATCCAAAAAGACAATTCCAAAAGAGCCCTGGTTTATGGGGATCTTCTCCATAAAGATTTTGTATCTGTGTTTGCTAGACTAAGGAGTTAACTGTTCGCCTAGCTTGCCAAATTAGAGGGATCATCAGAATGGTAGTTTGCGTCGAACATCAGATCTGGTCCTGGCTAAAATACAAAAATAGAGACATGTTTGAACTTTTATCGAAAAGGAATACAACTTGAAGAACTTATGGTAGATCCTATCTCCTTGGATGCGCGTAGATTATATAATTTTATCAAGGCTAATAATATAATGAACAATCCACTTAAACCGGCCAAAGGGCGAAAACAAACAAAAACGGATTAATTAGCCTTTCTATTAATATAGTTAATATGTTTAGCGACGTTTAGTTTGTTGGTCGAAAACAACACTCGCGTACCGAATCTGATTGTTTCCCGATACCGTCATATTACCTTGGAAATTTTGGTCGTCTATGTGTATAAAGAAAATTTCTTCAGTTTCATTTTTGGAGTATTGTTTCGTGTAAATTGTGAAAAAGTAAAAATACGTAAATCGAAAGAAAAGTATATAAAACTTTTTAAAATACGAAATATATTTTGTACTTATTCATGCGGAAATAAAATTTAATATATTTCGGTTTAATATTATATTTTTTTTTTTTTTTTTTATCTTGGGATTGATAATCTAACTTCGTAGTTTTTGGTTTTTCTGATTACGGTTATAAATCTTTGTCGACTTTGACATTACTTTGTGATATTGTGTGAAATAAAAAAACACATCCGCATGTTGTGCAGGTGGATTGTAATTGCAACCGCTAGATGACGCATATTTCTGCGAGCTGTGTACTGAAAGGGTTTATTACACATTAAAATTATACGTATGATAGAATTAGAGTTTACAATCGGTTATCTGAAAAGTTTAAATATTTCAATAATATATTTACACGAAATTAGTGCAGATTCTGTAACTTACGCGCTATATATATATATATATATATATATATATATATATATATATATATATATATATATATATATATATAATATATATATATATATATATCCAATTGGCAAGCACAAGTATACGCGCATGCTTTACATTGTACCGTCGCATCACAAAGAATTTGTGTTTTCAAAATCAGATTTATAACACGTGATAAAAGCTTGAAGTTTTTGTTTATTTTTATTTTTTTCAATCTCGGCTCCATTATTTAGATTAAAATCTACCGCGTCAAATGTTTACTCTACAATCGAGCAACATACGCAGCTGTATTTATTAACCCGTTCAGTCGTAATGTCCGCAATATGGGAAATAAAATTTTAATGTTAACAAAAATTTTTGTACGTGAAAATTTTGAAAATTATCAAACGTTCACGCAAAAAGCAGTATTGTATGATAAACATCCGTATCAAAATTTATAATTTTGATGTCAAGATTTTCTAATGTATCGAAAAAATTATCCGGAACATACTCGGCGATGTTGTCGCGCATTGTTAGAGGAGTCCGGTTCGAGATTTAAGTCACTCGTCAAAGTATACGTTGGACGTCCTAGCGAATTTTGTTCCAATTCGTTTTGTAAAATAATTTCCAGCGTGGGTTTCTTTAAATTACTTTTATGTTTTAGCCGTTCGAAGATTTTCATCTGATCGAGAATTTACTTCTTCACGTAAGCGGAAATGTATTATGAATTTTTATTAACATTCCCGAGGCCTGGATCGACCGGTCTATAGGAAGAACTCTTTGCCGTCGTAACTATTTCGAATGGAAATTTTTTTCTAATACGTTTAAATTTTAACCGTTCTATGAGAACCGAAGTAGGCTGTTTTCGATTAGCGATTATCGCCTAGTTGCAATTAAAGTCGGATATATTTCGATGTGTGAGATTTTTTTTTCAGCAAGTCGTATAACGATAAAAACAAATTGAAAGTTAAATTGTAACTTTAACGTAATTTTCTAAATACAGGAGATACGGATAAAATAATAGGTCTTCTTCTTCTTCGATTTGTGACCGTATCGTATCCCGCTACTTAGGCCAGAGGCGCGGAAGGAAAGTAGTTAAGAATTAGATTAGAGGAAGGATGTTGGAGAAGTTTAGTCTCGGCGGAAGAAGTGCGTTGTAATATGTTAAAAAGGTTGTGAGGAAGGCCAGCAAACTGGCGTTGAAAGATATATGCCGGACAGGAAACTAGGATGTGAGTATGGTAAGAGGAGTACTGCATGCAGGACAGGTAGGCCGATCTTCAATAGGTCTTCTCATTTACAAGAATGTTTAAATTTTACGTTTTGTTTGCATTCATTCATTATCGTTATCGTAATTTTCTTTATATAAATGTTTATTCTTAAATAAGCTGAATATATTTAAAAAAAAAAATTTCTCGAAATGACGATTACAATACTTTACAGCGGATTGTTTAAAATTACTGAAAGTGGTGTAAAATTACCGTTCCATCTGTATCATTCTGTCTCTCTCTCTCTCTCTATATATATATATATATGTATATATTGAAATTATTGAAAGTTCAATTGCCGCAGCGTCTGGTTCGATGTCACCTGAATGGTTCGATGGAATAACTAATCAGGTTTCTTTTACTTGTCAGGCGTTCAACCAATCACGTCTCTTTTACTTGTCACACGTTCGATACCGGTTAGTCATTTTAGTGTTGGTATAAATAGGCCTCCCTTAAGGATGCCAGTGTCAGTCTGTTTGAAGTCTTCTCGAAGTTAAGACGTGTTTCTGAATTGACGTTCATTTTTCGTTAATTGACATTTCATTTATGTATATCTATATATATATGTATTTGTGTTATATGTATATATAAATTTTCGGGTTTCGTTTTATCTCAATTGTTTACATTTAATTATTTTGTTAATTTATTAAAAATAAAGTGATTGTTCTTATGCGGTTGTTAATCTCCGTTAAAATCAAAATCAGCTGAATTCTGTATACCAGCATTATTTCAGTTTTGAAGATTTTTCTTACCCATATCTAACATATATATATATATATATATATACATAAATACATATTTATGCTCGGCTGCCTCGAAAACGGCTCTAACGGTCTAGATGAAAATTTTGTACACGCGCGTAATATAAATGTCGTGCATGTAAGTTAAGAATGTTGTAAATTTTGAATCCAATTTATTTTTTCTTTCTATCTAAATGTACGTTGAAAATTTCAGCTCGATCGCACTTAACCGTTTGTAACGTTAAAAATTTGCTTTTTCCCTCGTACGCAGATTGATTGATAAAATTTGTATTTGTAAGTATTAATTGGAAGTTAAAGCTAAACATCGGAAAAAAACGAGATCATCCTCCTCAATAAAAGATACACGTCACCTATACCGATATAAAAATCAATTTTTATCGCTTTAAATGGGCTAAAGAAGTAAAGTACCTAGTCGTCATTATGGATTCCCCGTTTATCTTTCAACAGTCACTTGATCAATCACGTCATAGATAATGCGCGTAAATATTCACAACCGGTGATTCCATCTCACCGTCGCAAATAAACAGTTATTCTATAAAACCATCATTCGCCCTAGGTAAACATATGCGCATACCCTGTCTGAAGGCCAGTTTCCAACAGCGCTTATAAGAAAATGCGGCTATTACAAATGTTGCAGAATCTCGCTAAATTCTAACAGATATATACCGAAATTAGTGAGGCGCATTCCGCGTTAACGTACATTGGAAAACTTTCGAAATAATTCTACGATAACTGCAAAACGCCCGACAATAAATTAATTCATATGGCCAGCCTACAAAATTGATATACTCGTTATAAGTACCGTCGTCTGAAGCATCGGTTTTTGAATTAATGTATATTCTAATGTTGTATATCGAGTTATTTATAGTAATCTAGTACATTAGTTAAACTGTAATTCGGCAATATTTTATTTATCTTGTTTTTTTTTTTAATTTTTCCTGTAATGTTTAAATATAAGATTATACATAATGTAATATAATTTTTCTTATTTTATTTATTGCCAGGGTAAATTTTGTGTACTTTAGTTTTATAATGTAAACGTATCGGATATTTTTTGTTTAAAGGAGAGAAAAATCCGATCGGAAAATCTCAAAGTTCATTTCCAGAAAAACATTTTTGTCAAAACTGAAGCTTTTGGTCATAGCTCTCCGCGAAATTTATGAAACGAAATTCGATAGAATTAAAGTAATATATTTATTAAAACTTTCGTGGTTGTTTTCCATTCGTCTAGAATTATTTTCGGTGAAAATCACGTCCTAATTATTCAATTCGAATGGACTTACACCACCCATCATTAGAAACGAACTAAACCACACACTCTTGAGTTATTTCCTTTTATAGGCACTTCTCAATCGGAACTTTCTATTTCCAGGGTAATGATTGGTCCTACCGTCAGCTGATACATCACCTGATATTACTGCATTGTTGCAGATTGTAAATATAAACGCGTAGGTAAATCAACAGTAGCAGAACATCTAATTACAGCGGGTCACTCTATAGACTTCGAGGAGAGGAAGGTATTGGTAAAGGAGCAAAAATATGGGAAGCGAATTGTCCGAGAGGCTATTGAAATAGAGAAGCATAATAATTTTAACCGAGAAGATACATTTCGGCTACCTGATGCTTGGAAACCAGTATTATTAAACAATAGAGAAAAATTAAAATATCCTACTGAAGTGGCCAACCAAGCATTGATTACAGAAGAACCAACCAATCACAATACAGGAATATCAGGTGATGAATCAGCCGATGGTAGGACCAATCATAGCCCTGAAAATATAATGACTACTGAAAAATCAACCAATCACAATTCAGGAATATCAACTGATAGTAGGACCAATCATAGATCTGGAAATATAATGACTACAGAAGAATTGACTAATCACCATGCAGTAATATCAGGTGATGTATCAGCTAACGGTAGGACCAATCATATCCCTGGAAATATAAAGTTCCGATTGAGAAGTGCGTATAAAAGGAAAAGGGTCTGTGGTTCAGTTCGTTTCTGATGATGGGTGGTGTAAATCCATTCGAAACGTTAAATTTTTTGAATAATCAGGACGTGCTTTTCACCAAAAATAATTCTAGACGAGAATTAAAGTAGTTACAACGGTCATTAATAGCGAGTAAATCGTATTTAAATATATTTTATAAAAAAATGCGATTTTTTTTTTTTTTTTTTTTTTCCTTTCCGAAATTATGCCACTAGCTTCTGGCTATCTAGCAATCTTTTTGAACAGAAATTGCGATTGACTTGTGAAGTTCCTTACCCAACGGTAAGGACTTTCGCTAATTGTAATTTAGTACTTTATATTATTGATGCTTATTCAAAATAGATCTGTAGGTTTAACTCGTTTTAAACGCCGGGTATCTGTAGAGTTGTCCAATAAAGCAACAGCTAAAGCATTCGTGTGATAAGAAAGTTTGTCGCCATATTTACGGGCCATTTCTTGAATTTTATCTTTAACAGATGTAACTTGTAGGTCTGTGTGTAATGTAAGATTGCTTACATACCACGGGGCATCTATTATGGTTCTCAATGCTTTATTTTCGAAACGCTGTATTATAGCTGTATTACTCCGTTTAGCACAGCCCCAGAGTTGACATCCGTATAGGCCTTAGAATTTGTTTATACAATAATAACTTGTTCTCCAGTGTTAATTCGGATTTTCTTCCAATAAGCCAAAGCATATTCCTATACTTTATATTCAATTCATTTCGTTTGGCTGCTATGTGGTTTTTCCAGGTTAGTTTTTTATCCAAATGGATTCCCAGGTATTTTACTGAGTCTTTAGCTGGAATTTCCTGATTATTGATATAAATATTTTTGATGCTGGGTATTCTCTTATTTGTAAATATTACACGAGTTGATTTTTTTTTCATTGATTTCTATTCGCCACTGCCTGAACCATTTTGAAATAGTATTAACTGCCGATTGTAAGTTAACTTCTGCATTTTCAAAAGACGAGTCAGAACAAATCACAGCTGTATCGTCCGCGAAGGTAGCGATTTCTGTATTATTTGGTACAGGTATATCTGCTGTATAAATTAAGTAAAGCATCGGACCCAGTATGCTACCTTGCGGTACACCGGCACTTATTGGATGAAGTTGAGATTCTTCATCTCCATATTTGACTACAAAATAACGTTCGTCAAGGTAGGATTTGAGTATTTCAAATAACTGATACGGAAGATGGCACCTAATTTTATAAAGCAATCCTTCGTGCCATACTCTATCGAACGCCTGTTTTACATCGAGAAAAACCGCGTCACATATCTTTTTAGATTCGAAAGATTCTTCAATAATGCTGACTATACGATGGACCTGCTCCACAGTCCCATGACCAGATCTAAAACCAAATTGGTGTTCCGGTATTAGATTTTTTGTTTCCAAGAAGGGTTTCATTCTTTTTAGTATTAGCTTTTCGTATACTTTAGAAAGCATCGGAAGCAGAGAGATTGGTCGGTATGATGTTAGTTCCTCTGCAGGTTTTCCTGCTTTCTTTACTAAAATAATTTGTGAAAATTTCAACTGGATAGGAAAATGTCGTAATCGAATTATAGAATTAAATATATAAGTTAATAGGACAAAGCCTTTGCGTGGTAATTGCTTTAATACCCTGGCTGTAATTAAATCATATCCTGGGGCTTTATTCGGATTCATAGTTCGAATTATTGTTTTAATTTCACCAGGAGATGTAAATTTAACGGTATTCTTCTGATCTACATCAGCCAGCGGTGTTGGTAGGGATCCTGTTCCAGGGTTAGTCTGGAAGACATCGGCTAGATAATTTCCAAATTCTTCGGCCTTTTCTAGATCACTTCGTGCCCATTTTCCATCTAACCTTCTAATTGGATGTATCTTCTCTACCGGTCTTTTTAATCGTTTGGTTGCTTTCCAGAGTGAATAGTCGGTTTGAGGAGTGGGCGACAATTTACTTAAGTAATCACTAAATGTTTTGTTCTTATGATTTTGTAGCAGTTGCTTTACTCGCTTAGTTTGATTATTTAGTCTAGTTTTATCCATCGGATTTCTGTTATTTTGCCATAACTTCCGCAATTTCCTCTTTAAAGCCACTTCCCTACGTATTTCTGCTGGATAATATTTAAATGACTCGTATTTCTTGTGATCTGGTGTAGCCGCCCAAGCTGATTCCTGGACAGTTTTTATAAAGTCCTCTACAGCTATTTCCACATCCTGTGGCGTTTTTAGTGTAATTTTTAAATTAATTTTATTACTCAACGTTTCTCGAAATAAATTCCAGTCAGTTTGTCTACTGCATAATTTTGGTGCACATAATTTTCGTATAATTTTATTACTTACAAACAGTACCACTGGTGTATGATCAGATGAAATATTATTATCATGGTAAACATCAATAAAGTTTGTTGATAAACCTTTGACCACGAAGAAGTCCAATAAGTCTGGAACTTTCAGTGGATCTGTAGGCCAGTAAGTTGGAGTTCCGGACGAATGTACGGTACACCAGTTTTCATCAAGAGCTAGTTTTAATTGTTTACCACGGGGTACAGTAATTCTCGATCCAAAGTATACATTTTTTGCATTGAAGTCGCCTCCAACTACATAAACATTACCTAATGTCTTTAAATATTTGTTAAATTGGTTTTTGGTAATAACGTGTCTCGGAGGACAATAGATGGCTGAAACAGCAATATTACCTTTTGGATTTCTGTTTATGAGTACAGTAGTAGCTTGTAAATAATTACATTCAAATTTTGGTATTTCATAATGCTTTATATTTTTTTAAATTATAATTCCCGTACCACCATGCGCCGTTCCATCTGGATGACTTGTGAAATAAGAATCATACCCCGTAAAGTGCACATATTTATGATTAATTAAGTGCGTCTCTGATATTAATAATATATCGATGTTATTTTGCGTAATATACATTTCTATTTCATTAATATGGTTTAAGATTCCGTTAGCATTCCAGGTAACGATTTTTAAGTCTGTCATTTATTGTTAGTTAACGTTGACATTATGGTTTGGATTAGGCTATTAAATAATTGAAACTGTTGGTCCATTATGTCTTTAAGTAGGTTTTTTATTTCTACCATAAATGTTTGTAGAATATGTGAAATCTGTGTGCTATTTGTATCAATATTTGGTGGGTTACTAGCGCTGTTACGTTGTAATGCTTCTGAATACGTTTGGTTTTTCCGAGCATGATTAAAATCAACAGCTTGAGCCTGCTGGCCTAATGTAGGCCAATAGTTAGGCTGTGTTTGATTGTTAATTCCAGTATTATTGTGGGATAATTTTAGCGGTGTATTATCACGCGCTTGTTGAAGTTTTTTGTATATTTCACAACCTTTATAGTTGGAAGGATGATTTCCTTGACAATTAGCGCAAACAGGTGGTTCCTCACGTTTTTTACTGCATTGACTGGTATTATGATTTCCGCCACACTTGACGCATACATATGCTCTAGTACAATAATTTTTGGTATGCCCATATGCCTGACATCTAAAGCACTGAGGGATTATACTCTTCTTTCGTGGTGCCTCCACTTTTATTTTCATTTGAAGTAGTACCTGAGTTTTATATATTTCAGCATTATTCTCTTGCGGTTCCAAGTCCACAAAGAACAATGAAAGAGGCAATTTACTTATCCTATGTTTGCTGAACGAAGTTTTCGGGTTGTAATTCGTCACTTGCACCATTCAATAGACATTAATGAGATTAAGTTCGCTATTGAAGACCTGGGACATAAAGTCAGGAACATCTCAAACGTCAAAAAATGCGATTTGACAAAAAAAATAATAAACTGAGCAAATCTCGTTCGTTCAGATACTACACGCATATATAAATATATATATATATATATATATAAATATATATTAAATCAATTGCGACGATAAAGATGAAAATCAGTTTGAAAAACTGAAAATTAACGGCATAGAGTCCTCGATCAGAGGTCACGGTTAAAACGTATGAGAAATTCGAAGTATTATCTTCGGTACAAGACACGAATGTGAGCGCATACGTTATAATTTCTCGTTTTCAGCTATAGATCAGTCCCTTTTATTACAAAAACACATTTTTCTAATCAACGAGGCGAGAATTAACTTAAATCAAGAGTGTTTTTTGGACGACTGTGATTATTTTAAAACGCTACAAAAAAAAAACATATTCTAACAATAGGTTGCAATTATGTAAAAGTTCAAGTCGAAATGAAGGAAGTAACTTAGTTTTTTCCAGAAATCTAGAAGAGAAAATATTGAACAAGTGAACGAAATTTAAAAAATGAGGTTTAGTGAGTTATAGTTCGATCGTGTAATAATAATAATAATAATAAATAATAAGACGGCTGATAAACGTACCAGGAAGAAAGTCCCGCCGTGAGGAATAATATAATCACGAATCAAACTGGATCCGGCTGGGGCGCCCTCAGCTGCACACGTTGAGGGTATCAGTATTTGTCATGTGTGTTTCAGTAGCTGAATATAAAATTCATGTCATACGAAACAGGTGGACGTCGTGCTGAATGACACAGTAAAGATAGTAGCAGGATATTTGAAGCTGACAAAAATAGTAAATATATAACAACTTGTGGGAATAGCACCTTCTGAAATCAGAAGAGAAGTAGTAAGGAACGAGCCTCGCAAATACCGGACGACAGACATCCGCTTTATAGTCACACTGTTCCAAGAAGTCGATTAAAATCCAGGAAGAATTTCTCGCGTACGACTTCTGTAGGCGATTACGGAAGATCGCAGTTGGAACTAACCAGCAGAATCTTCAAGAGAACCTGGCACTAAGTCACGATATATGTAAAGCTAATTTGAAAGAATGTGTATTATTGAATATGATAGATGTGACTGCGGCGATCTAGTCAAACGTCTACGTATATTCTACGCTGCCCATTAATGAACAAACATTGTAATATAGCCGATTTATGACAAAGCCATTTACACGGCTACATACTGGCATAAGGCGTGAGTTTTGCGGACACAGAAAGTAAGCAGTGGGACGATATTATGTGTATACGTAATTCGCGTAAATTATCAGTGATAATTTTACCTTTGTTATCGCAAGCGATATATTTCATCCCGTCTACGTCGGAACGTCCTTTCGAAATTAGATAGCTGAAAATGCGAACCGGTTTATGAGGCCAGTTATACGCTTTGAATACATTGTCGTACGTAGATGATAACTTATCCGTTACGATCATGATGGCTTGATTGCAATGAGATCCGCGAATATTTGGGTTACTCTTCGTATATGTAAAAAAAAAAATAAATAAACCAATAAAGTAGTCGAATTAGCTAATAAATAAAGAAACAAATATATATATATATATATATATATATATATATATATATATATAATAATAATTATAATAATAACCTTTATTTAGCATAACTAAATTAACAATTTATAAATATCTGTTACAGCTAAAATCAATTTCGAAAATTAATTTCGAACGTAGTCATACTAGGCCCTTTCGAGCGAAGGCCAATTTTTCCCAGTTGCGTCTGTTGCGTTTGTTATACAGAGCGCTTCTGAAACCCGGGAATTTTTGAAGTCGTCATCCAAACGTGTAAACGGTCGCGACTTTTTTCTCTTGCGGTACGCCAGGAACCATTCCATTACTTTCTTCGTCCACCGCTGATCTCTGTGTCTTATGACATATCCTCCCCACTCCCATTTCAGCGCGTCGATTGAATATATAAATTAACATGTTTTGCGGCCGCAATCATAAAATTCTCTCCTTTAACATTTATTAATCGTTCATCATTTAAAAGAAAAAAAAACTTAGCTTTCATACTAATGCAAATGTTTATTTAGATCAATATTTCTATTTCTTTGCCACTATAATATCTCTCTGTATGTATACAGCGCGCGCGAGCACACACATACACAAACACACATATATATACATATGTTTCCGGGGTAACAGATAAGTTAGTATTAATCTCCCGTTTAATAATGATTAAACATAAAATTGAATGCTTTATAATAATTTTGTTAGAATAATGATAATGCTATATATATATATATATATATATATATATATATATATATATATATATATATATATATATATATTTTATATATATATATATATATATATATATATTTTTATATATATATATATATATATATATATATATATATATATATATATATATATAATAAAAATAATAGTAACAAACAATTTATATATATACACATACACACATATATATATATCTCAGAGATGACAGCTAAGTTAGTGTTTATCCCCTGTTTAATAATGATTTAACATGCTGCACCAGTCTATTTGAATAATAGTTTACAGTGTCGGTAGCAGCATGAGCCTAGCAGCAGCTGCTAGTATGCTGTATTGTATCATTGTATCATTGTGCATAATTAACGCCAAATGTTTTTTGTTGGCCCGCGGATATAACAAAAGTGTATATTTTAAACATGACGTTATTTTGATGATCTCGGTTTTATATTATAATCTATGTTTGAAGACTGTTCTTTGGTTAGAAAGTATTTGTAAATCAGTATAACATTTTTAGCGACCTTTTTTTCATTTTTATTTTACTCGTGTAGCCGGTTAGATAGCTAAGTTTACATGCATATTATCTTTTGTAACGCCTGCAAACCACCATACACACATTGTAGGCCGTTCTAAACTGCATTTTTGCCTTGTATTTACAAAATACGTCGATTTTGATGAAATCGTTTTTGTTTCACACGTTTCGAACCCCAAACATTAAAACTGCTTCAGTAGAATTTCACGTACATATTATCATTTTTAATCCCTTTAAAAAACCACGCATGCCTTGTAATTGATACAAAACGGCATTTTCGCTATATCTCACACATAAATGGTTAGATTTTGGTGAAATTGTTTTTGTTTTACCTAGATATTAAACACCCTTGAGTAGATACGCGTGTGTGTGTGTATATATATAATTGTAAAATGCAGCAAACACACATATATACATATACATATATATATATATATATATATATATATATATACATATATATATATAAATGTAAAATGTAGTGAACATGTGTGTATATATATAAAAAAATGTTACATGTAAAAAAAAATATATATCTTAAATTCAATTTCATTTTAAATGTTTAGTATTTCCCAATTGCATACTTCATAATAAATAAGTAAAAGTAGGGCAAAACTTTATAATAATACAGACCTCTTAGTAGCTTACCACTTGGGGAGACCGTTAAGCGGAGTTTCCCTCATGGGTGGCAGGCTTAGAAATCCTAGTTGTGAAATTTCATAATTACTGGCTTTATAATAATTTTGTTAAAACAATGATCATATAGAAGAGTAATATATATATATAATTTATATATATACGTGTCAGGGGTGATAGCTAAGTTAGCGTTTACTGTTTATCTACCGTTTAATAATAATTTAACTTAAAATTGAATTTGTATGAAATATCATGTTTATTAGTTTTATAATAATTTTGTTAGAATAATGATCGTATAAAAGAGAAATATATATATATATATATATATATATATATATATATATATATATATATAACATAAAATGAAAATGATAATAGCGGCAAACAATTTATATATACAGACATACACACACACACACACACATATATATGTAAATCGTCCCTTTAACAGTCTATAAATAAAAATTGAAAAAAAAATTCAAATCGTGGTTTACTTAGTCATTACGTGATATAATTATTTTTTGTTAATTGAGCTTAAGAAATCTTGTACCCGCTAAATAATTTTTCTTCAACAGCAGTTTGAATTTTAGTTCGAAGAGGAAATCAAAATACAATCCGACTGCACGACGAGCACTCGAATAGGAAATGACGACCGTGTTGCAAATGCGAAAAAATACGCGGAAAATCTGAAGGAATCTGAACACTTGCGTTCGTTATAATTTGCTATAATGTGTGTCGAACCCCTTTCAGTCGTTCATTATGAAATATTGACGCAAAATTATAAATTTTATATAGGTGTTTATTATTAAACTTCTTAAGTGAACTGTAGATAAGTTTCGATGTATTTATATAAATATTTTTAAAATTGATGCATTTCAGTTCAACCAGAAAATAAAAAAAAAAAAAAAAAAAAATGTTAGTATCAAAATGTAAATAAACGAAATTGTTAGCATTAAAATTTAATGTAACGAACGCGGCGACTAAAAGGATTAACGGGCAAATCGAAACTACTAGATTTGCAAAAAATTAACAAAGTTATCACCAGCTATTTGAAGAAAAACCGCTTGAAACGAAAAATAAGAATACAAGAATACATAATATGTTACTGGTCATCAATAGTGGTTGCAGGAATTATACCGGTTAACTTAGAAATATATAAATTTATTTTTAATTCAAAAATAATATTAAAACGTAACGTGAATTTAATCGAGTAAGACATGTTAATAAAAAATTTATATATGAAAGTAAACAAATCAACGCTGAACAGTTTAAAACGGTACTAAATCAACATTATATTATAATATCGAAAAATGAGGAATCAGTATAATGGATTATTAGCGTATAAATACTTTCTAAATTTCAGTGAAACACTTAAAAACAAACATTTCACCTCCAATTATTATAACGTTTTATCACTGGGCGTGATTGCTTTGATGCATATTTAAAAAGATATGGCATTGCAGAAACAGAAAATTGTTTTACACGTAATTTTACAGACAACCTGTTACGTATTTGCAATGTTAAAGGGATGATGGACACTTGAAAGTGGAGATGAGGTTTGAGCACAGGGCCGCAAACTCATCACCCGAGATAATATCATCCAGTACCCGAGGGTTTCGCTGAATGATAATTGTTGATTACCAGCTCGGTTTTCGGAACCGAGACAATGGTAGGTGGTTAGTTTGGACGGTTGACAGCTCCGCAACTCTTCAATTGCGCCACCAGATCATCTGGCTGGAAAAGGAACGAGTCGGCGATATAAAGGGACTCGTCCTAATTTGAATTAGGCCGGCTCGGGGAAGGTGGAGGGTCTTTATAAAATCATTGTGTAGGTTATAGTATGGAAGAATTAGTAAGAGATCAATTTAATGATTTCGGTAATTTAACTAAAGTAGAAATAAACAACAGAAAAAAATTATAATTTGTTATATTGGTAAGATTATAACGTTTATTTAAAACTTTATTTTGAAAATATTACAATTTAATGGTATACTATGAATGAATTATTAAATGTTGGGTTAACATGTTCTATTACTATATGTATTAGGATTAGCATTATTGTATCGTTGTTATAATTGTGTTTGATTGTAAATTGAGTTTGAAGGGGAATAAAACTTAATTGGATTGTCGCTTTAAATTTCATACTATAAGATATAAGTAGTAAGTGGGCTACTTCGGACACTTCTGTCAATTTTCCCTTATATTTAATCCCTGTCAATTTTCCCTTATATTTAATCCCTGTCAATTTTCCCTTATATTTAATCCCTGTCAATTTTCCCTTATATTTAATCTCTGTCAACTTGCCGTTATATTTAATCCCTGTCAATTTTCCCTTATATTTAATCCCTGTCAATTTTCCCTTATATTTAATCTCTGTCAACTTGCCGTTATATTTAATCTCTGTCAATTTTCCCTTATATTTAATCCCTGTCAATTTTCCCTTATATTTAATCTCTGTCAACTTGCCGTTATATTTAATCTCTGTCAATTTTCCCTTATATTTAATCCCATCCATAATTTTATTTTTCTACTATATTAACATACCCCCACGGGTTCATATCAATAATTCCGTCTTTTTCAGGTAAAACTCGTCTCTTATCAGAATTTAATTTAAATTCTTTTTGCATAACTTTATTAACGAGAGTTTTGTTTTTATCATTTCTGGTGATCATGTTATAATTTAACGTTACCTTATCCACTTTTCTATCGATAATATTTTCCATTACTTTTTTATTTAATATTTCTGAATTTTCGTAATTTAACGTAAATCCTTTAATTTTCAATATAGTTTTTCCTTTTTCTGTTGTTAGTGCGTAACTTTTTGGTCCTGCGCAGATCCACTCAGTTCCATAATCATCTTTGCAATTAAGTTTTATAAAGAAAAATGTTTCTTTATAAAATTTCAGTCAAAAATTTGCCTATAAATATTTGAAATCATCAACAATTCTTTCACTCCTTAATTGTATTATTAATTATATTATTGTGTAGTATTTTTTCGGATACTACAATAACATAAGCAATAACATTTGATGTGTTAATAGACTGAGAAAAGTCGACATTAATTAATATATTTGATTTTCCACTATAAATATATTCAGGGTGTTTTGTCGTGTCTATTACATAAACGCATTTATTTCCAACGAATTCTCCAGGCTCGTAAATCACATCGCTATATCCGTAATAATAATTCTGAAAATCTTTGTACATTTCGAATAGAATTGCGTAAATTCCTTCATTAATATCTATATTTTGTAATTCCTCAGGATAATTTGTATCATTAATTTTCACACGAATATTTTTGACTTTCATAGAGTCAAAATAAGACGGATCTTTTATTTGTTGTTCACAACGATCGTCCTGAAAACCTACAATAATAAATTTAGGATTCTCAATATTTCTGTAAATATTTGTAATATCATAATTTAAAGTCGATCCTGTTACACTACGTTTTTGAATACATTCCCATTTATTAAATTTGTAGGTTATATTTTGCAAATTTGTCAACTCACTAATAAGTTGAATTTCTTGCGTTGGGCGATAGTTAATTATGGGAACTCTAATCACAAATTCTTTTATCGTTATTTTCCCCTCAACAGGTAAACTTGCCTCATCGTGTGTGCCATCCGCTTTTTTTGTTTTCCATCTGAATAAAGCATCTTCATCGCTATTTCTGGTAAAAGTTATTGTAAATCCACCTTTGTAAAAAATTGGTGTACTATTATTGTTACTGAAAAAATCCAGTCCTAATTGTGATAAATCACCGATAACGCAAAATTTATTAAACGAACCTTCGTGTTGAGAAATAAATCCACTATTTTTAAACGAATTTTTATCAGATTGTCTGTACGAAACGATTCCTTTTACAGTTGATATAATTCCAGGATTTTCAATGTTATCTATTATTTGGTTATGTTTTTTCACAACTATTCCAGAAAATAAAAATGGAATAAAATTATCGATTAATTTTACATTAGATTTTGCCGGAAAAGTAGTGCCATCTTTTTTCGTAAATTCACCAGTAATATAATACTGATACTTTGACGTTGAAAATGAGTCACCGTAATCGATATTAAAATCAATTTTTTTGTTGGGCGAATTAAAGTTTAAAATGCTCGTAGGGTTATAATTTTTGTATTCGTGCCGAATAATTTCGTTATAATATTTTGAATAAATTTCATTTTCCATTTTTTATTACAGCAAAAAAAAATTTTTTTTAAATTACGAATATTTCTTTTCCTTCATTATAGATGGAAGACCCGACTTTTTCTAACTATCTAATATTTCTTTACAATGATTAGCAATAAAAATCTTTGAAACATTTTGATATAAAATCACATAATCCCAATCGACGAAATCTTTATAAAAGTCAATAAACTTTTCCGACAAATTCTGATATTTACTGATTATATCCCAATCAACACGATCGTTAAATTCTTTGATATTATTTTCCGTTAATTTCTGAAATTTAGAAATCTTGGGCCAATTTACTTTATTTTGAAAAATACGCAAATGATCGATAGTTAAATTCTCGTGTTCAGACACATAATTCCAATCAACATTCGGCGAAAAAAGATTAGTTTCCATTTTAGGAACTTCAACGCAATTTATTGCTGAAACTAAATATAACAAAAATAACTTCATCATGTTTACTTATTAATAAAACTCGTTTTTTTAACCCCACACACAGAACATTTACTTTCCAAAATAACTTTTCCGTTCGATGTTTTCCTTTTTTTCTCGTTAAGAGATTGTGTTTTCTTTTTACATTTTAAACAATATATTAACGTCATATTTATTACATATAAAATAAAATTTTTATTGTTTCTTATTTAGGGCATCTTTAATACTTTGCTCCATTTGTTTTTTATTTACAGCATCTTTTTCATCTATTCCTGTTGAAACTCCAACTAATCTTCGATTATTGAAATTAACGTAATTTTTCACAATATTTAATTGTTGTTTCAAATATTCATTTGTTAAATTTCCAACATAAGTTTTCATTTCGATAATAAAAGGTATTAATATTGCGCTCACTTTTTCGTTAATTTCTTGTTTATTTCTGCTTGAAATTGTCGATTCTTGTTTTTCGATTTGATTGCCGAATTTATCAAATTTATTCATTTTTTATAATACGTAATATTTTATTATATTTAATTCCTTGAGACAATTTTTGTAAAACATCTAGACATAAATAACCACAAATTGGTGGATCGTCAAATTGCTGAATTTGTTCGTAATTATAATACAAATTATCGCTTCCTAAATATTTCACTAATTGGATCGGTGGATTCGCATTTCCGTACGAATCGAAATAATATTTAATATCTTTTTGTTTAAAATACGCTGTCCAATGAGAACCAATTTGATAGGAATTTTCTAAGTTAATAATTTCACATTCATTTTCCCAAGGTTTCCCTAATAATTCATCTTTCATAAAAACGCCTCTAAAATTTTTAATTTTCAATTTTTTAGCGTACTTTTCTAACTCTACGTTTGTTAGCGCTTTTTTTTAACGTTACTTAAGCCTGAGCCTTGATTTACACCGTGAATCACTTCCTGAATTTTTTCTAGCGCTTTATTGTGTCGAGCCATTTCTTCGCGTTTCGCTTTTTTGTCTTTATAATCAACGAATGTGTTTGCAACAGCAGCTGCACCACCACCGACTCCACCGATTAAAGCTCCAATAGCTGCAAGTAAAGGTAAAATTCCACCTTTGTGATTTTCCTGTAATTGTTTGTATGTTAAAGTAAGTCTGACGCCAGTGTTATTTTTACGATGTTTATCAATGGCGTTTTTTTGCCTATCATTTAATCCAATTTTGTCTTTTCCTGATTTTATTTGATCAGAAGATAATTGAATTGTTATGTTCGATTTTCGCTTATAAGCTCTCTGAATTTTTTTTTTGTCCATCAGTAAGATTTATATTGCATATATTCATTTTATAATATAGAAAATAATTTTTTAATTTAGATTTTTAAACCTAGACCAAGATGCCTTTTTGCTTTCATTGCATTTGTCGTTAAATATCCCCAAAATCGTTCATTTAAATTTGCATCATTTGACTTAAATCTTTCCCACGCTTTGTGTTCTAAAATTTCATCAGCTTTGTGTCTATTCGCTGTATCTTTATATTTATGGTAAAATAAATCATGTTCTTTCGCTGCTTCGTCTAATGGATTTATACCTATATTTCCATCTTGAATTCTTTCTTGTAATTTTGTCCCTGGACCTAAATAATTATATCCTGGTGCGTGAATTTCAAACGGCAAATTATTCAAAATACCGTTGAATAAACCTGATCCGATCTTTTCACCACGTAATATTTTTGAAGGTAAAGATGACACAAATTTAATTAAATATTCAATCCCCTTATTTTCGTCGATATGTGCTTCTAATTGTTCCTTTAAAAAATTAATAACTCCAATTTTTTCGTTATGAAAATTATTATTACCGGCTTTTTCCTGAGCATAAATATAATACAATCTTTGTAATAAATTTTGTAAATTATCGACATATTTATACTCGACAGAATTATCGGAATATTTTATTAAACCTTTTCCTTCGTGTACCTCTTCATTCTCTATTTTTGCCCAGGGTGGTACAATATTTCTGCTTTCAGATTTTTTTACTTTATTTTTCCAAATTGGCTTAATTATTGTGTTGTATTTTTCACCTTTGCTCGATTTTGGTTTATTGCTATTTTTATCATTATTATGGTATATGCAATCTGTCGTCAACAAAATTTCCTCATAATTTGCATAATCATCCGGTGTGAAAGAATTAGGATCAGGTTTTTTCGATGGCTCTAACGTTAATAATTTCCATAATCCTTTAGTTCCTTCGTACGTTTTTCCTGCTACAATAATGTCGTTGTTATCTAAAGTAACTATTTCCTTTCCTATCATATAATTTTTGTTTTGTTTATCATAATGTATACCAAAAGTAGAATCTTTAGCATCAGGTAAAAATTCCGTTGTTATTTTTCCTAGAACAATATTTTTTTCATCTTGAATCATACGATTTTCAACGGGAGATTGATCAATGTAAGAAGGCACAATTACAGGTAAAATTTTGTTTTCGTTTAATTTATTAACAGCATTTATAATCGGTTTAAATTCCTCTTCTCTTACCTTTTCAATATTTTCCTTGCCTCTACGGGCTTGTAGAAATTTTTGTTTTAATTGTTTTTCAAGTTTACTTAATTTAATTGCTTTTTCAACAGTTATTTTTTCCATTTATATGTAACAAATATAAAAATTTTATTAGTTAAACACCCACTTAAACCTTCGTTGAACATGATTTTACGTTCATTTTACGTTTCTTTAACGTTGGTGAACGTTCATCAAATTGTTCTATCATTTTAAATTGATTTTTATATCTCCCAAAATCTCGTTTTTTAGTTAAATCTATCGTAATAAAACCAAAATCTTTTTCCCAACATTGGTTACAAATTTTACAAAATTTATCGTAAGACATATCCCCCATTACATTGTCTTTATATATTTTTCTCAAATAATGGTCATTTTGTTTAAAAATACACAGAAAATTAGCGTTACTACGAATTGTTTGCAAATTAACCAAAGTATAGCATTGTGTAATATAAATACAAGATATATTTTTATGTCTTCCACTTGTAAAATATTCTTTAATTATTCTCTGATTTTTTTCCATAATACAATCGTCAAAAATAACGAGAGAATTTGGTAAACATTTATCTACAGAAATTAAATCATCGTAATTATCGCAAAAATATGCAATTTGTTCGCCAACATTTTTTTCAACATTTTCGTATCTTTCCTGTAATTTTTGATATACCGGTTGTTCTAATGTTTTACTGAATATATAGAGATTTTCAAATTCTAACCAATTTCGGTATATAAAATTTAGTAATAACGTTGTTTTTCCACAGCCGCTAGAACCTATAAAAATGCCTCTAATAACTGGTTGAATAGTTCTGTTATTTTTATTGTTATTTAATTTTTTGTCAAATACGATAACATCCATTTTTATAAATATATTTATATTTATAAAATATAAAATGCAACTTTTTAAATTAAAAGGTGATAAATCAACTTTAACACTTCGTCTTGAAAATCCTTTACATTTAGATAAAGAGAAAAATTACAAATTAGGATTAGTCGCTTTTTACGGTGATAATTATATTCCTAATATTCCGCATAATTTATACGTAGAATTAAACATATTAACAGAAACATACGGAGTTAATTTTCCGAAGGGGTTTTATTCGTTATCAGATATAGAGGAAATAATACAGTTAAAATTAACGCAACTAAAATCTCAATATGATAATGAAAAAATAAAAGTTAATTTTTTGACTGAAAATTTTGGATTAAAAAGTGATAAAATTAGTAACAAAATTCGAATATTTTCTCCCGTAAAAATTAATTTAGGTACGTTAGGTGAATTTTTAGGATTTGAAAATCACGTTAATTTAGAACCTAACACATTATATAGTGCGTCTAGTTTTCCAAAATTAAGACCGTTAGATGCAATAGAAATTCACTGTAATATTGTCGAACCAGCAATTTTAAATCATTCATCTAATCCTCATTCTCACGAAGAAGCCGATATTATTTATACATTTTTTCCTGAAATAATTTATGGAGGAAAAATATCGGAAAAAGTTTCACAGATTATTTTTGTTCCTATTAAAAATCATATCGAAAAAATTGACACAATTATTGTTCATATTACCGATGAAAACGGAAATATACTAAATATGGCGTCATCAAATAATATTATATATCTCGGATTAATTTCATCCGAACCTATATATAAAAATGAATCTTAAAGAAGCGAAAGAATTGCATAAAAATGTTAGAAAAAAATTTGAAAAAAGACACATTGTAACATATGGAATTGACGATTTATGGGCAGCAGATTTAGTAATTATGTCGCATTATGAAACAGAAAATAAAGGATATAAATATATACTAAATGTTATCGATACTTTTTCGAAATTTGTTTGGTCAGAAGCTCTAAAGAAAAAAGACGGAATTTCTGTGACAAAAGCTTTTGAAAATATCGTAGAAAAAGCGAGAAAAGTAAAACATGATACTCCAAAATTTTTACACACCGATAAAGGTCTAGAATTCAGGAATAAAATATTTTCTTCAATGTTACAAAAATATAGCATAAAATTATATCACACTGAAAATGCTGAAAAATCTTCGATAATAGAAAGATTTAACGGAACTTTAGCCAGAAAAATGAAAGTTCTCTTTGAATGTCAACAAAATTTTAAGTGGATAAATATATTACAAAATTTGGTAAATGAATATAATTATCACGATTTTCACAGAACAATTCAAATGAGGCCGTGTGAAGTTAACAAAAGTAATGAACACGAAATTTACACAGTTTTACCTATTAAAAAAGAAATACCGATATTTCAGGTTGGAGATCGTGTAAGAATTAGTGTAAATAAAAAAACCTTTCAAAATAAATATAAAAATAATTGGTCCAAAGAAATATTCGTAATTAAAAAAATTCTGTTTACATCGCCTATAACTTATAAAATTCAGGATTTAAATAAAGAGGAAATTATCGGTAGTTTTTACAGACAAGAACTTCAAAAAACAATTTTCTAAAAATTATTTTTTTTTTTTTTTTTTGTAATAAACGAAAATGGATCACGAGCCTTCGGCACCAGAATCTTTATTTTTTCAGGCTTTATATCCGAAAATATCGGCGCCTGAATTTAACTCCAACAATTATAAAATTAACCACATAATGATGCATTATGATTATTTACAAAAAGAAATGAAAAATAGATTTCAACAAAAAAAGAAATACTTAAAAATAGCGAAAATTATGTATGGAACAGAATATGTACTTATTTTGTCGGATATCGGAACTTTGACAACTTCTGTTTTTGTCCCCGTCTTGATCCCCTTAAGTACACCAATTTGCGTTGGATTTACAACTTTGTCAATATTAGTAAGAGGAACACACAAATTTTGTACAGAAAAAATTAATAAACACGCTGCAATCGAATTATTAGCACGCACTAAAATAAATTCAATAGAGGAAAAATACGCTAAAGCGATTAAAGATGGCGAAATTACTGACAGTGAATTTGATGATATTGTACAAGAAGTAAAAAATTACGAAAAATTAAAAACCGATATTTTAAACGAATATAATAAAAAAGTAGAAATCAATAATAATTTAAAATTATCGTTAATAGAACAAGGAAAAACAGAGGCGAGAAATGAATTGAAAGAAGCACTGTTAAAACACTGTTAATTAAAGGCGACACCAGTTCATAATATTATTATTTTGAAAGAAAAGAAGTATATTTAAAAATTTTATTTTTTCTAATATAAATATGAATACTGAAAATAAAATAAGAAAAAACTACAATTCAGAAAAAAAGTATTGCGAGAAATGCGATAAAAATATTTTACAGCGTTATTGGTCAAGACATAAAAAATCGAATTTACATGCAGGAATTAAAAAAATAGAAAATAAGTATTGCGAGAAATGTGATAAAGAATTTTCGTATAAAAATTGGGCGCGACATTTAAAGGCAAAAAAACACACAGGAGTCGAGAGAAAAATGAGGGCAAAAAAAACATTGTGAAAAATTCGATGCTCACACATTAGCGGCAAAATATGTATTATTTGATTTTATTCGTAATAAATCTTAAGGCTTTTATTGATCTTTAAGTTAAAGATAAATAAATTTATATATTGAAGATGATTATAGAAAAAAATTTATCTTTTTCTAATATAAACATGAATACTGAAAATAAAATAAGAAAAAACTACAATTTAGAAAAGAAGTATTGCGAGAAATGCGATAAAGAAATTAATTATAAAAATTGGTCGCGACATCAAAAAACAGATCTGCACACAGGAATTAAACAGCAAAAACTTGGAAATATATTTCCGGTTAAAAGTACTTATTTTGAAAAGGAAAAGAAATATCAATTTTGCGAAAAATGTAACAAAAATATTTTGCAGAATAATTGGACGAGACATCAGAAATCAAAATTACACACAGAAATTAAACAGCAAAAGCTTATTGATATATTTCCGTTCAAAGATATGCGTGTTTTTAAACAGAAAAAACAACAAAAAAATGAACTTTTTTCTATTATACAAGGTAAACACGAATATTGTAAAAAATATAGTAGTTGGAATATAGATTATGCCGTCAAATTGAAAAAATTAAGAAATAAAAAAGGCGAAAAAATAGTTAATGTTAAAAGTATGATGGATAATGTCAAAAAAATGATAGGAAAATTAATTCAAATTGTCAAAGAAAAAACTCATTTCAAAAATGACGATAAAATAAATATAATCGTTAAAAATGAAAATTTTAAAACAACGGTAATATCTACAGGTTTTCAAAATGATATAAATGCTACAATACTTTTAGATCATATAGAAAATATTTTGACATCTGATGAGAAAGTTGACATAAATAAAACAACGTTCAATTTTCAAGTAATTAATATACCTAGAGGAAAAGGCTATAGCAAAATAATAAATATTACTAAAGATAAACATACAAAAAAATGCATCACTCAAATAAAAAATAACGATAATTTATGTTGTCCTAGAGCAATAATTACAGCTTTAACATATCATACGGATACTATTTTAGGTAGAAAATTAGAAGGACGAGATTCGAAAAGTATTCGAGAAGGTAAAAAAATACAGGGAGATTTAGCGGAAAAGTTATGTCAAAAAATAGGGTTTTGTAATAGTGAAGGATTTACGTTAGAAAATATAAAAGATGTAGAAAATTTATTAAATATTCAAATTAAAGTTATTTGCGCGGAAAATTTTAATAATGTAATATATTCGGGTAAAGAAAATGAAGTAAAAATTTATCTATATAAAAATGGAAATCACTTTGACGTAATAAATAGTATGACAGCTTTTTTTGCGACATCTTATTATTGTGAAAAATGTGACAAACCTTATCAAAATAAAAATATGCACAAATGTAAAAGTGAGGTAAAAGTATGCGAATTATGTATGATGAAAGAACACAGTGAAAAAAATAAAATTTATTGCAAAAATTGTGACAGATATTGTTACAATCAAGAATGTTACGAAAATCATGAGAAAGTTTGCGAGCAAATATATAAATGTTTGAAATGTAAAAATATATGTAAAAGAAACGAAAATCACGAATGTGGATATAGAGTATGTAAAAATTGTGGTGAAAATGTAAAAATGTATGAACATTTATGTTATATGCAAAAAATAAAACAAAAAGGTGCAATTTGCGATATTCCTTGTCTTTGTAACGAAAGTATGGATGAAAATGTTGGAAAATGCACATATTCTGAAAAATATATTTTCTACGATTATGAAGCAAATCAAGAAACTGGAACTCACGAGGCTAATTTAATTGTTGCACAATATTTTAACGGTGAAACTTTTATCTTTGAAACGAACGATGAATTTTGCGAATGGTTAATTTCTAAAAAACACAGTGGATTTACAACAATTGCTCACAACGCAAAATCTTACGATTTGCAATTTATCCTAAAATATTGCGTAGAAAATTCACTGAAACCTTACACAATTTATAGTGGTGGAAAAATAATGTTTTTAGAAGTTGCAGGAATTAAATTTATCGATAGCATTAATTTTATTGCGTCACCACTCTCAGATTTCCCGAAGATATTTGACTTAAAAGAAATAAAAAAAGGATATTTTCCTCATTTATTCAACACAAAAGAAAATCAAAATTATAAAGGGCCAATTCCTGATAAAAAATTCTACGGTATAAATACGATGAAAATTAACCCTAGAAAGGTTTTTCTTAAATGGTATTCTGAAAAAATTAACGAAAATTATGTATTTGATTTTCAAAAAGAATTTGTAGAATATTGTAAATCTGACGTAGATATTTTACGTAGAGGTTGTGTAGAATTCAGAAAACAATTTCTAGAAATTGCAAATATCGATCCTCTTCAGTACATTACAATTGCAAGTACATGTATGTCTATTTTCAGGTCAAAATATTTACAAGAGAACACTATCGGAATTATAAAACAACCTAAAAAAGAAATGTATAGTAAAGATTCAATTTCATGGTTAAATACATTCAAAAATGTACAACATGCAGTAAATGGTGGAGAAGTAGAAATTTGTGGTGCAAAAGTTGATGGTTTTAATGAGAAAACAAACACAATTTATCAATATCATGGTTGTTTTTGGCACGGCTGTCCGAAATGTTATAGTGAAAATACAATAAATAGTATAAAACGTGAAACTATGGGTGATTTATACGAAAAAACTAAAAATAGAAGTAAACAGATAAAAGATGCTGAATATAATCTGATAGAAATATGGGAATGCCAATGGAAAAAATCGAAAAAATATCAAAAAGCTTTAAGAGAAAATACCCCCGTTATTGAACCGTTGAACCCGCGAGATTTTTTTCACGGTGGAAAAACTGAAGTTTATAAATTAAAAGTAAACAATAAAATATTACGATACATCGATGTTTGTAGTCTTTATCCTGCTGTTCAATATTACGATTATTATCCTGTCGGACATCCTACAAAAATTTATAAACCTAAAGAATTTGACTCAAATTGGTACGGAATAATTAAATGCAAAATATTGCCACCACAAAATTTGTATCATCCAGTTTTACCTATTAAAGACGAAAAATTAGCATTTATTTTATGTAATAAATGTTATGTTGAAAAACGAACTAAATGTATTCATACTATTGAAGAACGATGTTTGATAGGAACTTGGACAACAGACGAAATAAACAAAGCGTTAGAAAAAGGATATTATATTTTAGATATTTATGAAGTTTGGCATTTTGAGGAAAAAAGTAATAATTTTTTTAAAGATTATGTTAAAACATTTATGAAAATAAAATTAGAAACAAGTTCATGGAAAAATAATTTTAAATCTATTGAAGAATATGTAAAAACATTAAAAGAAAAATTAGATATAGATTTAGACGTAAAAAATATTCGGCCAAATCCTGGAAGACGAGCTGTTGCTAAATTATGTCTCAATTCTTTATGGGGAAAATTCGGCCAAAGACAAAATTTAACGCAAACGAAATACGTGAACGATCCTAAAGAATTTTATGAATTAATATTAGACGATAGACTGAAAATCAGTAATGTTATTTTTATTAACGAAAATATAGTACAAGTATCTTATAAAAATAAAGACGAATTTGATGACTATAGCACTTCGACAAATATTTTTATTGCAGGATTCACAACATCTAACGCTAGATTAAGATTATACGATATGTTAGATAAATTAGGTGAAAATGTAATATATTGCGACACAGATTCAGTTGTATATATTGACGATGGAAAAAATACAATTACAACAGGCTGTATGCTTGGCGAATGGACCGATGAATTAGGCAAAGATGATTATGGAACTGAGTGGATCTGCGCAGGACCAAAAAGTTACGCACTAACAACAGAAAAAGGAAAAACTATATTGAAAATTAAAGGATTTACGTTAAATTACGAAAATTCAGAAATATTAAATAAAAAAGTAATGGAAAATATTATCGATAGAAAAGTGGATAAGGTAACGTTAAATTATAACATGATCACCAGAAATGATAAAAACAAAACTCTCGTTAATAAAGTTATGCAAAAAGAATTTAAATTAAATTCTGATAAGAGACGAGTTTTACCTGAAAAAGACGGAATTATTGATATGAACCCGTGGGGGTATGTTAATATAGTAGAAAAATAAAATTATGGATGGGATTAAATATAAGGGAAAATTGACAGAGATTAAATATAACGGCAAGTTGACAGAGATTAAATATAAGGGAAAATTGACAGGGATTAAATATAAGGGAAAATTGACAGAGATTAAATATAACGGCAAGTTGACAGAGATTAAATATAAGGGAAAATTGACAGGGATTAAATATAAGGGAAAATTGACAGGGATTAAATATAACGGCAAGTTGACAGAGATTAAATATAAGGGAAAATTGACAGGGATTAAATATAAGGGAAAATTGACAGGGATTAAATATAAGGGAAAATTGACAGGGATTAAATATAAGGGAAAATTGACAGGGATTAAATATAAGGGAAAATTGACAGGGATTAAATATAAGGGAAAATTGACAGGGATTAAATATAAGGGCAAGTTAACAGGGATTAAATATAAGGGAAAATTGACAGGGATTAAATATAAGGGAAAATTGACAGAAGTGTCCGAAGTAGCCCACTTACTACTGATATATATATATAAAAAAAAAAGGTAAACGACGCGCAACGATCAGCGATATACGTAACGCAATAGAACCGAAATTAAAAATAAATTACAACTTGCTACACGTTCACTCGATAACGGTTTAACAGCTAATTTTTTTTTTTTTTTTTTGCGATTTTATATAAATATATATAAAAAAATTATCGATTTTAACTTTATAATTATTTACTTTATTAAAAAGTTTTAAAGGTAATTTCAGATGGGTATAATGAATTCGTTCGCGTAAATAGTATACAAATATAACTGGCGTTTAATTTTCTTTTTTCTCGTACAGAAAAATAAAAGTTCGCTAAAAGGTGAAAACGAATTTTTCAGTCGCGGCGAGAAATGGTATATAGAAGAACTTTTAACACCGTTTAACTAGTTGCGCTGTTGCACCACGTCACCATCGGCGTTCTATTCGCGTGAGAGAAATCACCTAGCACGTAACCTGTCAGTATCGTGCGTACTTTCGATATATTGTGTTGTCTGTTTGATTTATTCGTTTCGAAATGATTAAATAATCGAAAACGTGTTGCGTAAACTGCAACGCGCGACCAGTGTTTATGTATATATTCTATCGTTACGGTTATACATATATATTTCGATTACTAACAATTTAAAAAATAAAGTTTAGATTGCGGAATGTAGTGATTTTTTAATAATTTGATTACAAAAAACAGTTAAAATCACTAAACTTTATTTATTAAGCAAAGCTTTTCGGCAACTACGCCATTATCAAGCTATATATAAATAAAATTAAATATATAATAAAATATTAATTTAAATCTAAGTTCACAATTTTTACAGTAATAAATGAATTATAAATACTTCAAACTATCTGACAGTGACTGTGGTAAACAACACAAAAATTTACCGAACAGTAGCTAGAAAATAATTATTTTATAAAAATATGTATTAATGAAAAATATATTTCACGTAATCAAAAATCAATAGCTAGGAAACAAACACAAAGGTAACCTCAGCGACAGAAATGGACTACGATGTCTAAAATAAAAGAAAACACGTCACGGAAATAGCCGCTCCCAATGATACAACCGAAAACGTGAACCATCCGAAGGTTAACAAAACCATAAAACGAGCTATTTCAGAAAACTCATCAACTATAAGCAAATATGAATGTACGACCAATATGCCGGTAAATGAAAATAAAAAACTACATAAAAAAACCAAAGGCGAAACTCGCAAATCTGAAAATAAAATTGAACCATTAACGCACATCTAGGCACCGAAAATAATGAAACGCAATTACCAATTCTGAAGAAAACGATCAATGTAAAACAGATTACTATCAACAAATAATTTACAACTTACCAGAAATCCGGAATACTATTAATTCAACGATTAAACTGATCAATCATTCACGCAAACATTAAAATACCTTAGCGATATGCACGATCATCACCCTTATCATAAATTTTCTTGAACAATATGAAATCGACCCGAACAAGCTCCACTTAATCGTAACAGATTTACATACTAATAACAATTTAGAGGAAAAATATAAAGACGCATTAATTAAATTAAGTGACATAACTGACAAGCCTCAAAACACAAAACAGCTTCCTCTGTCGCGCAAAGAATATTTTCATGAAAATAAACACAGATATCCTATTTCTTTTAGTAACCTACCATTACCTACTTAATAACAAGGCCACACTGCTTGTGACGTCACATCCTAGTTCGTCGACGAGAGCGGTCATAAATATTTCACGGAATGTTTGTTTACTATTGTAACTTATTTTTTGAAGTTTGTTGCTAGTGATGGGTTTTACTCGTTCGAGCGTTTAAATTTGTTATTTTTTCGTTTATCAACTTTTCAAAACTTTTAATTGTATATTTGTTTAAATGAATTGCGGTTTTTTCGGTTCATTTTATACAAACT
Source organism: Coronaproctus castanopsis (assembly GCA_032883995.1). Taxonomy (NCBI): domain Eukaryota; kingdom Metazoa; phylum Arthropoda; class Insecta; order Hemiptera; family Monophlebidae; genus Coronaproctus; species Coronaproctus castanopsis. The sequence continues at coordinate 64,602,003 of CM065054.1, forward strand.
AAATTCACTTTTCATCTGTTTTATTTTTGTGTTTTAATTCAATATGCCTTATCGTTGTTGTGTACCAAATTGTTCGGGAAACGATGGTTATGGAAATGCACCGAAAGTAACGGTTTTTTCATTTCCGGACGATGAAGTCTTGAAAAAAAAAAAAAAAAAAATGGATAAATGCCATCCCACGGTCTAATTTCACGCCATCCAAATTAAGTAAGGTTTGCGATTTGCATTTCAATTATAATGACATTATTCGTCAGAAAAAGTTTTTCGACAAAACGACAGGTAAATATTGTCATACTAATTTAAAACATATTCGTTTAAGAGAAAATGTTATACCTAGTATAAATTGTCCGAAATATCTTTCGAAACCTTGTCCATCTAATCGGAAGAGTAGAGATGAGAAAATACGTGATAGCGAGCAAGCTCAGTAAAGTGTATACGGAATAACTGGTTGAATTCAAAACCAAATAAAACACTTATCCAGATTTTAAATCCGGTGAAATAAAAATTGCAAATTTTAACTGTTTAATATTATTACATCGTTTAGAACAAACTGTTGAAACACGGATATTCTTTATCGTTAAAAGCCGTTATTTCCAAGTAATCTGGAACGTCAAAATGTAAATCTTGCTTTAAAAATTTTCAGTCCTTTCATAAAGGAAGCTTTCTTAACTTTTGGAACAAATATAGAACACTCCTCAGACACGGCTAATTTTATAGATATTGTATTAAAACGGTGGTTGATTGTTAATGTAAAGACACCATTAAAAGGACAAAGATTAAATGATACTTTTTAGGAACCTATTTTCTCTAATAATTTAAATGATTCAAAATTACTTTTTTTTTTACGTGAAATGCTTTGGCTTCATGTATGGAATTCAGGTAATTTTCCTCATAAGTTGACATCGCAAACTCATACAGCTCTTCAATACTGTTTTGATCAGCTTAAATATAACTACATATTGTTAGGAAAATTTCAAACAGATGCTTTAGTACACCGATTTGGAAAATATAGGCAATTATCAGGAGATCATTATCACATTTCAATTAGACAGTTGTATGAATCCGAGAAAAAATTGAGAATACTTTTAAAACGTTCAAAGTTGCTACACCGCCTTCAATCGCCAATATTCTCTTTACATCTCACATTTGTGATAACTGGTCGGAATTTCTCGCTGTATATATATATATATATATATATATATATATATATATATATATATATATATATATATATATATATATATATATATATATATATATATATATATATACATATATATATATATATATATACATATATATATATATATATATATATATATATATATATATATATATACATATATATATATATATATATATATATATATATATATATATATATATATATATATATATATATATATATATATATATATAGACGGTTTTAAATCAAAGAATCATGTAGGAGCAGCTTTTATAATTCCTTAGACATAGTTAAAAAATTTTCCCTTTTGTGATTCTCTTCCATTTTTACAGCAGAGCCTGTGGCTATTTTTCAAGCTCTGCGTTTCATCCTGTTAAATAACTCAAAAGGTAATAATTTTTTCAGATTCTAAAAGTTGTCTCTTGGCTTTAAAGTTCTCACAATATAATCCTCATTCCTCTCCCGTAATACTTAAAATTCGTAATTTGCCCTTTTACGGGATGCCGGTGTCTCTGTTAAGTTTGCATGGATTCCTGGTCATGTTGGTATTAAAGGGAATATACTTGCTGATCATTATGCTAAATGTACAACGTACGTTGGCTTATTTATCGCTTACACGCCGTGCATTGATCTCCTGTCGATCATGAAGACAGCTCATAAAGAATACTGGAAAGCTACTTGGAATAATCCTTATAATGTTACAAAATATAAACTGCTTCAGCCTGAGCTGCCTCGTCTACCACGGTTCTATAATATCGAAATACAAGCGGGTCTGCTCCGTGGTTTTATTGTCGCTTTATGTCCACTACGTTTTGAAAACAATCGTCTACCGGCTACACTTTATCAAATGCATATCTTGTTGCTTCTCCGTTCTGTTCACATCCTTCAGATATCCACTGTATCGCAGACGCAAATTACATTTTCCTGGAGTGTTCATATTACCGCTCCCCTCGTGACTCCTTCTACAATCACCTCATATCTCTAAACGTTCCTTTTCCTGTCAATATTCCTTTCTTACTCTCCACACGTAACATGCACATATGTTTATATAATTGTCAACTGTAACATACCCGTATAGTTAAAATTAAGATAATTCTTTTTTATTTTTTGTCTATGTAATATAGTTTAATGGGTAAACTGATGTGGAAGCCCAATTAAAAAAAGGGAAAAAAACAACAAAATAAACCAGGGCTAATTATGGAATTGTCCCTTCTAAATAGTGATATATTTGTTACCTTTTAACAAGCTTTTAAACTCTAAATATGATCGAAAAGAACGGTATAACATTTCCTTACGTTTTGCTATTAACTTGTCCTCATTATAGTTTAACGCGGTTCTGAATGACCGGAGTTAGATCCGGTCGACTAATTGTATCCGCTACCTCATTTCTACCGAAGTCACATCGGGCAGGGACCCGCTTTAACTTCACCTTAGTTACACGCTTTTGAAGTTGCCAAACACGCTGTCGTATTGATAGCTCCAATATACTAATTAAAAATTCCGGCAATCTAGACAGTTGTAAAAGAGTACTCATGAAGTCAGCGAGTATTATGATACTTTTTTCCTATATAATCTAATAAAAGAAACATATATATATATATATATATATATATATATATATATATATATATATATATATATATATTCGCTCTCAGAATATCTCTGCGAAAAATGATCCTATTTTTTAATGACGTTCTTTGTTTTTTGATAGAAAATCTATCGATAATAATTATTATCATTATTATTTGCACTTTTATTATTATTGTTATTACTACTAATATTATTATTTTTCTTTATGCGAGAATTGAAATTAAATACAGGAATAAAAGGTATTTTTCGTTCTTTAAAAATGTAATATCGATAGTAGGTAAAGAAGTTTTGTATTTATACTAGCATTCCGACAGTTTAAACTATTTCATTATGTCAAGGAATGATTATTTTTAACATTCCTCTATTTAGATTTGTTTTCTACCGGTTTTGTGTTAATTTTGATTTCCAGTAATATCGCGCTCTGAAGAAATATTGTTAGTTATATAGACGGCGAAGTTGACTGGCGATGGGCTATATCGGCGTAGAAGAATTTATTTAATTAGAAATCGAGATATTTCGATTATTTCAATTCGTACGCTTACCGTCTACAACGCGATGGATGCGATGATGATGATGATGATAATAATTCTCGAAAGAATAATAATACCCGACACGATATACGATAAAAAAATTGGATGCAGTTATTCGTAATTACATGAAATGAACGAATATACGGACGTTTTTACGAAGATACCATTTCGATTATAAAAAATTATAGACAATTATACATATATATATATAGCGTTTAGATAGAACTTTACTCGACTACCTATATTATAAAAAATTCATACCCTGTGTGTGTGTGTGTGTAATATTCTTTACTTATGTTTACATTATTCAGCCGACGTATTTGTAGAAGAATCGCGGAATTAAAATACACGTCTCGATGGGAACGAACTTTGTCTGGTAGTTTTATACATCCGATAATTTCGAATTTCGTTTCATAATTATGTCTCTCGTATCTATCTTGTTCGTTTATAGTTGACTAATCCTCCGAACAGCTCGTTATACTGTACCGCAAAAACAGCTTACACTTTAATCCGCGTTTCATTAAAACGAGCAACTACACCATTTTCTACTCTCGATCGGCCCTTTTTATACTTTATCCGATTATGTACCGAATTTACCGTAACGTTTCGACGACAAATTTCAACAAATTCAACACGTATTAAATCTGTACAGAGAGATGTTTGCATTATGATAATTTTTAATCACGGCGTGATTTTATTTGATCAAAATTTCAATAGGTTTAATTTCGACATTTTATTCTAGCGACATTATGCTAAAACTAAGATACAACATTGATACATCGTGAAATCGCTAAATGATGCTTTAAATAGTAGATAAAATAATTTCAATTTTCTAGATTTGTACATAAGTATATAATCGTTAGTTTATTGTCTAGTTAAAATTCTTAAATAATTAATATCGTTAATTACGATATCGCCGTTCATCTTGTACGTAATTAGTGTATCATTATAATATCGTTTATTTTTCTCACACGCGAGTATAATTTATATTTCGAACATATTCACGTCGTATTTTCGATATGGTCGACTCTCTTATCAGAAATTTACCCGGCCACTCAACTGTACCGCCCGCATCTTCACCATGCTCTACAGAAATACCGTCACCATCGTTAACAACGTCCATTTATTTTAAGTTCTCTTAATACCAAATCGTCTATCAAAAAAAAAATCTATAAACTTTAATACAACAAAGCAAACATACAATACAGTAACCAAGATAAACAATAAACACAAACGAACTAATTTCCAAAAAAGAGAGCAAGCAATAATACTAAACGCGGTAGATGACATTAAACTAAAAGATTACATAACTGCGGTTGGAAAACTTGCGAAAGCGGAAAATATTCTATTTGCATCACGTATATCCAATAATAGGATTTGCATATATACCTATTCACTAAATCTATTGCAGATACTTTTACGTATAACCGTCAAAAATACAGGTGTCAAATAAAAAAATATTCATACGGAAACTCAAATAAATCTTTAAAAGAGACTAATTATTTCACAAATGTATCGCCACACATACCGCATAAAGCTATTGAAAAATCGTTACGAGATTTTGATATAGAATTAGTGTTACAAATGTCATTTATTAAAGCAGGTATTGCAGAAAATTCGAACATATTTACAGGCGTCAGATTTATATTACGGAAAAAGATACAAACAATATAGGCCTATAATTCCAAGCTCTATAGTAATAACATACGAAGGTGAACAATACCGACTATTTCTATCCACTGACGAACCACCTAAATCTAAAAGTTTAATTACTGCAGCGGAACATCAACTAGAACAAAAGATTATAGATCAAGAAACCACTAATGATGAAAAAGAAAATAATAATAAAATATGTATTCAGTCTGACGAAGAAAAAACTGAGCCATCATTGGATTACAGTGTTGATCCTAAAAAAAAGTACAAGAACAAACCGCCTTTAAACGACCACATCCAACAACTCCTGAATCGCTATCTAATTTAAATCCAACGGATAAACAAATTCAAAATTCCGTTCAAACTGATAGTGAGAAAGAAAAGGTAACAAAGCCAACTGTACAGAAAGAAGAGCAGCCAAAGGAAGATTAAAAAACAGAAATTGACAACAAAGGGTATGTTAACATCACTTAAGGAGAATATAACAAAAAGTAATAACTATCCGCTATCCTTTACAAATTTTACTATATTTATGGATATGATTAACAGGAACCACTCGGAATTATACACGGATTTACTAGCGACATTAATGGACTGATAAGAATGTCAGCAGAAAACCACAAGTTGTTACAAAACACGGCAATGATTTTTAAGGCTGATCAAAAAATTAAATAAATCCCCGAACGTTTCAGAAGACAGCGCTTCCGAAACCGAAAATTAATGTTATCATTAAGTTATGAATTTAAAATATAAACTATTGTTAACATATTAATCATTTTAATTTTAAAATGATTAGGATTTTACAATTGAAAATCACTGTCGTCTGGCGTATACTACCGGGCAAAATTATATCGAATAATATAGACATTAGATTTATCTGCGATAATAGCGATTATGTTCCGTCTAATTATAAGAAAATTAAACACAATAATAAAATTCTGATAATCTATAAGCTAGGAATACCGTTGAACACTACCTACACAATAATTATAACATTATAATTGTAAGAATTTACGATATCAATTTCATTTTAACATACATAATAATTTGTACTTATATTATTTCCAGTTTATAGATTTATACATACGTAACAATAATTTAAATAAATTTATTTGGTTGGCTAAACTCCCGGAATTTATTACGGGATAAAATAAACAACCAGAGAGGGAAACAGTTATTAAACATAATACAAACACACGATTTAAATGTGTTAAACGTTAAAAACAGTTATTCAGAGAAAAAAATCGAAAAAGTGTAATCGATCTAACAATAGCAACTAGTAGTATAATAGATTTAATTGACCATTGGGAAGTCTTATATAAGTTGAATGCTAGCGATCACTATTATATTACTTTTAACGTAAACGTAGTTACACATACGATGAATGTGCTATTAGAGTTATTAATTATAATAGGTTAGTTATAAATTTAAATAAGTATATATATATATGGTTGATACTAATTGCGCTAGCGTAGAAGAAGTCAATAGATGGCTTAATCATTTACAAGCCTATGCCGACAGTCTTAGATAATTCGTATACTGCGATAAGTTCAAAGGTTTATTGGTAGAACTAAGCACTACATAGAAAAAAAATATTAGTAAGCCTATAAAAAAAGTATAGACGATGTAAAAATACAGTTAACAGAAATAATCTATACACTAACTATAAAAAACAATTTAAAGAATACAAGCTTAAAATTAAAAGCGCGAAATTAACAGCTTGGAAAAAACTTACAGATGATAAAAACGTACATGGATTAAAGTATAAAATGTTTATGAATAAATTAAAATCCACCGTTGTTCCGACATTAGACAATTATGCATATACGGAACAAGGAAAGGTGTATTTATTACTATTCAAATTATATATACCTTAACGTAAAACCGTTTAAAGTGAAAACATATCAAAGTAAAAACTGTAGTTAGTAATGAAGAAATTAACGTAATTATTAAGCAATTGAAAAATAAAGCGGCATCGGGAATAGAGTATGTAATAGATTTATAAAAAAATTTCATAAAAAACTGTTATTCTGCCAAAACCTAAAAATAATCCTAACCTATCCACATCGTATCGAGCTATATCGTTATTATCTAACCTCGGTAAAGTTTATGAAAAATCTATACTTAAAAGACTAAGGGAATTTTCTGAACACAAAAATATAATTAATAAAAATCAATTTGGTGCATTACCGGGAAAATCGTCAGAAATATATTCAATATTTTACAAACAGTTAAAAGCTATAGACACCTCAATACTTGTTTACTCACGCTTGACATAACGAAGGCTTTTGATAGTTTAGATTTAAATATACTTATATTATTATTAGAAAATTTATATCGCAACGTACTTAATGTTATAAATCAATATTTTGATAAGCGATAAACCATATTAAAAATAGGCACTCAAAAAAACAACAAATTGTAACGGGAGTACCACAAGGTTCTGTATTCGGGCCGTATTTGTGGAACATAGTGTTTTCTCAAATTTATAATGTTACCTGACATAGAAATTTTTACATTCGTCGATGATATAGCTGTAATAATTAGTGACAAAAACGACTGTTTAGAACAACAAATAAATGAAGTATACCATACAATAAACATTACAGTCGTTTAACCTGAACATTAATGATACTAAGTCAAGTAACATGGTATTCGACAAAATATTAAAAAACAAGAAATTAAACTTAATGCAATTAGGTTTAAATGTACAATGTGTCGCGCAAACTAAATATTTAGGGGTATTAATAGACAACAATTTAAAATTTTATAATCATTTCAACTATATTACTAATAAAATTAGTAAATTTATAAGTATATTCGATAATGTAATAACAATAATAGAATTAATCAATAAGAAGGGATTAATTCTATATAAAAGCGTAATTTTGCCTAACATAATATATGTCAGCGTAATATATTTTGATATAACATAAAACGGTTTCAGAAGTAAAGACCTTTCAGAGAATGGTTGCAATTTAATTAAATCACATAGAACGGTTAGTTATATATCATTGTGATTAAACCATTAATATTCGAAATCGAAAAACATATTAATATTTTTTTAATAAAGAATATAACGTAAATATATAGTTTGAATTTAATAATACTCATTACATCCTTATTATTTACACGATGGAAAAATATTAAAACAGTTTAAAGCCGTATTATCACTTTAGTGAAAAATATCAAATGCTTTCGGAAGAATACATTGGGGTTTAACAAAACAATATTTTCCCTAGTTCGGTATAAATACAACGTTTTTTTTAATCAGTCGTCTATACTGGGAAAATATTGTTTTGTTAAACCCCAATCTATTCTTCCGAAAGCATTTGATATTTTTCACTAAAGTGATAATACGGTTTTAAACTGTTTTAACATTTTTCCATCGTGTAAATAATAAGGTTGTAATGAGTATTATTAAATTCAAACTATATATTTACGTTATATTCTTTATTAAAAAAATATTAATATGTTTTTCGATTTCAAATATTAATGGTTTAATCACCATGATATATAACTAACCGTTCTATGTGATTTAATTAAATTGCAACCATTCTCTGAAAGGTCTTTACTTCTGAAACCGTTTTATGTTATATCAAAATATATTACGCTGCCATATATTATGTTAGGCAAAATTACGCTTTTATATAGAATTAATCCCTTCTTATTGATTAATTCTATTATTGTTCTTATATAATTTATCGAATGTACTTATAAATTTACTAATTAATTTATTACCGGACATGGTATCTTTAAAGAATATATCTATAAAAGTACAAAATTTCATACTCAAATAAATGTTAAAAATCAACCTACCCGATAATACTAAGCACCTACTTTTAGGATTTAATCACTAATTTTTTTTTTTTTTTTTCTTCTTTTAACCGTGCTATGTACTGCAACAAGGGCCAGACGCACGGAGAAAGGAGACTTTAGATTAGATTATATAGATTGCATGATTTAAGGAAAAACAGGAGTCTTTTTTCAGGGGAAGGTACGTTTTGAAGGATTAGTGGAAGAGATCTAGGCATGCTTAGAGAGGAGCGAATATTTGCATATAAAGGACAGATGATTAATATATGTAGGATAGTTAATTGAGTGTTACAAAAGTGACAGAGAGGAGGGCTCACTTGTTGCAGCAAATAAGCGTGTGTTAACATGGTGCAAAATAGTTAATCTCTATTGTGAGGCAGGTGAGCTACCGCCTGATTTACACAGAGACAGTCTTTTACTAAAATTCTTGGTCCGTTTACAATTGATTCCAGACTTACCTACAAAATTAACATCATCAATTACTAATTTTAATGATGTTACTCAACTAGTTAGTAAGAAATTTACAAATTTTAATGATTTTGCTGTAGCCGAAATAAACTATAGAATGTAAAATTATACTAATTAATTAAAAACATAATTAACTTTATTGTAAAATATACTGATTAGAGCGCCTTAAACTTAAATGGCCTCTTTTTCAGTTTATTATTTATAATGTTCTTGTATTAAATTTTACCAATACATTTACCCCATCGTGTATTACGAACTGGGCCAAAAAAAAAAAAAAAAAAAAAAAAAAAAATTATAATAAATCGTACACTTTATCTACATAATGTTGTATAAAATTTTGAATTCATGCCAGTGGAACGTTTTTTGCACTTTAATTCTATTATATACGTTGTTTACCATTTTAATTTTTAACAAACCCCCGTGTCAGTCATTTAATCCCGTATGATTTCTTTCTATAAACGTGATGCTAATTTTTAATTTACTATTATGAATTAAATTTTTTTTTTTAATACCACCCTTTAGGCTATTGATACAAACTTAGCCGTTTGGCTAAATAATTATCATCTTTAACATAATGATTACTTAGTAGTAAACTTAACCGCCGAGTACAAAACGAGTGTGTAGTACGTATCCCATATAAATTTACATACAAGACTAAATGTACGGGGGTGGCGACGAACGAGTCGTCTAATTCCATGTTTAATGCGAAGCAGTTTTCTCGATTCTGCATTGGCATGACTGTCTAACCGCTGCTTGTACAATTCAGCGAATTGCTTAATGACTTCATTAATGAACATCATATTGAGATCACAATGAACGTCATCGTTACGTGAGTAACGAGTAACGATAAGCATCAACTATCGCGCGTAAGATGATGTTTTGACGGCGTTGTATTATATCCCGATTCGACGGGGGCAACGTCTTAAGTTCAAATAAATTTAATAATTTGCTTGTATAGCAGAAGCTTGCAGAAAACATCTAACTCCAATTGCTCGCCTATTAACCAATATAATTGACGCGTTTTATATATGCTGAGCCTTCATTTTTGACACGAACTTTCTAGGTCAATCGTGAATCCGAATGCCTAGGTAGTTTACTGAGTTAGCCTGTGGAATGACTTGGTTTAGTAAGTACAATTCGTACATATTATCAGCATGTCGTAATGTAAACGTGACATGGACAGACTTCTAATCTCTTTGATATATAAAACAGGTACAGGAGAGGTCCGAGCACGCCATCCTGTGGCACATCTGCTTGTATATATAGTAGAATGGACCTTGTCCCTTCGTGCGCAACCTGGAACTGTCGATGTGATAAATGAGATTTCAATATACGACAATTCAGCAACTTAAAACCGCTGAAGTCGATGTCGAAGTGTGCTACGTGTTATATTAGGGACCTGCATTAGATGACTATTGCTGCGCACAATTTAAGAGACATACAAGATACACTCTGTTGTGTTTCAATTCGGTGTATGAAGGACTAGGACTGAAGAATAATGTTGATAAAACAAAAATTTTATCGCAAACCTCCGTTACGCGTAAACAAGATGCTATTACGATTTAAATTCCATACCCGTAGAACGAGTTCAGTGTTTCCTATATTTGGGAAGTTACATACCGTCTACAGCAAAAATGGATGAAGAAATCAACTACAGATGTAACCGAGCATCAGCAGCGATTGCTGAATTATATAAAAGGCGTTTTTAACGATAAGGATTTAAAACTCTCGACTAAGATATCCGTGTACAAGGCGCTTATTCTCCCAAATATACTGTGTGAGGATAGCGTGGGTGCTATACCGGGAACAGATAAAGCAATTGGAGCGCTTTCATCGACGGTTTCTACGGCGCTTATTAAAAATTAAATGGGATGATTTTGTGTCAAATCGTAACGTTCTCCGTCGTAGTGGAAGTAACTGGAACAATTATTGGCCGCAATACAGCGCCGCTCGATAGGACATTACGGATGAAGAACAGCAGGTTTCCGAAAATATTATTGTAAGCAGAACTAATTCAAGGTAAACGGAGACAAGCAAGATATACAAAGATCAAATACTGGAATTAGTCAAGTTAACGGAATTGGACAGTAACTGGGAATAGACTGACGAACAAATTGCGTCACGAATTGCGAGGCTATAGTTGAAAAGCGAAAGAAGCGGGCAAAATTGAAAGCATCAAAAATATCTGTACCTTGCAGCTGTCCTATTTGTGGTCGTATTTGCCAAGCACGCATTTGACTAATCTCGCACCTTCGTACTCATAATTGATTTCCACTTCCTATCATTTTTTTTTCTGTGCCGACGACTTAACTCGGATACGAGTGTCGGTATTATTATTATTATTATTACGGGTAAAAATTAGGGTGTTCGTATTCTATCTCTTGCGCATGCACGCACGGCTATCCGTTACTTCGTTCAAATCTTTGCCGCAAAAAAAAAGATGCATGTGCGAAGTAGATTTGAAAACGAAATAATTTTGAGTCATCGCCTGGTAAAGTTAAGCATAGCGGACAGTATATTCCTTTTCTTTATGAAATTTGTACAAAATCGCGAATTTATTAAATGAGTGTGACTTTTTGGGAAAACGTCTTTAAGTTTCACTTCTTCACTGCGCCCCCCCCGAGGCACAGAGGTTATTCAGTTTAGTTCGAAAATTGAGATTTCAAGTATTTTCGAACCGTCTCTGGTAACTAATTTTGTTTTTGACGCGACTTTAAATCGAAATCTAAAAATAAGAATAATTCGCTGTTACGTTTTTTGCGCGATGTGGAAAGCTGAACGTTAACCAAAGCAATAGAAAAAAAATAACGGAATGCTTTCGCGATGTGCCTGTACCGTAGAATACTTCGCGTCATTCGGAAAACCCGTAAAATATTTCGCCCGCATATGACGACATTCGGACGCGATACGGTTTATTATAAGGAAAAATAAACGGCAAAAGATATCCATTGCAGGATTTAACTAACCGGCTTAATATCAATTCCGTCGATTTATATCGAAAGAGCGCTAAAAGACGTATCCGATAACATGACACAACGACGATGTTGACTTTTGTGTAGAATATTCGACGAGTGGATGATAATAACTGCGAAAGTTTTAATTCTTTCATAAAGAACGCTTATTTAAATTACGCTGCGAAATTTCTCGACTACAAACTTTTATCATCTTTTACTTTTAATAATAATAAAACCAAACTATTCATCGCAGAAAATCTAAACATTTCTTCTTTTAAGCTTTCATTCAAAAGGGTGCCTTGAGCTGCTTCTTCCGGGCGAACGCTTGAATTTTAGTAGTAGCTTCTTTCGGCGTTCTTTGAAATTCATCAGTTCGTCTAATCGTCATTAGGAGATTTTCTTCGACCGAGTAACTAACTGCCTCTTTCAACGAACGTTCGTCGTTTACTTTCAATTTGACGATACTTATACAAACTTCTTCATTTTCGTATTTCTTCCATTTTCTTTTTTTTTTCTTACAGTTAAATTGCTTGTTCGAATTATATTTACGTCCTGTCCACCCTACTTAAGACGTAGCATCTTCTTCGTGTTCTCGAGAGTAATATTCAATTCCGTTCGGTTTTGATTCCTTTTTAGAATTTTGTTTTATATTTTTTAATAACATAATTACACATGGCCGAGAGGTCATCTAGCAATTGTTATGAAATGCGAACTAGCGTGAGAGAGGTCAACGCCCATTAGTGCTCCCCGAAGAATTCGGCTAAAAATTAAGATAAATTAAACGTCTTGGTTCGTTCGGCGTATCTGAAGATTCTTATCTAATAAATTGATGGCCAGTGTGATTTGTATCTCCAAGCGTCTTTTATACTGCTTAATCGCTCGTTTGATTTCGTCCTTAACATGAGGAATGAGAAGGTCACGATGTAATGTATAATTCGAAACTTTTGACAAGATAGGTTAAATAAGTCTGCATGATGATGAGACCGAGTCCGGTGCTTTATCCGTATTACAACTATTTGCGCCAGTTTCCATGATTGAGGAAACTATTGCAGGCGAAACACCGCGTTAAAAATATTATTAATAAATAGTATCGCTTTGCCCCCGGAAATTCTGATAATAATTTAAATCGAAGCCCGGGATTTTTTTATTATTTAATTTTTTGAATATACATTTTATATCGCCTAGCGACGTTGGCGCAATAGGGAGACTCGTTTGAAAAGGAGCACTTAAAAATATCATTATATCTTCAGAATTGTTTCGCAGTTTGGTGTTTAAAAACTTCAGAAAAATATTTGGCAAATACTTCAGTCTTCTCTCGACTTAGTCGATGTACCATCGCGACTTTTAGTCGGTGGAAAGGTTTGTATCGGCCTATTATCGCTTTCACACAGGCTACAGTCGAAAGTTTTCAAGAGAGATAATTCGCGTAAATAGCGCTGTAGAGATTCGTTTTTAATTTCTCTAATTCATGATTTAATTTGATTTTTTGTTTAATAAAGACTCGTAAATTTAATTTCTAGTTATGTGCGCGATTTTTTGTGAATAATTCTCTTTTAACTAGAGTAAGAACGTGACGCGGTAAGTTATTTACTTTTTCGATATTTTTAATTTGCGGTTCTCCACGCTATGCGTTGAATAGTTTCAGTAAACTACTCTATCGCTGTTATAATCTATTTGATTTTTCAGTGGTAATTTTAAATCGCTATCTACACCTTCCCGAAATTCATTCCAATTGGTGTATTTATTATGCAGGTTGGGAGGGCTTTCTTTCCTTATTAGACATGTACTTACCGTAAGAATTATAGAGCTATGAATACCAGATTAAAAGATGTGTTTTAGCCTCGATATTGAGCATAGAGATGCCTTTAGTAATGATAAAATCGAGCGCATTGTCACCTTCATAAATAATACTTTCAGAAGAATCTTCTTTTGAATTCGATGATGATGCTGTAGCATGATCTTCATTATCAGATGTATACGTCACACTGTGACGTAGCTCGTAATCACTTTCAAAATCGTTATCGCTTCCGAATAATTCGGAATTTGTATTAATTCACGCAATATTTCCTCGAGACTAAACAATGCGTATACAGCACATAACATAGTAAGCGTAGCGATGTCGAGTATCGGAATCGAGTAGTAATCGGCGGTATTCGATTCCTTATACTGTGAATGAATACTGAGTACTGAATACCGAATATTCTATCCGATCTAGTAGAGTTAACTACTCACTCAAACCGAATGAAATAGTTAAAAATTAGATAATTATTATTATTTTTAATTTTGCAATAATTTGATTTAAAGTTTTTGTATCGCTTGAAAATGACGTAAATATCGAAAAGCTTCGCGAAAATAAAATAAATTTTACAGCGATTAACATTGTTTTTATTTTATTTTTTAAAATTCGTAAAATCACTACTCTCCAATACATTAACATTAATTTTATTTTACATACATTTATGATTTTACAATTATTTTTTATTTTACGCGTATATGGATCTCCAAAGGTACTCCAGAAAATGGTGCAGTCTATAAGTACTAAAACGGAAGGCTAAAAGTGCATTGTTCCACAACTACCTGAGTATTCAAAAAAGGGAAATCGTTTTACTCGTTTATATAGAATGAAGAAAGTACGGGTAACAACGATAATAATCCTTCTTCTACTTCATTTTCAACTCCTCCCCCGTTGCTTGTTCATGATGTTACAAATTTTCCTTCCATTATGAAGAAAATTGTTGCAACCCACGAGTTTACATCTAAAACTCTCAAGCTAAACGCGGTCAAAGTAAATAATAAAACAAGCGACGACTGTCGGAAACTTGTCGCTACATTTAAAAGTGAAGATATTCACACGTACTAACTTAAACAAGAAAGGGCATATAAAATTGTTATAAGACATCTACACCGTTCTTTCACGCAGGATGAAATAAAAAATGCGCTTAAAGAAAAAGGTTTCATTTTTCCAAACGTATTAAACGTTGGATATAAAATCGCGAAAGAACCCTTTTGCATTTTTTAGGACCTATTAAAAATATTAATAATGACGTTTTTTTAATCGAAACTATCTATTGTATTAAAACCTTAAAGTTAAAACTCCAGACCCCAAAAAATCATACCACAATAATGTCTACGATGTCATTCTGTAATCGCCCATTTAGGTGCGTAAAATGCGGACAAAATCATAGTTCAGCCGAGTGTAGAAAAGACCCTAACACATTACCTAAATGTGCGTTGTGTGAAAATGATCACCCTTCAAACTATAAAGGTTGTCTATCAAAAACTTTATGAACAAAAATACAAAACTGATATTAAAATCGTCAATCATACTAAAATAACTCCGAAACCATTCGTATAAGTAGTTCAACCTAATAGAAGTCAACGCGCCAATTATGCAGCAGTTGTGGTAAATAGTGTCAATCGCGTAAAACGTTTAATGCCGGGTTTAGTATTTAGTCGAAAATGACACGGTTAAAAATGATACTAGTGAAAATAGCATATCTCAATATAATCGCTCAGATCTAGCTAATACATGAGCAAACTTTTTAAATGAATTTAAATCTACGTTCAATCAGCTAATTCAACAAAATACACTTGTATTAAATCTGCTAACTGCTCTAACAAATAAACTGATTAAATAATGATTTAATCTTTAAGAATAACAACTTGGAATGGCGCCTTACAAAATAAAATTTGAAACATTTTTAAAATTCGAATATTATTACTTGCTTAAACTCTACTGATAAATCTTATTTTCACGTATCAGGGCTACAACGTATATTCGACAAATAGACCATATTGGAAAGCCTCATGGTGGTAGTGCAGTCATTATTAAAGATAATATTAAGCATTGCGAATGAACCGAATTAACTAGCAAAGAAATGCAAACAAGTAACGTAATTCTCGTTAAACGATAAAACTGCGATTTCTGCTATTTATTGTACCCCCCGAATTAAAAATTATCGGAGCAAAAATTAATTAAATACTTTGATAGTTTAGGCCATGTTACATAAAAAAAAAAATATATGAGAAGTCATATAATTCAGTGAACAATTTTTCAGACACGCCTATAAGACGAACTTTTGTAAACATCTTTGCTAGTATTCAGAACTTTAAATAGTTTCAGTGTGAAATATGTAAATTTGAAGAGCTAGTCGGTTTTTAGTAATGTGGATGCAAAATAAAAACTACATCTTCAGATTTAAAACTGACGTAAGGAACAATTATTCGGATTACCGAAATAGATAACGGATAATTGCATATTTGTTTTTAAATGTCTCATAGTAAAAAGCCTCTAGTTAATTCGACCATTCGTCTACTTTAGTCTAGGTTGCTTTTCAAATGAAAGGAACCCCCGGTATAAAGTTGTAAACTATTCTTATGCTAGATTTAATTAAATAGTTTTCTATCGAGTCTTTCGCAAAAAAATCATTATTCGGGATTGCTTTATTTTAATTACATATCAGCGATGTACGTTACTTACCTTCTGCAACCATTCAAAAGCCGTATTCAAAGATGTTGTGATGTTTGTAGAGTCGCCGTGTCGGGCAATTTTTACCGCTTTCATGAACGTTCGTTTATGTTTGTGTGTGGCCTGTAACGTGTATTGTACGCGTGATTATTGAGGACGAATCGATTAAATTATTAAACGTTATCGATTAATTCTGAAAATTTACAAATGCCTCACCTGCACTAGCATCTCCTTGAAGCAAGGTACGAGTAATACGTTACTAGGGTCCGTTGATAATACATTCACGAAGTCGTTCGGACTTAAAGTGTCTAAAATTGTTTCGACAATTTTACGACCGATCGTACGCGAATGCGAACTCAACGATTCAGACGTATCCAATATAACGATAATATCTTTTGGGCTGGTAGCGGCGCCGATATACCAATCTGTTAGACGATAATCGTCTACATTGGCTGTCGTGTCTGTTTGAATCGGCCATTTAGATGCTACAATCAACAAATCAAAACGTTGAACGATCTAAAGAAATATATATATATATACATATATTTTTGAAAGTTTTTTTGGAAGTCGATATAACTATCAAAACAGTATCCGTTAACCCTTTTTTTTGGGGGTGTCCTTTAAGTTAATTATTTTCGTTAAGCATAGTTGTTAGAATGCATGATCAATAGACGGTCGTAGGTTCGGTCATTATGTGTTATGAACTTTATAAGGTTAATCGTCATCATATAACATTTATTCATCACGGAGAAAGCAGTTGCACCCGTTCCATGTCGCATCATATGCGCGCGCATCTACGTATGAATATAATTAATGCCGTGCTAGCTCATATAACGTTCAATGGGCTAGCCGACGAGACGATAATTTTGTATATCATAATTATGACCATCTATCGATCTTCGCAAATAAATGCATTTTGCCGTCGTCATTTAGCCTGGTCTATTACTTCGGTATTGATTCAACTTCTACAATTTAACACTGCCAAGATATCTCGTTGGAGGTCTCCCTCTTTTACGACCACCTTCAACCGTTACAAGTCACGATTATTTTTCCTAGTCCATTTTGTCGTATGATATGTTTGACGAAGGTTTTTATCCGTTTCCATTGCTACGACTTGCAGTCTCTGATCCATCTTTACTTCTTGGAGTATGGGCGAGTTATTTCTATTCGCAATCCACGACACTCTTAACATTTGCCTCCAGCAGTACATATAAAAAGGCATACGGTAATGAAATAAATTAATAAAAATAAAAATTATAAATATAAGAAACGTGCTAATATTAGCGGAATCTTTAATTTTAAACTGAGTTAATTGTCAACAAATAACATTATCGAGAAAAAAAATATTCCATCGTTTTTAATAAAAATCGTGAATAATGTAGAAGTTAAAAAGGACTTAGTCGAAATGAAGATAGAAGAAATCCGGAGTAGAGAACTAAATTGAAAATTTCACCAAAAGAAAAACAGAAGAAACAACTTATGGACGGATGAAAGACAAGGAAGAACATCGGCATGAAGAAGTATCGGCTGGAGAGAGAAAGAATCGTACATAAATTATTTCGCGTAGTCCTTAGATGGTCTAATTCGAAAGATATTCAAAGTTAAAGCTTCCATCTAGGTCTGAATAAATGAAAGGTCGAAATTTTTAAGTGTTCTTTAAATAGACTGAGAAAAATCAATTGTTTTATACGGTAATCAAAATGAATGATATTTCACATCGGTTAGGTTAATTATAATAGTTGCAATAAATTTGTTTAGTAAAAATAAACGAATCCACATAATAAAACTTTTCGGTAGTTATGCCATTTTCTAGTTATAAATAATTTTACTAATAATAGAATAAGTTAACAATTATAGACCGTACGTCAGGGTTAACGGCATCCAGTCTAATGGCGATATCCATGAATCAATACAAATAATAAACTGGCTGCGATTAAATATGGTAATGCCGAACGTTACGGTCAATATTCAATTCTGTAAATCAATTTTTTTCTATCTATCCGCAACATGTATTTGCCCCCAACATCAGAACCGTTATTCCGGAAAAATAAATAAACTAATATCTCAATTGCCCTAAACCGTCTCTTCTACTCGGCACACAGTCCGTTATAGGGATCTAATAAAAGTAACGGGAATGGAGAAATATTTGAAAAGTTGCTTCATGCAAATCTAAACGTATCAGTGTACTAAATAATAAACAGCCGGCAAGAGTCGATTACTTTAACAACACTCTATCGGCCATCGATTGAACATTATCAACAAATGAAGTCTATCCGAAATTTCAGGGTCGTCAACCAGTTTTACCATAGTGACCACTATCCCTAATTTGCTTAGAGATGAATGACATATACAGGAAGAACATAATATACCACACTGTGTTGGATTAAGAGCTAATTGGGATAAGTATCGCGACTTATTTGATTTTTAACTCCAATCTCGCTAACATCGTTGCAGCGGTTGATATAAAAAAAAGATCCGGATGAAGATAAAATTTTTGCCGATGTGTCATCGAACAAAAATCGAAACAAATATTTTCTCTCTTACAAAATAAAACAGGAGCAGCATTATTAATCGAGACTATTAGGAAGATTTCAATTTACATTTCACGGAACAGCGGCTAAATGAAGCGATTAATATAATGGTTAAAAATTCCGCTGCAGGACCGGATGGAATTTCCTCCCTATTTCTCGAAAATCTGCCTCCGGATATGAAGAAAAAATCCGAAGACAGACAACTGTTACTCCCCACCGCCGTGGAGCGATACAGTTATTATTCCTGTGAAACTTCGGTAAGTTGATGGAAAAACTTGTGGCAGCGCGTCGATTATTGTGATGTTTAGAAGGAAATGGACTAATCCCTGAAAAGCAGTTTCCGGAAATATTCACTCGCGCAACTTGTAAAATCTTGACCAGGAAGTATTGAGAGCTTTCTAGCGGGAACAATATGTTGTATCAGTATTTTTCGATATACAGAAAGCGTATGACACGGCGACGCAAAGTAATTAAATTATTCCTGAAGATGGTCTTGAAGGACCGATTGATTCTTTACTAGACAAAGTCCGAGTAGGAAATAAATATTCTCGGGACTTTATTATAAAAAATTGACTTACCACAAAGCAGTGTATTAAGCGGGTACTGTTTCTTGATCTTAATAAATACGATTGTAGATTATATTCCATCATGTATTTTAACTAGTTTCAACACAGCCTTACAAACAGACGATGTTCCTTACACTAAAAATCTGTTACAGAAGTGTCTAAATAATTGACTGGAACAAAACTACGGGCTTAGAGTTCATTTCACGAAAAAAAACTAAGTATACATAGTATTCACAAAAGAAAGACAATTTATATTAAATTTAACTATCAATAATTTGATCTTACAATCTGCAATGAATTATAAATTTCTTGGATTACGTAATTACATAGTTACACTTAAGTGCCGGTCACTACATAATATAAAATGACGAATAATAAGACTTTTGGTGCAAGAAATTTAGCATTACTTCAGATTCACAATGACCTTATCCGCTCAAGACTCGATTATGGTTCATTTATATAGTCGTCTGTCAGCAAACAACTATTAAACATATTGGATACGCTACGAAATGTTGGACTTAAGTTTGCGTTGATTCCTAACCTCACCAACTAGCTCTAGCCTTCAATATTTTAGCGATACTCCGCCTATTTACTACCAAAGGGAAATAGTTGCTATTAAATAGAAAAAATGATGGTAGCTAGCCATCAGCAGCATCTAAATCGCGTTCATCTACCAAAATTGTGTAGAATAAATGTGAGTATCTGTTGGGACCCATTTTCAACAGATAGGAAGCTTTTGATTTTCTTGCAACAACAGCCCAACGCAGTCGTTTGCTTCGCCGACGCATCTAAAACACCATAATATGTTGGAGGTGCATTCTCAATTGAAAGCAAAATATTTTCGTTCAGGCTGCCGATTAATAAGTCCTAGCGTCTGAGATGGTATTGCTGCAAATCGCTGATTTGCCTGCAGGCCAGTATGTATTAATGACTGATTCATCTTTGTACATTGAAGCGAGAATCACTAGCGTGACAACGGTGAACCAAATATGGCATTCTTGAATTAAGTGAACATAACACCAGTATCACTTTCGTCCGGAAATCGCGAGTCACCGAGGTAAAATAGGATGTCTTACCAAAGTTTCCTTGTCGATAACGCTAGATCATTCACTCTGATAATCTTTAGAAACTGATGTATACCGAAAGCATTAATTCATCACTTCTCGCCAATTACCATCAACTGCGTTTCATCCTAAACTACCGCGGTTCTATTACCTTAACGATATTAATCGCGACGGAATTGTATTCGCCAGTATATTGCGATTTGAGCACCATTTGTTACCGGGTCCTCTTTTTCATGTGCAGCTTACATAACGTCTCTTCTGTCCCCCCTTCATTCTGAGCTGGCAATGTGCAATAAGTTTTTTCAAATGTTCTACTTTGGCACGTTCTTCGAGTTTTACATCATCTTGCTACATTCCCCATACATTATAATGTATCGTCCGTTGTCCATTTGGGTAATCTACGGCTATTCCTTATATATCAACATTTTCGAGAGAAAACATCGTCCTCGATTAAAAGATGAAAACAGTTTCCCTCAGCATCACCTTGGATAAGACGTAAAGGCATCTCCACATAAAAGAAAAAAACATCATTCCAAATTATAGCACTAACTCGTGGAAAGTGTATTTCCTCATTGAAAAACTACGAGATTCTTTCGGCTAATAACTTATTTCCTTTATTAAAATACTTTCCCATTTCTCTGTTAAGTTTTACAGATAGTTCCGATTGCAACTTGAGTAGGAGCTTTTTCTCGGGGTAGCACAAAAATTTTAAGATTCTAGCGCGGAACTATTTCGAAGTCGCTTCGCGATATGTTTAATCATCTTTTTCCAATGACTATTCGAATCATCTCCAACTGCGTGAGTCATTTTCTGATCTTACGAACAGTTCCCATTTAATTTTCTCCTTTCATCATCATATTCGTCAGCGCGGTATCGTGAAATTACGAATTCTAAGTTCTTTCAAACTTGTCCGTCATACGTCCCTATTTTCCGCGAGTCTTATAGCTTGTTAGACACGATGCGACTTAATCGTTTTATTCTATCTGTATATCTGATTTCTGTCCTTCCACGCATTCTTTTTGTCTTCTACCATCTCTTCAAGAATTAATTTTTCTATTCCGCTCCGACGTACCACGTGTCCGAAATACTTCGCTATTCGCTGCATTACTATAATATGTCGTAGGCGTAGATCCTATATCGTCCAACACAGAAAGGTTGGTTCGTTTTTCTCCCCACGAGATTCGCAATATTCATCGCCAAAAGCCATCAATTCACCATAACTTTTGCAAATTTGCCTGTTGATATTCGGTTTTTAATTTCATCTGTAGATTCACCGTGTTTGGTAATTAGTGATCTTAAATATACAAATTTATCCGTCACTTGCATTGTGTCCTGCTTTCGTATGTTATGCCGACTGCAGTTATTCTTATCGATAATCATTATCTTAGTCTTCTCCCAGTTTATTATTAATCCAGCCTTGTTTACTTATGTTTTGTACGAACGGGTGAAAAATGTTTGTTTTGACGAGGCCATTATATCACCGGTATACCGCAGATTATTAATAATTTTTCCATCTATTTTTATACCACCTTCCTATTTATCGAATACTTTCCTAAGTATCCGTTCACTGTATATGTTAAACAACATGGGGCTCAGAATACAATCTTGCCGAACGTTTTTTTCAGCTTTAAATGCTTCGGTTAACTGATTAATGATTGTTTCAATGTTGTTGTCGTATAATGCTTTGGCTAATTCTATTTATACACTATCTAACTATACTTTTCGATTAAACGTTTTTCGGGTCTACGTCAGATTTGAGCGTAGTGATAATTCTTTTCGGAATTTTTTCGTTTCTTACAAATGATGTTAATTATCTACAACCTGTACGTTTATCGTTATTTACGTAAACTAAATAACGAATAAGTTCTAAAGAAAATTTGAGAAGAAAGAACATTATGAAAAAAACATAATAAAACGAAGAACTAACATAATCGGTCATATTCTAAGGCACGATAGTTTATCAAAGATAATTATAGAAGGAATAATGGATGGAAAATGAGGAAAGAAAAGACGTAGAAAACAATATGTGCAATAACTAATAGAAGACACGAGTAATACCGGATATGCGGATGTAAAGAGGAAAACATCAAATCGTTGTGGAAAAAATTATCAAACCATCTTAGAACTGATGATTACATGATGATGGTAATTATTCAAACCACTGTCTATATAACGTATATGTCATATGATGTATATATATATATATACACATGTATATGTCATATAATATACATATATCAGCATGTATTAACGGACTAACTTTGTATATATCGAAACAAACAGGCTTACCAGGAAATCTGTATAAAAGACCATCCGCCGAGCCGAAATATTGCCACTGTAACGACGGGTCTTTCAGGTAGTTGGCCATGTATATAGGTGTCAAACTTTTAATCCACCGCAAGTCTTTGTCCATTTTATCCCCTAAATAAAAAAAAATGAATATATATATGTTTATATATTTATCGCAGCTGTTCATACAATCTTATCAGTGTGATAAATAAATAGTTATTAATTACGATTTAGTAACATTAAATTCAGGTATCAGATCTTTATATATATATATATATATATATATATATATATATATATATATATATATATATATATATATTAATTTTTTATATAATGTGGAATGTAGTGATTTTTTATAAAAAATCAATTGAAAATTAGTTAAATCAGATATTGAAGAAAAAATTAATATAAAAAAACAAAATTAATAAACATACATATTGATGTTAAATTTCAACAATTAAAAAAATAGACAGAACAGAAGCAGAACAACATTTTTGGAGTACATTTTCACAATCACCATCAAATATTTTTAAGTAATTATATTTAATTTATATTTTTAAAAGTATGATTTTTTAAAAATGTTTCACTTGATAATGGCGTAAATGCCGAAAAGCTTTGTGTTTTCTATAAGAAAATAAATATTAGTGATTTAACTAATTTTCAATTGATTATATATATATATATATATATATATATATATATATATATATATATATATAATTTGAAGAATGTGAAATGCAGTTATTTTAATTAAAATAAAGAACGAAAATGAAGTTATTCACTGCCAGATTGTTTTATTAATACTGTTCTTCACTTTGCTGATTTTTGTGAATTGTAATCTTAAATTAATATTTTTTCATTCTATATTTTTTATCTTTTTAAAGATTTACTTGATAATGTCCTCACAGTCGAATAGATTTGTGATTTTAAAGAAAAAATTTTAGTGATTTTAACTTCTTTTTTGTTGTTTATTTATATATATATATAAATATATATATATATATATATATATATATATATATATATATATATATATATATATATATATATCATTACGCATATATGAATTATTAAATATTAAAAATTATGTGGTTTTGCTAGCCGGAGATCACTATTTCTAGTTATTAAATCCGAAGCTTCTGGATTATTTTGGTTCTGTGAAGTAGGTTTGTATGTTTCTGTTCGAAGAAACGAATTATATCATCAATCCACAGCATGTTTAAGTCTATGTGTATATCATGATTTTGATATACAAGCATCTGTTCTGACCTTGTTGAATAATCAAACTCTCAGTCGGACTTGTACAGCTACATATGTAGATGCCGTATGTCCAGGTTGGCTTACTATACTGCTGAGTTTTGTTAGTCTATTTATCAAACTTGTGAGGAATTTATTTACTTTGAATCTGGACATGTACCTTCCAGTTCAGACGGTAGCCTAGATACATACCAAGGTACTCAGCTGACTCCCTGGAAAACGTCGATATAATTATCGCGTGCGAAGAAGTAGTTCTTATCCTACTCCACATCGGGTATACAGCCCTTATACACAAACATATCTTCGGTCGAAGAGACGCCCTATCGTGCTACTATTGTGGCCAGAAATCTACAACTGTTGTCCACAATTCTCTATGAGCGTCCTGCTCTCCGATCTTATCACATAACCCGACCTCCATTTTTACCCACTATCTCTGATAATCCTAACATGATCGATCACACCTTCCAATTTCTGAAACGGACTAAACTCTTTCCTTTGATATAAATATCACAAGCGGTGTTTCTCGCCACTGTAGTAGTATATGGCACCGCTCAAAAAAAATTGCTTAAAATAATAAACAAATTAAAACAATATTTTCAGGAATCTAATAATTTATTCAGTTATTTAAAAAAACGGATTATTCATTAGTCACAAGTAGGTCGTGCCCATCACTAAAGTATATATATATCTTCTTCTTCATCGTAGGCTCGATCCGAGCATCGTGATACTATGAAACCTTGATTTTATACAACTGCGTCCGCCATATGTTTCGATCCTCTGCATATCGAACCGCTTGCTGGAATGATGTAATGTTTAGCAATTCTTTGTAGGCGTTCTTCCTTGTTTTCAGCGACCTTCGACCATACCCTCCAAAATTAACTTTCCCAAACTATTTTGACGTATGATATGACCGAAGTAAGTTACTATTCGCTGCCTTACTACATCTCGCAGTCGCATTTTTGGACAGATTTCCTTTAATACCGACAGGTTTGTTCTCTTTTCGGTCCAGGGAATCCGCAGCATCCTTCTCCAACAGAACATTTCAAAAGCATCTATTCGCCGGATATCCATTTAAATATATATATATATATATATATATATGTATATATATATATAGATATATATATATATATATATATATATATATATAGATAGATAGATAGATAGATAGATGTGAAGCTTTGAAAACTATTTCAAAAATAAATGAAGCATAGACTCAAATTATAAAGTACATATTTTACAACTATTTTAGTCGATGTAAAAACCGATCAATATGTGGAACGAAATGATTAAGGAAAGAAATCATTCAGAGGATAGACGCACGTCAATCAAAATTATTTAATGTTGCTCATCAGAAAATAATGAAAATTCTGAACTGACAGGATGCGTTAATCAAGATAGGAAACGATAGATGAACGCACCTAATATACGTCGACGGTACATTGTAATCCTAGAAACAAATGCTCAGGAAATAAAAAACACAGAGAATACCAAAAGACAATACCTATGTGTATTTAGAAACAATAGCAAGCAATCAACGTGTCTCGCCAGTAATGGTATACTTTGGAGCGATAACTAAAGGCAATTTAGAGAAATAACTAGTAAGCACAAAGAGGAATCGGAAGGAAAATATTAACTTTGTACGATAAGGTCAAAATAGCAGTAATGGAGAACGACTAAAAGAAGCCGCCTGAGAAATTTTAAAAACTAAATGCGTACGGGCAGAGCACGTTGCTAGATTACATGATAATAGATTGACGACCAGTTTAGCTGAATGACATACAAGGAATAAAATAGAAAATAATCGACCATGTACACGGTTAGGAGACGATTAAGTAGGAACTGGTGCGTCAATGCTTCATATAGGGACTCGTGGGAACACAAGTAAGAGACCTATATATATATATATATATATATATATGTGTGTGTGTATATGTATGGGTGTGTGCTGCAGTGGTTTTAATAATCCGAAATTCACGTTTTGACTGGTGCGTCAATGCTTCAAATAGGGACGCGTGGAGACACAAGGAGAGACCAATATAATGTATGTGCATTTATAATGGCTAAAAATTTTTTTATTTATATATATATATATATATATATATATATATATATATATATATATATATTAATAATCCGAAATTTGCGTTATATATTTCCTTTTTAATTGTAGAAAATTTACGTTATATTTTTTTTTGTTTAAATGTAAAATTTTAAAAACACATTTAAAAATTTGTTTATAAAGCACGCGTGGGCGGTATTTGATAATTTATGAAAATTCTTTTATATCTCTATTTGTCCATATATTCTGGGACACTTTTAATTTTAACGTAATGCGTATATATACACACACATAGAAATATATATATATGTATACGTACTAATGCGTGCGTGTGTTATGAATGTGTGCGTATCGAAACCTTTCGATGCTCAATGCTTATTTTTTGTTGTCGATATATATATATATATATATATATATATATATATATATATATATATATATAATATATATAACATATAAAGAAGATACAGTTAAACGCAGAATAGGCCGGATTAGAACGAGATAAGACCGTAATATTATTTGGAGGAAAGAAAAAATTTAGAAGAAATAGGGGTAAAAGAACAAAATTACAAAAATTTCCGTACAAACAGGGATAAAAAAACTTACTCGTTTCAATAGAATCTAACTACTGACTTTAACACAGATTGCATTATTAGTGATCGTCTGTAACAGACCACCTAAAGCAATCTAGAGAAATCAAGAAAAAAAATACATGTATAATTAAAAAAAAATTATAGTATTTTATTTTTAACAGCCTGAGAAATAATCCATCTTTTTCTAAAGTATTTTTTAATATTCACTCTTTCTCACAACGATTCCCTATAGACGTTCGAGTGTATAATAAAACGATCTTCCAAAAGATAATTAGATAATTTTTCCGTTAATTTTAATCTTTACATTTATATTTCGTTGAATTTTTCATCTCCAGCCCAATTTTGTCTTTAACAGCGCAAAACGACGCGGCAGTGGCATAAACAGGCGAAATTCGTTTAGAATAGTTCTCTTTGACTACGTTTTCACTTAATTTTTTTATTTTTTTTGCATGCAATCTGTTCGTTTGAACATTAAGCAGCATTGATATCAATATAGGTTATGATGGAACGCTTCACAATGGCAGGAATCTTAAGTAAAAAGATAAATGAACAGTTTCCATCTTGAAGACCCGAACTAGGCAATTCGTTGGATTTGTCCGATTAATATACGTTCTCATTCCTATTAATATTCTCTGCTCTTTCGTTTTTACGATCGATTTTGTTTATGAGACAGGTAACTGTCGGTACAATATAGATAAAAAAACGAAATGTCCTTTTAACCCATACTTCTTTATGCTTGCGCTTCGATTTCTATTTAATTATATATGTGTACATGTATCATACATATATATATATATATATATATATTTGTCATGATCTTCGTTTTATTAATACTGATGGTTAATCCTGCTTTTTTAGAAAATACACCTCAAAAGTTACAAATAAAACTAGATGACCAGATACTGGAACAGGTCAATGAATATATATACCTAGGTCAAATTATTACCACACAGAAAGAAACAATGCGTAAAGAAATTAAAAGGCGAACGCATTTATCGTGGATAGCTTTTGGGAAGTTGAGGACTGTCCTCAAAAATAAAGATATATCTAACAGCTTGAAGAAGAAAGTATACGAACAGTGCATCCTTCCAGTGCTTACATACGGAGCGGAAACATGGAGCCTAACGAAGTATGTTGTTAAGAAACTTGCAGTGACACAGAGAGCCCACGAAAGATTAATATTGGGCATCAAGATATCAGACCAGAAAACCAACACATGGATAAGACAGCAGACTAAATTGTCAGATGTAGTCGGACGTGTAGCGCAGTTGAAATGGAATTGGGCAGGTCATGTAGTAAGAAGAAACGATGATAGGTGGACGAAACGAATAACAGAATGGCTTCCAAGAAAAGGACGCAGAAGTCGCGGTCGGCCGGATACAAGGTGGCAGGACGATGTACATAGATCAGCCGGTGTGAAATGGATAAACGAGGCCCAAGATCGCTACAGGTGGAAACAAAAGGGGAACGCTTACATCCAGCAGTGGATTGATATAAGCGCATCGTGATCGTGATATATATATATATATATATATATATGTGCGCGTGTTTTATACATACGTATATATAAGATAAAAAAAAAAAAATAATAAGATATTTTCATTAAAATTTCAGATGATTTAATTAAAGCTGACATTTTTAAAACGGAGATCATTCGTCATTTCTACATAGCGTAGCTAACAGAACGTTATCAATTACGCAGCCGGTAGCTATTATATAGAAATAAATGTAATTTTATTTTGGAAGCGAATAGCTATTATTATAAACGTCCATTCTGTTGCTGGATGACAGTTCGAATGAAAATTGTGTTTTTTTTAATTATTTATTTATTATTTTTTTTATATCCTATTTTCAACATCATTATTTCTCTTTCTCCCTTTCCGTACTATAAATATATATTATAATGTAAATATATATATATATATATATATATATATATATATATAAACACGTGGCAGATGTCTGGAATCACTAATGCGTTAAATTTGTAAGTACCGAGCAAAATTTACGTTTTTATTTTATTTTTTTCAGGTGCTAACGTAAATTTGCCGATTTACAGCAAACCGCGGTTTTCGTATATTATATAAACGTAATCATTTCAGTCACAGTGTTCCCACACAGTAATAAATTTTTGAATTTTAAGAATAATTGTCCGTTTTCACAGAAAGAGATATTTAGTTGGGTGCGAATATTTTAATTCTGAAAATGTTCCTAGAACACTTATCGAGAATCATCGAAAAAGCCATACGCTAGTAAAAATTCGTCTGTTTTATGAGAAAAATGAAAAATTTCTGCTTCCTCATTAAGACAAAAAAACTTTACGAAAAGTAAACAAACGTCTCTGTAAAAATCATATTGAACTGTCACCGAGATCATAATCGCAAAAACAGTAATAATAATATCGTATAAACCGAGGTGATTACTGTATATTTTCGCTATATACGTAATCGATATAACGGTCCATCGACACGTTATCGCGTTTGAAACGTCAGACAAAACATAAATAATATCCGCGCGTCTAGCATAATTTCACATATATTTACTACGGCCTCCCCAAAAAGCTAATCGCACACTACGGAACACTAATTTTATCGCAAATGATTTGATGCATTTCTGTATGATTAATAAATTTTAAAAGAAAAAAAAAACCTTTTTAACTTCCGTTTACGCTTATTCTATTATCCTTTATCGTGGGGAACCTCAATAACGGTATTTACCGCTAAACCCGGTAAGAATGCATTCCTCATGTAAAACGTCGGACCAGTTAGTTACAGACAGTTTTTAATAAGATACCATGTGAAAAATATATATGTCTAATTAATAACGACCAACATTTAACGCATTTAGTTTAAGACTATCAACCAGCACTATATATATATGTATATATATATATATATATATATATATATATATATATATATATATATATACATATATATATATAATATATATACATATATATTATATATATACATATATATATATATATATATAATAACCAACGATTTTCCACATTACACATTAAAGATAAAGTATTCATCATCGAATATTATTAGCGTGTTTAATAAATTATTTTAATTTTTTAATTTTATCATTTATTTCCATCGTGCAGCATAGTTCCATATTAGTCGTCGTAATACACTTTTGTATATTAGCAAACGATTTCATAATGATGATCATTTGAAATGATATCCTATTAGCTAGTACACTCGTTGGAACGACGATTGCACGAAATTTTTGTGACACAGAACAGCCCTGCTTAGAATGGCCCGTCATAAATATAATTGGAAACAAATGACCCGTTATAACGATTAAATAAGGGGAAAAAAGCATCTTAGTTTTAATAATAAATAACCATCATCATTATCATATTAATATCAATAACATTAATATCATACATATATTATAATAATAATATTAACATATAGATGTATAGTAAAGGTTATTCATTCATTCAGGGAGAAAAATATTCATCGCTACGTTTGATATTGGAACGTTAAAAAAAAAAAAAGGAAAAGCGTGGAATTTGACGCGAAGCCCATGGTTGCAGAACATCCGTAATCGGACAGGGGTGTATACTTTTGGAGAGCTAAGAAACATGTTCTCTCCGTTTTGTGCAAGACTTCGTTTTATGATGATAATCGTCGACGCTGAAGAGCAGAAACATTTTATACGTATGCGAGTTGGTAACGTGTGGCTTGGTATCGTAAATTCTCTACATATCGATGATCGTTTGGTGGATAACGTAAATAAATTTCTTTTCAAGCTCGCTCGCTATGAACAACCGTCGGATATTTAAATTAAGGATAATTCCTTTCAGTTATTCGCTTACGATCGGCGTTCCTAACGCTATTTAAAGTTAAAAACTTACAACACCGTCACATAATAATAATAATAATAATAATAATAATAATAATAATAATAATAATAATAATAATAATAATAATAATAATAATAATAATAATAATAATTATAATAATTATAATAATAATAATTATAATAATTAAGATCCTTTAAGCGAGACGGAATGCGTTTAAAATATCCACACTCGGGTTCGTCTTTTCATTAACAACTAGTTGGTGTAACGTCTTCTATTTCGAACCCGTTAATTGTTCACATCGTTTTGTCGATTATTCGTTTATCAATATTCAGAGCCAGTTGGCACGGAATATGGAAATCTCGAGAGACATTTTCTGCATTAAATGTTTTTTTTACTGACAAATTTTAATATTGAAAACATCCCTCTACACACACACTATATATATATATATATATATATATATATATATATATATATATATATATATATATATACACATTTGTGTACATACATAAAAAACATTAAGTATTTTTGTAAAGTATAATGATACGTTTATGAAACTTTAAACTATACTATATCTGTTAGATATTAAATTAACAGACGTTATCACAAATTGGTGATCAGTAAACTAATTATTCTTCTAACCAAAAAATTAACAAACCTTATGTGGAAGGTCTCGTAAAATTAAACTGATTGGAAATGTTAATTGTATGTGCATTTTTTTCTATGTTTTCAATTTTCAAAACTGGTTCCTCCTGTTAATAGCAGGAAGTATATATGTATATTTATACATGTATATATATATATGTGTGTGTGTGTGTGTAAGGCCCGAAGAGGAAGGAAGCGCCTTGAGATGATAACAACCGGCTTTAGCGAAAAGAAGAAAGTGGCAGACATAATAAATGACACTAGAACTAGAGGATGTACGTCACGATGTAGGCTAACTCTTTCCAAGGAGATGCCACTAGAAGAAGAATAAGTGTGTGTTTACATGCCTGTACAAAGTGTATATTGCGTATATATATATATATATAAAACATACGTATAAAATATGTAATGTACATGAATATATATATATATATATATATATATATATATATATATATATGTACATATAACAGGTTCTGTTTTGGGACCAACCCTATGAAATATGCTTTGTTCTAGCGTACATAAAGGGTATGTACCAATATTGTGAAATACTAATTGATAACTCTACTCTTATTTCCTACGCCGATTACTTTTATGTATAATATTTAAAATAGCAAAATTTACCCGTCTAAAAAAAAGTTGAAAGAGTCTGTAAAATACTAGAAACTAAAAAATCGAATTAAAATGTAATGCTTATGATACTCGGTAATCTTAAAATAGAAAAAATGAAATTAGAAGATTAAATCTTATTTCAGATCAACCTATAGAGCTAGTTGATAGAACGAATTAGCTGCCGAATATTAATAGATCATAAACTCGACTTCCTTCATCAATTATTTATTTATTTATTTAATGAAGCCACACAACAGCTAACAGCCAATTCGGGTGTAGGCTTATTAATAAAATAATACAATGAATAATTTTTTCTGAATTATAAAATTAAAAGTAAAAAAAATAAAATACAAAAAAAAATACATTGAACACATTCACCAGCCTCACACCCATTAAACACACCAGAAAAACTACACGCATTCACGAGTCTCACACTCATTAAAACATACATCATTCACACCCCATTCACACAATCTTACTCGAAATAAACGGACGAATAATCTTCGACGAAAATTAATAAATACAATATAAACCTTAACGTATATATACTACATGTACATTAGTAAAGGAAAACACATATGCCAAACACCCACCACGTAATAACAATCTAGAACCGTTGGAATAGACAAAACTCCTGTTCTCATCGCAAAATATGTTCGGGAAGCAACTTATTAAAGAAACATCTGTTATCAAAGTATATATATCCATATATCCATACAGGGAAATATGTTCAAAAGAGAATTATATAAAAGCTGACGGAAACGGACAACTTAAACCGAGGTTTGTTCGTACACGCGGCTCACTAAAAAAAAATTAAAGACGATAAATACGAAATGTAGTAACATACAAATGATAAACCACGTAAAACATCAATGGGCTTGTCCACAAATAAAGAACCATCTTATATAAAGAACTGATACAATTCATTTTTGCCTACGGGTCATCTTCTTCAATACGAAAACATTAAAATCAGTTAAAACGCAACGAAGAAAATTTATTCTAACCATATCTTCCCTATACAAAACTGCACCTTCATAAGCTGCCTGTGTCGTTGCAAACGTCATTCCTTCTTAGACTTATTCATTATTGGGCAAGCGATAATTACAGAGTACAGAATTACCAAAAGTTTAAACTTAGTCAACAACCTAACATTCCTAAACGCGGACAATATTATAAATGATCTAGGATCTTCACCCAACATTAAAATCCTAACGAAAAACAAATAACAATTGAAACAATAAACATTTGGCAAAATCAATGAAATCAAGATCACACGCGTTGAAAAATCTACTCATTTTCCCCGAATATCAAAGATAAGATCAGTCTTAAAAACTTAAATATAGCTTTCTTTAACTCTCCAGTAATCGCAGGACACGGCGCAACTTTGGGGAGTACCTTCGTATTTAAATTAATAGATACATCAATATGTCAATACTGTGATTATAACACAATAGATAACATCGAACACGTCATATATGCATGCGAAGATTTCGAAACCATAAGAGAATTTTAAACAAAAATATGACACTAACATTAAACAAAAAGAGTGTCCATTCACTTCTTGCCTACTACCACGACGTCATGAGAAAGAAATTTATCCTAAAACCTCCGATCAATCATTCTAACTAAAAATAATATCTGTGTTCTTAGCGTCTTTATTATGTCAATATTAATATTTGAATAATTTCCGCATTGATGACTAAGCCTACCGACGTCATCATTGCAATAAAGAAAATATATAGTGCAGTATTTATTTCGTGTACAATATACTTATGCGACACATATAACTATATACTGCTTTCTTCTTGTTCTGTTTTCTCCTTATTCTCGTAGTTTTATAAAAAAAAACACATTTATTATTCTGATTAGTATACGACACGCCATTATATGTATCCTTATTAATAAATATATTCGCCCCATCAGTATTTATTATCTGAACTGGGGAACCAATTAAAAGAATATATATAAAGTATGCACACGCTTTATATAATTCAGCGTCTGATTGCACAACACACACACGCGCGAGGTAAAGACGTATAAAGCTGAATTTAATAATATTGCTATAATAATATTACGTACGTGTATATATAAATATTTTCCGCCATATTGTGCAACAAGTAGAAATAGGTTTTCTTTTTGGGTTCGCAGCGGTTCGATTTCGAATTCTGCATTGAGAGGATACATAGAAGGATGGCCGGAATATAGTGGACAGAAAAATTATTAAATATGAAAGTATTGGAAATGGAAAATTTCAAACTTTTTCATCCAATTGACACCGGGGAGTCGCTTTTCAGTTTTTTCTTGTACCGAATGTTGGAGTGTAACTTCTAACGGCGGCCCGTATTCTCGTCTCTGGGCAGATGGTCAAAGTATCTGATCTTTCTTCTCCATATTACGTCTTGGAGTATGTGTTTGAAATTTATATATATATATATATATAAACACAAACTATTAATTTATTAATTCAGGAGTCTTGAGACAGGTTTGATTTCATGATAGATATTATTGACAAGAGAAACTGGGGTAGAGCGCTAAACCGTTGGTGTGATGACTTAAAACGAGTCGCAGGGAGGATCGTAATAACTGAAAACAATTGGTGAAAGCCTACGTCCAGGAGTAGATTGATATAGGCTGAAAATTATGTACATGTGTAATATATATATATATATATATATATATATGAAACAAGAAACACGATTAAATATATTGAGAAAAGTGCTATTGAACTGAAAGCCTTGAAGAAGTAAACCGTATAAAATGAGATCGATTTTATACTTACCGTTATACTGTATAGAAGATGGCATAAGAAGGCAACTGTGCGACGTATTGACCGGATTAAATCCGAAATGTCTATTATCTTGGAACACCATTTCGTACATATCATTTGGTTGATCGTAAACAGTAATGCCTTTCAATTGATCGCAAAACATCACCCGTGTTGGTACGTAAGCGTTGTCTAACGGAGTTTGAGAAGCTTGTTCTAGCGAATCGATCATTCTCTGCAAAGTCGTTTCAATGAAATCCAATTGTATTTCGTAGCGAATATAAAATACACATTTATATATATATATTTTTTTCACATATATTTGTATATTAAATTTATAATTTAAAAAGATGCACCCTCAAGTAGACTCCTGAGACGTTCATAAAACAATCTCCAAACCGAAATATTCAGAGATTGTATATAATAGCAAAACCAATAGGTAAATAAATATATAAATCGATTCAATTGAAATAAAATTTTCTTAATAAATAAACGATCGACATATTAAAATAAATACACAGTTTCTATGTAGAAATAAGCAATCGAAATTGTTTGCAATCTAACTTAAAATTACTTCATACAAAAACGAAATTAACAAAGTTAAAGTTTTAAATTAAAATAGGGTAAAAATTGACGTATGTAACTAATTTAATACAAATATTAACAATACAACAATATAGACTCGCACCATATATTCCAATAATTTATACATATATATATATATATATATATATATATATATATATATATATATATATATAATATCTCATAAATTTATATAACTCATTTATAGATTAGGGATATTTTCCCATTTCAGGGAAACAACATTTAATCAATGCTTAAATAAAATAAAAATCCAGATTTATTCGATTAATATTTTATGATGCGTTGGGAAAATATATTATTAAAAGAAAGATTATTACGGTGGCTTTTTAAAAATAATATATTCCCAAAATACAGTAGAGCTTTCGTAAGAGGTCAGGTATCCGGGAAGCATTGACCACATTTACTTTAGCGATAATGTCTGCAAAAACCAAAAATTGGTATAAAATTTCACAATTTATCGACATAAAATCTGCGTACGATAGTATTCATTTATCGATTTTAATAAAGCAATTAAAGGAAGCCGGTATTACAACAAAAATATCTCGATGGTTAATTCAATATTTTTATAATAGACATCTAACAGTTCGTTATAATCGTAGATGATATCACAATGTTCATAAATACAGACCTGTCGCAAGGTATCGTACTAAGTCTTTTATTATTTACAATACATATACACTCGGATATTGGAGAAAGAAAGGAAATAAATCAAATTAGTAGAATATGCGGATGATTTAGTACTCTATATGTCTCCGCGGCCAAACTGAATTGTAGTTATCAAAAGAGCAAAATAAATTACAAAGTAATTAGTCCGTATGTTAAATTCATTAATGTAATTAATCGCTAAAAGATTGAACTTGATAGTTTGTTGCAGTGAATATTTTTTTCCTCGGAAAAACTATGCAATATACCACAACCATGTAAGTACGGTGTCAGGTTATTATGTGAATTAAGTACTCGGTACAGCACGGAATAATATACATTTTTAGGACGCAAAAAATAAATAAACAGAAAAAGAAAAAAATTGGACTCGGTTCGCTTTTGCACCGAGCTCTTATTATATAATACTTATATAATGCAAGCGAACTAACGAAATTTTCCTAAGCATTAAAGATCAGTTAATGTATCCATTCCTATTGCGATATACTCGCTTATATGTTTTACAAAAATTAGTCACGTTCAGTAGGTCAGACTGTAATTTTTTACTTTTATTCCGAATTATTTTCTTTAGAACACGAAACCAGATTGTCCGTCTATTGGTGTCGTCTGAGGTACATCGTAATGACAAAGTCCATGTACTTTATAAAGATGCAAAATCTTCATTTTTATCCAATCCAAGCGGGAGTACCGCAAGGAAGTGTCTCAGGACCCGTCTTATATCTCCTATAAATACTGTCAGTCGATGACTCGCAAGCTGATGCAAGGATAATTTTCTTCAACATACTCTGGACCATAGCTGAATGTGCAAAAAGTCACCTTTGCCTTATGTAAGCGGGAGTATCTAGTCTTCAAAAATAATCAGAAGAAAGTAGCAGTTGCTAATTGCGCAAAATACTTTGAGGTACATTTGCATGCTAAGCTAACCTGAAGAGCTTATATATCGATGCAAAAATCTCACCGGATTAGGCGCAAAGTATACCAAATCTATTAGATCATAGGGCGACATTTCAAAATGAACGACTAATTTATCAGACTATTGCGCATACGGCCAATCTGAACGTATGGAATTCAGCTATGTGGTTGCGCCGAAGCTTCACGAATTATTCATATGATTCGAAGTAAATTCCTTCGTATAATAACCGATGGCGTTTGGTTTCAACGAAACGAATCATCAAGAATTAAGTGGGTTAATGAATTCATCGCTGATTCGGCTTACTGACATAATAAAAGACCCTGCAATCATCCGAATTCAGAAGTCTCAGTGTACTTTCACCTACTAATCAAAATCTAAGACACTTCATACGCCTTAAAGTAACCTAGTATAGCATTATAAATAGTATGAGGATATATATGGTATAAATAGCAAAATCTAGCCAGTGGGCTGTGTTTGTAACGCGCAGTGAATCTAATCCGTTAATTATAATTATTACTGCAAAAAAAAAAAGAGTCTTCAAAATAGATTTTGGGTTTAACTTTAACGTGCAAATACATTACCGGTATATACTGCATTATAATTTTGCACTGGCACGCAGCTGAAGTCGCCATATACAATTTGCGTTTTAAATATCCGCGTCTTCCTTTTTCGATTTTAATCCTATAAAAAGTGTCTCCCTCGTTACCCGATGGATCTTAGTATATCATTCTGGAACATTCAAGAATAATTATCTACTTCGGTAGCAATTCCTTTCTAAATAATCGGTTTCGACGCCTCGTGTTCTGCACAATAAGAAGAGATATCGGCCGATAGTCGGCTAATTCACGCCCGTTTCCGTGTCTGTCGTTTTAAACGAAATTATTTCGGATTTTTCGAACTTTTTCAGTAAACTGACTGGATTGCAATCATTTCAGTATCGAACGTGAAAATAGTTTCGACGTACAAATACAATTGCACGCGCATCGATCACGGTGGTTTCGTAGTTAGAAAATTCTCATATTTCTTCGGCAGGTTGTTATACAGTATGGCAATTACGATCGGTTTAGGCGAAATTTATTACTCACCCTGCATCCTCACCCTATTCCACCTTCTGTAAAGATTTTCGTATATTATAGACGGAATTTAACGATATTTTCAAATTTTACAAAAATGAATTTATTCGCTATGAATATTACGACGGCAAAACTAGTTTAGTAAATATCAAACGGAGATAGATTCTTTAAGCCACCATGTCCACTATACCGTACATATGAAATTTTCATACGAAATTTTTCATTTCCCGATTGACGTGAAGGATCTCAATTTTTTTTTTTTTTTTTTGTTTTGTTTAGTATATAAATATATCGAAAATTATCTACATTTCACCTGAGGACGATTGTATTTCGTGACAAAATTTTCATTATTAGTAATATATATTTATATTTATTTCAATACAAAATTCGATAAATCATGAAGAATTTATATTTACATAAACATACGTCAAATATGTTGAAAGTTATACATTAGCAGTTAAATATAACCGAATGACTTTACAAAAGACTAAAGAAATAATAACGAAAATAACAATAAGAAAAATTAAAACAAAAAAAAAAAACTATTAGGGTAGTAACGATATCCAAAAAATTGCACTGAATATGTTCAAAATGCTATATTGGCAACATAGTTGAATGGTCGCACAGATGGAAAATTGTAATCAATGAACAAAAATGCAATCGCATCATCTCAAACGACGTATTGAGCGATAAATATGAATTTACGATAAATTCTAAGTCACTAATGTAAAGCGAGTCTACTAAATATCTCGGTGTTTATCCGGATCATAACCATGGCTGAAACATATCAAAAACTAAGAATATCGAAGATGCAACAATTGTATTGACTGATAGACCGTCGCTCGCGATTGAATATCGATAATAAATTAATATTGTATAATGCAATATTGAAGCCTATATGGTTATATGCAGCAGAACTGTATCGGCAACTAACGTAGAACGAATTCAGCGCAGGCGGAATAAAATACTACGGTTGATAGTTGGTGCTCCATAGTACGTCTCCAATAGGACATTACACACTGACCTGCATGTGAGATATGTCGCTGAAGAGATTCCAAATTCATCGGCAGCTAATCTACTTAATGAAGAAATACCTATAAGATTAAAACGGAAAAGAATCATAGATCCGGTTTGAGTACAATTTAATATTAAGCGAAACTTCCATTTCCTGATATATATCTACATAAATAAAATCCAGTAGATGATTGCGTTTTGAACTGTTCTGGATTAGAGGGGGGGGGGAGAAAAAAAGGATTATGCATAACTGAAATGGTTAAAATATGGCAAAACATAAAAACACAATATTTGTATCGTCTTTAGAATAAACGCGCTGGTCTAATCCTCGCGATAGATTTCGAGCAATTATTAAGCAACTATCGATCTTATTTCTGTCACCCGTACAATGTTTCTTATCAATTATATAAAACCACTACGCGCAACACCATATGCGCGCTAGTAATAATATAGTACACTACAAAAACACGCGGGGATGCATACGTGACAACAAAGCGATTACAATCAGTTCTCTCGGGTGTGTGTGTGTGTGCGCGCGCGTCTATCTACGCTAACGTCATATTATATGATTGCCTTGTACGCTACTTACACTGTACAAAAAAATATGTATAGGTAAGTAGTCGCCCAGCTCCGATACGGAGACGGTACTAAATGATGATAATGATATATATATATATATATATATATATATATATATATATATATATATAACCGCTTCCTTTTTTAAAATTATTTTTCTTTCTCATTTGTGTGTATGTGTGTAATGTAGTATTACATAAACGTATCTATATGTAAACAACGAAAAAAAAAAGTTAAAAATCGCTAAATTTTTTTAAAATGAAAAATCGCAAAACTTTTCGTCGGTTAGGTCGTTATCATGTGAATATTCTAAAAGATATGTAAAATGATAAAATATAATTTAAGATTACAATTCACAAAAATTCAGTAAAATAAAGAACAACTTTAATAAAAACAACCTTAACGTTTTGCTGATATTTTGCGAATTATAATCTTAATATTTTTTCATTTTTTAGTTTTAGATATAGACGGCAAAAGTGAAATTGGTCTATATGATGTCATATGTTCTAACGGTTTTTCCCGGTTTTGGAATCATAATGACTTGAGCGATTTTGAAACATTTAGGAATGTGCCTCAACCTGAAACATGTGTTGAATAGATACGTTAGCATGATGGTCCCCTTACGAGAAAGTTGTTTAAGAACTGCTGGCGAAATGTTGTCTATACCAGGTGCTTTCTTTGGATTTATGTTTGTATCGATTTCCATGGCTACTTCGTATGGAGTAATGGGTTTTATTACGATGACTGGTTGGTGTCTTTTAGATAAATTTATACTCGTCTATATAACGTGAGGCTGAAAAACTGACGCGAGATTTCAGCTTTCTCAACCTCTTTTCGTATCCATTGTCCATTATCATTTCGAATTGGAGCTATCTGAATTTGTAGTCGCTTAAAACGCCTTGTTGCTTTCCATAAGGAATAATCTTTATTTACGTCCGCACTCAAGTTTTTTAAGAATTCTGAAACGTTATTCTGTTTGAATTCAGAAAGTAATCGATTGAGCATGTTACTTTTTCGATCAAAAGTTGTTTTATCCATAGGATTTCTTGATTGATGCCAAACTTTGCGAGCCTTCGTTCTTTAATTAGTTCCCTTGTTTTAAGGGGATAATTAACCTCCATTGGCAGCTGGTTCTGAACAGCTAGAGTGGAATAGTGGGCAGCTTCTTTAACTGAATCGATGAAATCTTGTGCTGCTACTTCCGGTGCTTGTATTGTTTTAAGGCGAATGCTAAGTTCAATTAAAGAGTCAAGTTTATCTCTAAACTGGTCCCAATTTGTAGATCTGTTTGTAAGAGTAGTTCGAACTCTGTTTGTGCTAACAACGTAACTAATTGTCATCAAGACTGGAGTGTGGTCAGATGATAAGTCCATTTCTAACGTTGAAATATGTAGGTGTAACTCCTTTGGTAATGAAAAAATCGAGAAGGTCAGGCACCTTACTCTGATCTGTAGGCCAATAGGTTGGTCTGCGTGAAGAATAAAATTCACAACCACATATATTGATAGCACGAGAAGAAGCCTTTTTTTGGCGTTACTATACGAGATCTCCATATTGTATGTTTTACATTATAGTCTCCTCCAATGATGAAATGCGGCCCAAGTCGATTGAAAATATTTATTATTTGTTTTTTTCTCAAAATTAGTTCTTGGTGGTCTGTATGCGGCTGCAAGGTTAAAGTCAACCCCGTTAAGGTTGATACCTATAACTGTAATTTGCATAAAATCCTCACATATTTGATCTTGCAGGAAATGCTTAATATTTTGTTTAATTAGCACCGCCGTACCTCCTCTTCGGGATGGTTTGTGCAATAAACGGAATATCCGCGGATTCTTATATAGCTCTTATTTGTGAAGTGCGTTTCAGATATTAGGGCTACGTCTATGCGGTTGGTATTCAGGAACAATTCAAAAATTCTTGGCCACGCTGACTCAAGCCATTGGCATTCCAAGTGACGATTTGAAGAAATTTGTTCGTCATTTTTTCTTCTTGGACCTTGTATTTTGCTGTATTGCTTTGACTGGTTTTGTCTCTAGCTGTATAACGCGAGCATTTAATCGGTTAATAGTAGTTTGTATATCGAGTAATAAAGTCATGACGCTGTGTAGGGTTGGTGTTTTTTTTACCGTCTATATCTAAATTATTCGAAAAACTGCTGTTGAAACGATTAAAGCACCTTGTTGCTCTTCCGAATCATCAATTTGGATTTAGGGATAAGCACTCTACGATCGGTTACATCGGGTAACTGCGACCATTGAACGTGCTAAGGAGGAAAAGAAATATTGTGCAACAGTGTTTCTAGACGTATCGCAAGCCTTCGACAAGGTATGGCATGAAGGACTAATTTACAAAATTAGTACAATCCTTCCAAGAAATATGTGTCAATTACTCGAATCCTACCTTGCAGAGAGAAGCTTTCAGGTCTCTTTGGCAGAGGCTATATCGTTACCGTATCCAATAAAGGCAGGAGTGCCACAAGTCCTTGGACCTACCTTGTATATACACAGCAGATATACCGCCAACTATAGAAACCTGTATTGCTATATTTGCTGATGATACTGCTATTCTGTCAGTTGGTGATACAATAGAAAGTGCAACAACTAACCTGCAACGAGCTATACGCAAAATTAGTAAATGGATGCGGGTTTGGAAAATCTTAGTTAATCACCAGAA
This sequence comes from Coronaproctus castanopsis, assembly GCA_032883995.1. NCBI lineage: Eukaryota > Metazoa > Arthropoda > Insecta > Hemiptera > Monophlebidae > Coronaproctus > Coronaproctus castanopsis. The sequence continues at coordinate 64,644,395 of CM065054.1, forward strand.
ATTCAGCTCATGTCATATTCACTCTCAGACGATATACCTATTTACCAGTATATATCGATGGCATTGCAGTCCCCCAAGACAGATTCAGCCAAGTACCTTGGCATGCATCTAGACTCACGTCTGAACTGGAAGGTGCATGTCAAGATGAAAAGAAAACAAATTTCTCATAAGTTACGGGAAATAGACTGGGTATGTTAGGGCGGTATTCAAAATTCAGTTTATTTAACAAAGTTTTAATATATAACCAGCTGATTAAGCCGATCTGGACATACGGCATTCAGCTATGGGGCTGTACAAAGCAGAGCAATCGTTTGATTATTCAGCGAGCTCAAAACAGCTGTTTGCGGACCATCACAGCGGCTCACTGGTACCAACGAAATCGTGACATACATTCGGACATTCCGTGGGTCGACGATGTAATTCGCTGCTTCGCAAAGAAACATACAAACCGATTTCACCAACATCCAAATCCTGAAGCATCAGATTTAATCAATCGCAATTGTGAATTAAGACGCCTTCAACGAACAAAACCACATGATTTATAATAGTTAGATTTGATATAGCGAATAATATCGCACGACTTATTAGTTCATATGTATGTAACTGTACATATATATAAATATCTAAAGTTATGGGTTCTATTTTATAATTAATACTTATTTATCTCATAGATAAGATCGTATTATATTAACAATTACAATAAGAAAAAAAAAAAAAAATTAATTTTAATGGCCTAACAGCGGAAAAGCTTTGCGATTTTTCATAAAGAAGCCGTCATTGTGTAAATGATCTTCATTGCGATATTTCTACAGAAGTTGTCCCTCCCCCCCCGTATCTTTATAGAAGCGTGAATTAGTTCGCATTTACGTTTTAACACGTTGGTTAAGTTGTAAAGGCATCCCGATTTGAAATGTATCGCAATTAATAAATCTACGTGATTGTCGAGGACGATGGTGGTGACGATTATGACGACATTGCCGATATTTTCTGTTATTAATTATGCCGTTTAAATATATATATATATATATATTTTTTTTTTCTGTCCGGTGATTTATTAAATTCGTCGAGAATTATTATTATTATTATAAATAATATTCACAATTACCGGTGACAAATAACACGATGATTGATACGGTTTTCGATTGAATTTGCAAAGTTTTATTATATTTTTTCGAGGTTTTTCCTAAATTTATCGCGATTGTTTAGTTTTACGAATGAAACGTAAAAATGAATAAAAACCCCATCGATAAAAATTGTTCTTCTTCCAAAATGAGAATATCGCGATTAAATGAAGACGTTGAAAAAAACTTTTTGTTAGAACGACAAATCAAAGTAAAAATGCGATTACGTAAGAGCCGTGTAAAAAGTAAAAAAAAAGAAAACAATTTCAAATGCATACATACACACACACACAAACATTAGGTCGTCATTAATAACAATCGTGAAAGTAAGTACTTATTTTAGTTGTCAAAATCAGCCCGGTTCTCATTCGTAATTTTTTTTTCTCTTATTTCACTACCGGCGTATCGCATAGTTTTTTTATTTATTGGATTGCTCATTTTTCCAAAGTTCTTCGAAATTATCTTCGACCCTTTTTACTTATTATGTTGCTCATTAGTCTCAGCATGCTGGCCCGTTTCAGAAGTAAAGAAAGCGTGTAAAATTTGCTATTACAATGTTAAAACAATATAAAAAAAACTTTATAAAAAATGCAAAATACTCCGTTCTCAAAAATAAAAATCGACTTTTCCGCTGTTCTAGCGCTACAAAGGTTAATAACGGAATTTCTAAGAAACGTTTTGTTTCAGAACCATCATAAGACAAAGCAAAAATCAAGCATCATCAAGGTTAAAAAAGGCAATGCTGTTTTTTTCCTTTGAAGTATTGCTCCATATATACACACATATATATATATTGTACATATATATACAGAGAGAGAGAGAGAGAGAGAAAAAAAAGAGGTTTAAAACATCTAAAAGGGCTGTTATCATTAAAAAAGTACTCGGAAAATACTTAAAATAACACACACACGCACACATACGACAAAAACACAATACACGTCTGCTTGTATTTAATATATTCCTTTTAAGTGGTGGAAAAAATAATAGCAAAAGGAACATCAACGATGAGTGTTTATTTATTTTACAAACGAAGTCTGCCGCCCGTTTTTTTTTTTTTTTTTTTTTTTTTTAATGTAATATACACACGATTCGTCTATACGCGCGCACGCGTACACGCATTTATACATATATATAAACGCATGTATTGCGCATTTACATACTTTATGCGTGTACGTACAAACTCAACATTTCCAGATAATTGACATACATCTTAACATTTTGTGCACACATATAGTGAAATAACGAACACCCGTAAGACCGAACGAAAATACAGGGGTGTCCGCTATAGAGTGGTTTTTAAAAAATTCACCATTGTTACGCTCTAAGTTGGTATATAATGAAGGTATAAACAATATAAGAAAAATTTTATTGGAGTATCTGCTAAAAATAAATCATACGCAATGTACTTTTAATTTTAAACTTATATTTACGTATTTATATAAATATCGCATAATTGGTACGCCATATTTAATTTATTTAAAAAAATAAGTTAGTTTTGTTCGTTTTTTCAACTTGGATTTCACCATTTCCAGTTCCCGATTCAGTGAAAATTCTCGTTCGTCGCCTTATTCATAAATAAAACTCGCAAAATCGAGTCAGTTTCCAGACGAAGGTATCATTTTGATGCGATTCGTCGGTATGTATTTTTTAAGAATGTGGAATGCAGCGATTTTTTATTCAAAATAAACAACAAAAAAGAAGTTCAAATCACTAAATGTGTTCTTATTGAAAAATCACGAAGCTTTTCAGTCTGTCAGGCTATTATCGAGTGAATACTTAAAAAAAAGTTAAAAAATATAAAATGAAAAAACAATTTCAAATTACAGTTCACCAAAATCAGCAAATTACAGTATTAATAAAACAATCTGACAGTGAATGTGTGTAAACGACACAATCAACTACCAATAATATAACATTTTTTACACGGCAATAGCTAGTAAAGTAAAAAATAATTACAAAACAGTTGCCCGATACAAAAATTAATAATTAAACAAAAATCAATAGTCCGTAAAAATAATTTTTCCCCCCCTCTAATCCAGAACTGATTAAAACGCAATCACCTACCGGATTTTATGTAGGTATATGTCAGGAGATGGAGGTTTTGCCCATTAGCAAATGCAACCGCCATTAATGTAATATTAGATTGTACTCAAATCGGATCGATGTGTCTTTTCCGTTTTAATCTTTTAGGTATTTCTTTATTAAGTAGGTTATGCCAATGGATTTGGATGGTGTTGAAGTCATGATAAGCGTCTATGATAAGCGTCTATGAATAGCTGATTTAATCTCTTCAGCGACATATCGCACATGTAGGTATGTAATGCCCTGTTTCAGACGTACCACGGAGCACCAACTATCGTTCGTTGTATTTTATTCTGCCCGCGCTGAATACGTTCTACGTTAGTTGCCGAAGTCCCTACAGTTCTGCCGAATATAACCATATAGGCTTCGCTTTATACAATATTAATTTATTAATGATATTCAATCGCGAGCGAGGGCCTATCAGCCAATACAAATATCGACTTCTAGCACGAGATATTCTTAGCTTTTATATACTTCAGCCAAGTTAACGTTTGATCCAAATAAACACCAAGATGTTTTACTCGCTTTGAATTAGTGACTTCGAGTTTATCGTAACTTTATATTTATCGCGCTCAATACGTCGTTTGATAAAGATGATGCGATCGCATTTTTGCTCATTGATTACAATTTTCCATCTATGCGACCATTCAACTATGTTGTCAATAACATATTTTGAACATAGTTCAATTTTTTGGACATCGATGAGATGCCATCACTACCGTATCATCTGTAAACTACAAATACGTTTTCATTTATCGGTATATCATTGGTGAACAATGAGTACAGGAGAGGCCCCAGTACGCTCCCCTGCGGCACACCTGCCTGTATTTTTGGTATAGATGAAACTCGAAAATATCGTTCATCCAAATAGGATGTGATAATGTTATAATATTCTGCAGGCAAAGTGTTCGTACATTTGTAGAGCTGTATGCCAGACGCGATCGAACGCTTGCTGAATATCCAAAAATACTGCAGATCATCTTTCTTATCGAAATTCTATTCAATTTTCTTAACCACTCTGTGAACCTGTTGCACTGTTGAGTGCCCAGTTCGAATGCCAAATTGCTGATTTGGAATTATATGATCATTGTCAATTATCTTTTGAATCCTTTTTTTTTTTTTTTAAATTTTTTCAAATACTTAATACAGTATTGCAAGTTAGGAAATTGGTCGATAGAAAGTCAGTTATTCAGGAGGATTTCCAGGTTTCTGAACCATAATTATATTTTGCAAATTTCCATAGTATTGTAATTTCATGATTGCGTTGAATGTTAATTTCTGTAAATGTATCGTTTTTTAAATTTTGAAGCAATGCTTTCAGTTTCCTTGTTTCATGATTTAACGCTGTTTTGTCACGCGGATTTCTCGTTCTCATCCACTTGCTTCTTAGTTGTCTCTTTGTTGTTAACTGCTAGCGCACATAATCCGGGTAAACCGTAGTATAATTTATCGTACTTTTCATCAAAGGAGTGATTTTACACGCTGCATTTATTATTTGTTTTTTTTTTAACCCATTCCGGATAACCAGCGGGGCGAGTTTATTAACCTTTTCTGTGTACTACATCGAATATGTGCTTAATAATCAATTATTAACTAACGAATATTAATGTGTGTAGATCGAATTGTAAACTTATAGATTAACACAGAAATTACTTAAAATTGGTTACATTATAAAGTAACGGTGATGTGATAATTCTTAGTCACCATTGCCATATAACATAATAATGAAGTACATATTTACATTGTTAAAATAAATATTATTAATACTACTATTTATATCGTAACTACTATTCAAACGTTAGTTGCAAAATATCGAATACACAATGTAATTCTTAGAAGAATTCAATATATATATATATATATATATATATATATATATATATATATATATATATTATATATATACATTTTTTTTTAATAATTATCTTAACTTATATTGGGATAAGTATTACCGAATTATTTAATACAGTTACTTGAAAATCACTACTACTATGATAACAACTAATATTTATTAAAAATTTGAGTAAGAAACTTGATTACTCTATGTTATAGTTAACTTTTACCTTATTAAATCGTGAAAAAATAAAGTAGCATTCTGTCCGCGTGATTTCTGTCTAAGATTAATGACGTATTTGCGCATATATTGTACTCATGTCTTAACTGTCTAAAACGTTTACATTCAAAAATTAGACGTTGTGCATTATGCTCATTGATCCGCAAACAAGACAGTTCGGAGAGTTTACTAATTTAAATCGATGAAGGTACTCTCTAAAGTTACCATGTCCCGGGAGTACTTGTGTATTAAAAAATGTGATATTCAGATTTTTCATTTTAAGTTTATTTATTATATTTGGAAAGAAGAGATAGGTTTTCCGGCCATTGATATCCTCATCTCAGCGTGATCGCCAAACACTGTTAATATCATTACGAACCTTATTTTCTAATAATTTCATAGCCGGTGCGGTTCCTAATGTTTGCTTAATAACACTATTTGAAAAGTATTTAAGAGAAGAGACCATTTCTAAGCTTTTTTGATATATTCTGAAATTATTTCTCGTCTAATAAGGAATAGATCTAAAGGGAGAATATTGGCAATCATACAAGAAGCTGACGAAGAGGTGGTTCTTTATAATGAGGAGATGTTTAGTATAAATTTTCTCTGTTAATAAACGTAAACTCTCGGACTCTCCCTCTCCTAATTCGTCAGGTTCTATCAATGAAATTAAATTCCCCGATTCTATAACGCCAGATGCGATTAACAGTCATTATGATAATAATAATAATGTAACAGTCGAATTATTTCCTTTTAATCAGAGTGGCCCATTCCATTTTTTGTCCTAATTGACAACCTAGACAAAAATATCGCTGGTTTACACCCTTTAGCAGTTGCGAAATTAATTTCGATCAAAAGCCACGGTATTAAAGAATTTACATCTGTGGGAAAAAATAGACTTCGTTTAGAGTTTTCCTCCTTATTAGCTGCTAACTCCTTTTTGCTTTCTCCAATTTTAAAGGAGAACAAATTAAAAGCATTTATTCCCAGTAATTTAATCCATAGGTTTGGAATAATTAGAAATATTGATACTAAAATGTCACATAATGATATCTTGGATGGTTTGGAAACGCAGTATTCTATAAATGGCCTAAGAAGGCTAAATAAGAAAACGCCTGAAGGTTTTATCCCTATTCCGTTAATCGAAATGAAATTTCAAGGTTCTCTGCTTCCACAATATGTTTATATATACAAAATGAGATTCGCTGTTGAACCCAGTGTTCGTCGACCACTTCAATGTTATAACTGTCTTAGATTTGGTCACGTTAAGACGAATTGTAAAAGTAAACCTAGGTGTGCTAGGTGTACAGAAGAACGCGATACAAACCGGTGCCTTGCGGCCCCTCATTTTTCCATATGTGCTTTGTGCCATGGTGAGCATTTAGCTACTGATCGTTCCTGTCCCGAATACCAAGAACAGCTAAATATTAAAAAGATCATGGCTTATGAGAATGTTACCTTCCGCGAAGCGATTGATATTAAGAAAAAAAACTTAAAATCCCACAGTTATAGTGAAATTACTACGCGTAACGACCCTACTCCTTTAAAAGGGTTAGCTAAATTATCCAACCATATTACTATTAAATCTAAATCTAAGCCTTCCAAACGTGTAAATGCACCAGTAAATCCTTCCTTTCCTAATATACTTTCTGTTCATCCTTTCAGTGGTGTTAGTCCCATGATTAATCCTGAAATTCACACGAAAACTAATACTACTAATCCGACTGATGTTTCTCGTTCTGATATGATGGAAAATATTTACACACATCTGTCTGCTCTCTTCCATAAAGAGCAGATTACTGCGTCTAAATTATCTGAAATCTCCACCTTTGTGGAACAACTTATTACTCATTTCAGGAACGCTCCAAATGATTATCAAAAAGCTGATTGGACAGCCTTTGCTAAGGAATTATCTCAATTGAGTACTCTACAAAAAACAATTTGGCTCCTATCGATTTATATGATCGCTATTTTAATCATCTTAACTTGGCCCTTACGTTACACGTTCCACGTAATCGAATTGGCAGCTTACCGCGAGACAAAATAAAACATTACAAGTCTCTTTGGTGGAATGCAGACTGTTCTGCGGCCTATAATCGTAGAAATCAGGCCTTCCGATTATTTAGGCACGCTAGAACAACTGCTAATTATTTATGTTTTAAGAAAGTCGAGGCTGAAACTCGTTTCATCATCAAACAAGCTAAAAAAACAGCCTGGCGTCATTATCGTTCCTCATTCAATCGAAATACACCTTTAACGAAAGTATGGAAAATGGCTAAGGGTTTTATCTGCAATAAATTCTTAGCTAAATGTTGCAATATGGGTAATGAAGAGATGAACTAATTTATAGATAACATTGCTCCTTCGTATGTGCCCGATGAATCAGAAATTAAAATTAATAAACACTCATCACAATCTACTGTAAGACATTTCCTTAGTGAAGAATTTACTTTACAGGAACTTAAGCTTTAAAGAATAAAAAATCTACTAAGCCCTGATCCGACCAGGTTACTTACTCTGTTCTCCAACATCACTCAGATTTTGCTTTACAGACTTTATGCTATATTTTGAATCGCCTTTTTTCAACCAACAGTATACCTCAATCCTGGTCTGAATTTGTAGTAATTCCGATTAAAAAATCAGGATCAGCTAGACCAGCAGCTGAATCCTACCGTCCTATATCTCTTGCATCATGTATCAGGAAACTATTCGAATGTGTACTAAAGAACCGGATTGTTTGGTGGTTAGAATTCGTTGCTACCTGATTGCTGTTTTGGTTTCAGACCAAACAGAGGCTCCATGGACTGTGTTGCATATTTAACAGCTGACATATACCAATGTTTCTTAGACAAGAAGTTTCTGATTTCTGCGTTCTTCGATATTAAAGGAGCCTTCGATGCGGTTCATCTTCCGATTTTATACACCCGACTAATCGCTGTTAACATTCCGACATCTCTGGCCGCTTATCTTTGTAATTTGTTTACTTGCCGTACGGTGGCATTTAAATTTGTTACTGTCAACAAGTTGGTCTATAGACGAGTATACCGTGGTCTTCCTCAGGGCTCCGTCTTAAGTCCAATATTGTTTAACATATATATTTAACCTGTCTTTCAATTACCGACTAAAAGTATGATCATATCCTATGCTGATGATATAACAATGTATCGCTCAGGAAAGAATTTATCAACTACCTTCAATATGATACAAGAAGATATTACCAAAATTACTAATTGGATGGCTGAGTCCCATCTAATGATCTCAACTTTCGAAAGTAATGTTGTTATTTTTACATATAAACGGTTAACCGACCATACAACGATTCTTTTTAAAAGTGATATAATCACGAATTCCAATTCCGTTAAATTTCTGGGTCTAGTATTAGACCAGAAGTTATTGTGAAAGAACCATATTCAGCAACTTTGTTTGAAGGTCTTTCAGGCCTCAAACATATTGAAGATGTTACGACATACTCGGTGGGGTGGTGATCCGTTTGTCCTAAGGACACGTTATTTAACTCTAGTAGGATCGCGGATAGATTATGGATTTCCAATATTTGGCAGTGCGGCTCGAGATCATATTATTAAACTCACGCGGATTCAAAACTATTGTTTGCGCTGGATGCTTGGAGCATTTCCTTCCTCACCAGAAGTTGGTTTATGTTCGGAAACCTGAATTCCACCGATCGAGTTGAGAGGTCGACAACTTGCAGTTTTTCCTAAAATTTTTATCCTTTTCTAATAACTCTTTATCCTTTAAATATCACGAAATTTTTCACAAGTGAAGATTTACATCTAAATCATGTACTTTGTTCGCACGTTCCGCCAATATATTTCTTCCATACAAATCCTTATTACTTCCCGCTCCTGTATTCTCTCAATTCACCTTTGCTGTAAAATTTCCAGTTTCTACGGTGGATTTAGAGTCCCACAGGCAATGGCCTTATCTTGGGCCTTCTTCCAACTTAGAACATATCTTCATAATTCAAAACAATTGGCCCGAATTTTTATATGTGTACACTGATGGATCTATGGTTTTCAAGGACTGGTAGGATCGGCCTTCATGATTCCAAGTAAAAACGTGACCAGAAAGTTTAAATTACCATCGGCGTTTGGGGGGGACGCTGATGAGTGTTAAGTCCTAACACGTTACTTCGCATTCTAGACCAATTGCTAGATGGCCCATAAGCCAGTTGTAATTTAAAAAAAAAAAAAAAAAAAAAAAAGATTTATTCCAGATTTTATCAACTATAATAGGATTTATATTTATTACTGATCGCTATTTGTTTTATTATGTTTTTTTCTTTATTAACATTATCGCTGTCTGTTAAAATTGGTTTTATTGATAAGACTAAACTGTTTAAATTTACGAATTTTTGTTGGGTGAAATGAATTTTTTAGGGTATTAATATGTCTACGTTGGTTTTCGATATATATATATATATATATATATATATGTCTATATCAATTTTTTTCAGTTAATAATGTTAATTTTCTGTAAATAAATAAAAAAAAAATGTTAATTTTCAAATCTAGGAAACTTATTGTTTTACTTCCTGTTTCTAATGTAAATTCAACGTTTTTTATTATAATTAGATTGGATAGAAATTTATTCGTTATCATTATTATTATTCCATATTATTAAGATATCTGATCATCGTATCTTTTTCATAATTTAACATTATTTTTAAATATATTATTACTTTTTTCCTAATATTATTCACTAATTTGTTCATATAAATATCAGCTAGAACGAGTGATAATGGGGGGATCCCGATAATTAAACCACTACTTCGTTTACAATATTTATTTTGAAACTGAAAATAATTTATAATTTGGATTTACTACTGTCTTTAATATTTTTATATAATAATCTTTATATATATTATTATTTAATAAGTTGTAATATTAAATCTGCAAAATGTTGTTAATGTCGGTTTAATACGCTGTCTCTAATTAATATTTTTATATAATGATCTTTATGTATATTATTATTTAAATTTTTAAGTTGTAAAAATCTCTAAAATATAATAATAATTTAAACACATCAACCAAAAAAAAAAAAGAAAAAAGAAAAAAAAAAGGGGGGGGAAGAGAAAAACCGGATAAACCAAATTGTAATTTATTACGTTGTCCGAGACCGAATCTAGTATATATAGCAACTTTCTAAGTTTTGCACACTTTTAAAAGTCATATTTCAAGAATTTATTTTGGAGTGCAGGGTATTTCGTTTTCGTTCTATTGCATCTAGGAACAACACTTTGGAAAGCCGTCTTTACATACTTCGATGGAAATATTAAAAATAGTTTTATATTTGAAAACGAAATTCGGGTAAAGTTCGTTCAAATGACATTAATTTTGAAATATTTTATAATTTTGCATTTGTTGAATCGCAGCTCCTCGATAATAGAACGTGAAAAATATAAAGATAAAAATAGATTCCGACTAAATCGTTCCTTAAAAATATTAAAACAGATAATTCGACCAGCCGCTCTAAGATTTGAAGATATAAGCAATACAGTGTAAAATATAATAATAAAAATAGTAACGAATAATGTTAATAATAATAAATAAATAAATAAATAAATAAATAAAGCTTTTATTTCATTATTTGAGTACACCAAAAATACATATACAAAATGATCATAAAAATGAAAGCCCAACTTGAGCAAAGGCCTCTTTTTTTCTTTTTTTTTTTATCTTTGAGATATAGCATCTATTTGCTTCTAAATCGGTCTATCTCTTAACTGGTCCGTACATATTACACGATAACATCTTTTAGTTCCGGTAGGTTTTTTTTAGGATTTATCGTAACTTAAAAGCGTATATCATTAATTATTAATTTTTTCTTTTTTCAGTATTCTACATTAGCGCAAAAATGAAAATGTTCGTCTCCGTACGCGCTTACATATTGCATTTTATAGATTAAATCGATTATGTCGAAAAATTATCGAAACCGGATGTATTTCAGTCTCGACAATTCTCGATCAAAATTCATTATGTACGATTGGAAAAGGTTTAATATTTCATTTCATACATAACGTAATTTCCGTCTCCAATGAAAAATTGCCGGAGATTGTTTCTAATTATAACCTTTTCCGATCGAAGATTATTAATTTTTTATTCGACTAAAATACAATTAAACGGATTTCGATAATTTTTCGATATGATCGATTTAACCGGTCTAATAAATGGTCGAATTTAATCGTTTTACATAATATATCGTAACTATATCAACATCGTCTCGCACGCATTTCTAGTAATAATAAATTGTCATCGTTATAGTTGCCGACTAAAAACCAGTTTTTAAATCTAAAAATAATGTCGAACGATATACATATTTTTAATTCAATTTAAAAATTAAATAAAAATATCGCGATACGGAATAAAATAAAAGTATTTTAATTAATTAAATTAATCGATTATTATTAATTTTTTTAACAATGTAGCGTAATTGTTTATAAATAAATTTTATATCGCTGATTTATCGACCACATTCTCTATCAGATTATTTTATAAGTGTTTTTTCATTTTGCTATTTTTTTTTTTTTTTTTATTTTTAATATTGTTCATCTAAATAAAGTATTTTTAAAATTTTATTAATTTACTTTTTTTAATACTTTTTATGAATTGTATATATATATATATATATATATATATATATATTTATGTTTTTTTTTATGTCCGCGTAATAATGGACTTATCAGAGGTCTTTTTATATTACGTATATAAAAATTTAGTGATTTTAACTAGATTCTTTTGTTTATTTTTATTTTTATTTAATTCGTTTAAACGGATAATAGTCGTTACGAAAAAGAAAAAATTACCGAAAAAAGACGATAAAGTATTTTTTTTCATTTTGTTTCGTTTTTCAATATTTCTTGACAATTATTTAATTCCACAATATATAAGGTGTCCCAGAGAGAACGGACGGTATTATTGTTTTCGAATAAATCAAAAAATACTCTACCAACAGTTTCGAACGAAATTTTAATTCGTTCGGTCTTTTTAGAAAATTTTCGAACGTTTTTTCGAGCATAGGCGGCTGAATTTTTGACATTTCTTCCGGAATCCGAGTTTTTAGGTCTTGCAAATTTCGTAGACGTGTTTCGTAAACAACAAAAAATAAATCGCCTAACTTCGAACTCTTTTAAAGCTCCCCCCTTTTGCACTGTGTTGTGATCGATTCACGCTGAAAATAACGTTCCACGCGAAGCTGTCCTACTCGTTATAGGATGTCGCCATAACTGAAACTTGACAGAAATGAATCTCTCGCTGGTGCACTAAACGTGGAGCACGCGGTTTGCTTTTTAGTATAACGGTGTGTTGCGCTATTTTTAAAAGCAAAATCGTTCCGTCTTCTTCGGATCACCCCATACAATTTTAAGCTTTCACCACGGTTGATTTGTCTACGTTCGAATTTTTACTACGTCCAAAGCGCTTTCTATTTCCGAAAAACGTTGACGGGGGTCGAAAGTTTAAAAATGAAAACTGTCAGAATTACCGCGAAACGTAGCTAGTGGGCCGATTAATTAACAGCCGACACGCTTGCTGGCAAAAAGGACGCACCTGAAATCGTATTACGTAAAAATAAAAATTAATCATTAAAACAACCTAAATTTGCAAAAAAAATTACGTACCATAATTGCGTTTATTTTTAAATCCATAAAATTTTTAACTTCTTCCACCAGTTCTCTGGATAGAATTAGACCATCTTTTCGTCGAATGTCAACGCCGGCAATTGTATAATTCTAAAAAAACAAAAAAAAATCAAAATTAAAAATTAAAACGTCGTCTTGAGAAAACATTTTTATTCTAGAAACATGCACGACCGTAAGTGGCCTTCTCGTATTGTGCGGTGAAAATACGAACCGATAATAATAACGATGATAATTATAATAACGAAAATGATGATAATACCTGTTTCTTAGCGAAAGTTTTCAAACTTTCTTACCAAATAAGCTTTCTATTATTGTAAACAACGACACCTTAGTGTACCAGACTGTTCACTGATATTCAAAATCGGGCCGCGCATCGAAGTAGTTTTTCCCCCTATTTCTTTTATACCATTTTTTTTTTAAAATGTCAACATTTTGAACGACGTTAAAATTCGGATTCTGCAAATCCTTCACGAGGACGAAAATCTCTCGGTATTAAACGGAATAAAAGGAAAAGTCGGGATATTCGGTTTCTTAGTGTTTTTTCGTTTTTGTTTTTTTTCGTTATTATTTTTAATAGAACGTTTCCAAAATAAAGCATTAAGAACTATCACAGATGCACCGTGTTATGTAATCTTACATTACACACGGACCTAGGTGTTACACCCGTGAAAGATAAAATACGAGAAATAGCTAGTGAATATGTATTATCACACAAATGCTTCTGCCGGATAACTCGATAGAAATCAGACGATTAAAACGAACAAAACCTACGGATCTCTTATGAATAATCAGCGATAAACACAAAAAGTATTAAAATACGTTCAGCGAAAATCCTTATCGTTGGATAAGGAATTTCGCAAGTCAATCGCTGTTTTTTCAAAAGTTTGCTAGGTAGCCTATAAATAGTGGCGTAATTGCGGAAATTAAAAAAAATAAATTATTTTTAATTCTGCATTAAAATGTGGCGAGGAAAAGAGACCGAGGCTAGATCATTATTATTATTTTTAATTTTTAAATTAATTCCACCCGGGGCTGTAAGATAAAAATTGAAAATTCATTTTTTATTATGTCATTAATTCGTTTCCACGTTATACAGATACAAAACACAAATATTTCCGTATCGAATGTTATAACTAAAACACATCGGTAAAAATATAATCAATAAACAATTAATGATATTTATAAACCTTTATAAATTGCTGGCAAAATTACAAAAAACCTGCTCTCTCTCTCTCTCAAAAAAAAAAAAAAATAAAATAAAATAACAGAGTGTATATACACATTCTTATCAAAATGAACCTATAAATATGTTAGTTTATTTGTTGACAATAAAACTAGTTTTTTTTTTTTTTTTTTTTTTTATATTTGTAATATTGAACTGCCCAAAGGCATACACACAATACATTTAAAATAGGAAAATACATAAGCGAAGGTACGGATTCGGCCAATGCCTTATCACGAACTAAGATTATAATTAGCGTTTTACGTAAATCTAAATTTTAATATGAATATGTAAATAAAATAATAAGTTATAATAAATCGTGCGGTTTAGTCCGCCTTAATCTACGAGTGTCTCCTTCTGTATTGAGGAGTTCAGCAACAATTGTATTCGGATGTCCATAAAGTTTTGCCGCGTGCTTCCCGGCGTGAAGGCTAATAGCTGCGTCGACGTCCAAAATTTTTAAATCGCGATGTAGCAAAGCATTGGGGACATACCAAGGGGCTTTAGCTATCAAGCGGAGTCCTTTATTTTGAAATCTCTGAATAATGAGCCTGTTCGATCTCTTCGTGGTGCCCCAGAGTTGGATGCCATAACACCAAGTGGGCATTAGAATAGATAGATAAATAAGTCGTTTATTTGCTAAACTAACAGGTGAATGATATAGATGGATTTGTCGACATTAGAACTAGAATTTACAGCCGGCTTACTGGAAAATGTTTTATACGCGCTTATATCTTTTATATAGCTCCGTCGTACAGATTGATAATCGTAATTGCCTAATATACGAATATCTCTCTGAACGTGAAACAATTTTTCGGCCGTAATCATTTCCTGTACATAAAAAGAATTTTAACGTATCGTGTGTAATTGGTCGAAGTACTTCGAGGTATAGTCCATATTATTATTATTCGAAGGCAATTTGCAGTCTTTGCACCTTATTTATATATTACTTCCGCTAGTATAAGACCAGGCTGGGCAGGCATAAAAAGCAATTTAGGTATAATTACTTTTATATATATATATATATATATATATATATATATAGTGCGCGGACTTTTTACGTTAAATATAGGAAATAGACAACACATTTTTCGTACTATTTACCAAATCATTAATATGTTCGCTAAATGCAAGATATATGTCTTATTAAATATTTGTACTACAGATATGATCGTGTATACGCTATTTAAGTTCCTCGAGTTGAGCAACTTTTACGAAAAAATTTTCGAATAAAAAAAATAATAATATTAAAAACATAACGAAAACGATAGAGATTTTTCCTTTTGTTTAGAATTTGACCTTCCGGGTGCCGCTTAAAATAATTTATAAAATCTTCCTACTTAGCCGATAATTCTCCATGCTCTACCGATGCTCTATTTTTTCAACCGTCCGTATGACGACAATTTTCATCTTTGGTTTTTCTTTTCTCGAAATATTCGCCTCCAAGTTGAATTTCTTCAACAGAAAGAAGATGAAACACGACAAATGCGTATATATATATTAATCAAATCGCGATAATCGCAGAACACGTTACAGATAATTTCAACCGTAATAAGCACACTGGTTGGTTATGTTTGACATCGCTAAAAAAGAGCATTCGATATTACTTTGCACAATGGCATTATATATAAAATGATTGTAATTTTCCAGCGTATTTGGTTAAACTTGTACATAAATAACAGGACATTTTATGTAGAAATTAATGAAACGCGTTCTTCCAGCAAGACTTGTCTAGCTGGTGTACCTCAAAGTAGCGTCTTTCTATTTTCGCTTTATTTTTACGATTTTCCCAAATTAAACAATATCGAAGTGGCTCTTTATGTGTAATTATACAGCTTTATTCGGTAGTTCATTTATACCACGCGCAATTAGCAATAGATTACAACAAGCATCTTCACGCGTTTTGAAATATTTCGCTAAACGGAAAATTGTCATCAATCCTTTAAAAACAGAATCGATATACTTTTTACTCGCAGACGACCTACCCGATAAAATTAATATTAATGGCGATCTTATCGAGTGGTTTATATTCGTTACTTAGGCGTAATTTTCGATAAAAAATTAACATTTACTAAACACATTAATGCTGCTATTACAAAAGCGAATAAAATTATATATGTTGAATTTATCCGTTTTTTAAAAGTAAATCTCACCCGACTATTGATAATAAGTTAATTTTATATAAAACTATTATCCGTCCAACAATGACTTATTCTTGTCTTGGTGCTCTGTACGTAATTCTAATTTTAAGAAACTGCAACATGTACAAGATCAAACGAGATGCATATATCAGATATGCACCACCACATGTTAAATATTCCGTATATTAAAGACTATATATTTAAATTATTTTTTCAAAACTGTAGCGTGCATATGAACTAATAACGCCAATTGGCAACTACGATTCCAGGCAACTTAATGTATATACAAACATCGTCGTACTAAACATAATTTGTTGTAAATTAGTATATTTGTAACATGTTCTATTATTCGCAATGATATAGTTAAGTTATATTTTCATACTCATTAAAACTTCTTGTACGTTTTGTCTGTCACGCGCTTCGAAGCGAGTTTATTTTGTTTTGTATTTTTTCTTTTCTCCCCTCTATATATTTTTGTAAATTCTAATTTTATTTTTGTTTTGTTTTAACTTTTATGTGTGTTGTTACAATTTTTACCTTTAAGTTTATGATTTTTTAAGTTATATGCGCATATGTGTGCGTATACATATACGTATATATTTGTATGTATATTTATGCGTATATATATATATATGTATTTTTTTTATTTGTTTGCGTGTTTTATAAATTTTTCCCCCGTTTATCATACTTACGTTTAAACTATAGTGTTGTTACTTTAATTTTAATACTACGGTCGAGGTGAGTAAATATTTTCGTGTACACGTTGTAATTTGATAAAATATATTTTTCTTTCTTTCTCTCTCTCTCTCTCTCTCTCTATATATATATATATATATATATATATATATATATATATATATATATATATATATATATATATATTTATATTTATAATATACGCATTTGTAAGTATATATGTAAATTGAATATACACGTATGAGAGTACAGCATGTTGGAAAGCGTGAAGGAGCTCGAATAGACTGTGACAATAAGCCTGCCTATATGTCTGGGTTAACTCACCATATACAGCACGCAAATAGAAGTTCCACTTCAAAGGTCCAATATCTTTTTGTTTAGTCTTTCTAATTCCATCCGTTTAAATTTACCATAAAATGCCGCACTTCGTTCACGCGTAGCATAACTATAGCGTTTATAATAATTGAAAAAACGAAATAAATAATTTGAATATTTCGGTATATGGTGATTTTTTAATATGCAACAAAAAAAAAAAAAAATAAACAAAGGGAATGGAGTTAAAATCACTAAAATTGTTCGCTTTATGAAAAAACACATAGAGCTTTTCGGCCATTAAGCCATCATCATGTGAATATAAAACACACTATAATATAAAATATAAAAATATATATACGTAAATTTGTCAAAATAGAAAAGGTAAAAAATATAACTTACATAAGCAATTTACAAAAATTACGGACAATATATTTTTAAATAATCCGATAGTGAATGTGGTAAACAACGCAATGAACACAATTATATAAAATTTTATATATAGAAAAAAAATAACAAATAAAATAAAAATAAATATAATCATTCGACAGTGTAAAATTTTTTAATAAACAATTATTTTTACATTCACTTGATAACGGCTTAACAGCCGAAAAGCTTTTTGATTTTTCATGAAGAAAACAGTGTTTAATGATTTAACTTCTTTTCTGTTGTTTATTTTTCGAAATAAATCATATTAGATGATAACTAATCTGCGATTGACACGGTAGCTGAAAACAATGGAAAGTGGAGCAGAAAGTAAACTTAGCAGGAAAGTATTCGAGGCCACAATTAAAATTCCCCTATTTTTCTGTAGCAGCAAAAACACGCGACTTGTAATCGGATAATTTATACCCCAGACGAAAGAATTCACGTTAAGGATATAGGATCAAACGATCGACCAGAAAAATTTCCGAATGTATATATATATATATATATATATATCACCTTTTGTACGTTCTATAGCTGTAACCGGAGCAGGGCGTAACGGAACGGACTACAGATAAGTAGGTTAGTTACGAATAAGACGTCAGTCTAATAAGCAGTCGCGGACCAACAGCGGCTACCGGCGAAAAGTCTCTAGCAGACGATTACAGCTGTGACAAGGTAAGAGGACATAAGGATGCAGATGGACAGCTCCAGGACCTGTCTAATAAAAGTAGTCTGCTGAGATCTTATTGTCTCCGTCCCTCGGCGGGTTTAGGTTCGCCGTAAAAACCTTAAATCGTTACCTCCTCAGTAACAACCCTCTGCCTTATGATTATGGTTTTTACCGAAAGGCTAAGGCAGATAACCCTGAAAGAAAACAAAACCGGCTGCCATATGGGTAGGGTATTCATCCAAGGGCTAAGGGAATAGACCCTGATAGAAAATCCGGTGTAACGGAAAGCTACCACTGTAATTTATTCTCGATAATGACGGCAAGTCAACGAAATGATAGGACTGCTGTATCCGAGGCGCTACGAATGTATCAGGCAATAAATATAAGTGCTACAGACGGATGTACAGAATATCATGAAAGGAAAAAATAACGAATTTAGAAGTACTAAACAAATGCAAATTAAATCAACCAATCCTGCTAAATATATGATCGAAGAATCAAAACTAACCTTTTATTTTAAGCTTGCGATAGAAGGGAAAATTTGTAGCTTAAAATTTATTTAAAAAACAAAATTGCCATAACGACGATTATCGTGGAATGGCAATTTTAACATTTTATATTGTTCGTCGGGTTTACTTAGGAAAATGTTTGATAATGAAAAATTTTCGATTATTGATTGTCGCATTTTTTTTTATGTTAAAATAAATAATTTTTTATATTATTCTAGGTTGTTTATTATACATACATGTATGTGTGTGTGTGTATTTATGATAGACTTTTTCGAAACAGATAACCTTTATAACAAATTCTTACGCAAACATACGCTTATTCTTTTACCTTAATTATTTCCACGTTCGAATTGAATTCTTCGAAAATTCATTTCAGTAATTCACCTATTTTCAAATTAGAAGGATGAACTACAACACAAATTTTTTCAATATATCCGGGGTACGAAGTTTTTTTTTTTTTTATGAAACAGATGGAAGGAACTATAAGAACTTTAATGATAAAAGCAATAATAGACTATAGGATTCAACTTAAATCAAATTTATTGTTGTTGTTCTTACAATCATTATATTTACTATTTATGTATTCACAACAGCGTGTAAATGCGCAATGGTGCGCGCGAACAACAGCCTTAAAATTTAACAGGGGAAAATATATATATATATATATATATATACATAGAACGGTTTCCGACCGAAAGCTTATAATTGTCCATTACGAATTCAAAAGATGTTACGTTAAACGTAAAAATTATTAATTCACAACCAATACCACCCGCAGAGAGGTGAAGAATTGATAATAGTAATATTCAAAGAAATTACGATGAAACTTTAATTCCATTATCCAGAATAAAGAACGAAACAGAAGGAAAGCACCTGATGATCCTTAATACAAAATAGGTTGTGAATAACAGACGCAAGAACGGTACTGAAAAAACCGCTCAAGGCATCTGTGTTCATATCGGTCAAATAAGAGACGATTGCTGGCGATGGTTGTTGCATAATATCACGCGAAGTTTTCCGTTAATAATATCAGAATTGGCCGTAGAAATAAAGTCAACGTCGGTGTTTTAATGGGATGTCATTTGGCCAGTCGAATATGAAGTTTGGCGATAATTTAACCAAACTCTACTCGAAACCAACGTCAAAATAGCCACGAACTCGTCGGTAGGTATTCATAATAATAATAAAGAACTAACACGCTAGAAAAGGCTGAACGTGTTTCTCGCAAGCTGCAGCATGAGACCACCAAAGCCCCAGACTAATAAAGTCAAAAATGGACAACAAATATAAATGAATTCGAAAAAGTTCATATTTCGTAGATCAATTACGTATTCGTTTATGATATTTACAGTTTCTTTTAACTTTCTTGTTACCCGTTACTACGGTATGTAAGATCTGTTAGATGGTTCTAATTCAGCCTATTTTATCAGCGCAATGTTAAATTCCTTTTTGCACATCTGTTTCTTTCTGCTTATATTCGACATTTTCCATCTCATTTTTGTTACTACCGTTTTCTGGTTTTAATACTTTTTTACCCCTTTACGTATACATTTAATTCATCGAGTTTCTCGGCTTTGATTGGTATTTCAGTTTCTTTAGTTTCCGAATGTGGAATTAGGGTAATTACGATAGTCGGCTTTCATTTGGTCAATTATTTCACTCGCTATTAAATTCTTTCTTTTTATTACTCTTGTTTAGTCTGCTAGTCGTTGCTTATTATTTTCGAGTTATTTTGACGCTTTTAATTTGAATTCATCGAATAGTTTCTCTGTAACCTATCGGTTTCACCTTTAACAAAACTCATATAGCAACGTAAATAACGATAAAATTAAAATACCGCCGATAATATCTTGTGGACCGCTTAAAGAATCCCACATTGCGTTTTTGTAAAATATATTAATAGTAAATTAAGAACCAACATTAAAATAAAAACCAACAGAAATACGTACGTTACACAAATAATATTAACGATTACGACGAAATTATTAAGTATTCTTAAAGAAAAACAAATTGAACATTACACACACACATAAAAAAAAAAGCAAAAATAAGGAAGACCGTTAAAATGGTGTACTTAAGGGCCTACCAAATAGTATAATTTTTTTTGTCAAATTTAGCTTAGAAGAAAAAATTAACATAATCAATATTTAAAAAAAATTTAGTAAAAAAGATTTAATAAACGATACAATAAAAAACTTACCGATTGTTATTTTTCCATTTCTAATACTAACGGTAAACGATATCATTAGAAAAAAAAAAACTCTGCTATTGTTTAATTAGGAAATCTAAAAATTCAATTATTCAATGCTACAATCTTTTGGCCATGTAGCATATAATTGTTTGAAAAACATGATGCGGCGGACCACATTCTATTAAAAATTGCACCAATGGTATTAAAATGTTCAAATTGTAATGGTGATCATTTACTTAAAAAGCTCTATAGTATATAATCGTGTAATTGATTCTATATATATCTGAAAAAAGATCCGTAGCATTAACGAATGAATATAATTAGACCTGACCTTAAAAAATAGCAATCCTAACAATAAAGTAATAATAAAAAAAAAAAAAAAACCTACGCTGAAACGTTATATAACAAAAATTAAGAAGACAATTTAATTAATAAAATCATTAGACTTATGTAAAAATATTAGAACGATTTAAACAAATATTCCATAGTTTAAAATCAAATATTCTGATATACCGACTATAGTTACGACAGTTATACAATGTATTGATACTTTTATCTAAATATCCTTTTTCCTAACTTATAATCAAAACTATAGATGAGGTAAACTATCCTGGAATGGCAGCTCTATTAAAGATAAACTTGCGAAATTGCCGGGGATTCACCTAATTCACGAAATTAAGATCGACATTGTCGGATTAAAACTAAACTTGATTCTACTCGTTAAACTGTCCGGGTTATATAGAAATGATCGTAGAGCAAACAGCGGCAGAGTAGCAATATTAATTAATAACAATCTCGAACAGTTTCCTATCCCCAAAATTACGTGAGATCCAAGCGGTGTTGCTCTTGCAGTAAATGCAACGGAATATGTACGCATTTACTCAGTTTACCGAGTGTTTCAAAATTTCTTGCAGCCGATATTACATACTTATTTAAATCTAATCCTAGAGTCCTTCTATTTGGTGATCTGAATGTTAAAAATTTAATCTGGAATTGCTACAATAACAATAGAGCTACTCAATTATACGAAATTTCTCTAAAACTTAACCTTAATATTCTAAGGCTCCAAATATACCAACTTTCTATCCGAGTTGTACTAGAACAGCAAAACCCAATGTCATCGGCATTGTTGCTGCAAAAACCTACCTAATGATAACTAAAACCTAATTCGCTGCATAAACTAAGCTCTGACACAACCCTATTTATTTTATGCTAAAAAATAAAATTAATATTATTAAAACGGAAAGTTCCCTTAACTTCAAAATAGGCAAACAGCAACCGAAATGACATATACAATAATTTAATTTGCAACCCCCATCTTAATA
Organism: Coronaproctus castanopsis; assembly: GCA_032883995.1. Taxonomy (NCBI): domain Eukaryota; kingdom Metazoa; phylum Arthropoda; class Insecta; order Hemiptera; family Monophlebidae; genus Coronaproctus; species Coronaproctus castanopsis. Next base: position 64,666,803 of record CM065054.1, read on the forward strand.
ATAATGAAATAAATTTATCTATTAACCATCTATTATGGGCCTTACGCTGCTAAGTCATCCGTACGAATTAACGCAGAAAACAATTATCGTCTTAATATACCATACGTAATCAAAATTGCCATCACTTTAAAAAACCGTTACAGAAAGTTATATCGAAAACATAGAATCAACACGTTTGGAGCTAAATTTCTCTACAATCTGTTAAATCGGAAAGTAAAAACTTTATTAATTGCACGTAAAAATGATACATGGAATAAGACGTTAGAAAATTTAAAAGCCGAGCATAATTGCGGAAACTTACAAAAATAATGAATAAAATACGTCGCAGCATGTGCCACCGCTTGAATCTGGGAGAAATACAGCTTACTCTGATAGGTGAGAAAACAGAGCTGCTCGCTCAATTTTATTCAGACATCATCATCAGTATGCTCGTTCCGAGCGTGGCGAAATTATGAATAATAATTTTTCGGGTATAATTGACCGCCATGTATCCCGATCCAGCGAAGTGATACCTGTGATAGTTTTGACTTTGCTCATGTGCCGCGTTGGTAGTCCTCCTCTTTGTCTGCAGCCTTCCGTCATTCCTATTAGGCTGTCTCGTCGCATAGTATATAAAAAAAAAAAAAAATCCACTATGCGCCGTAATCGGATATCTACATTAGCTTCTGGAGTACAGCGTGCTAAGTATATCTACAGCCAAAACGTCAAGTTTCAGTTTCCTCTCGAAAGCATTAATGAAATATTAAATGCCGGCAAAGTTCGTTCTGTGTGCTGGCGTACGTGTACGAAACCGGCTTATTCAATCAGCTCTAGTACTTTTAAACCGTACCTCAGGCCCTGTATAACGTTAAAGGAATCAAGCATTTTAATGCGTTATTTATCACTATCGCGAATGATAAATAGACTAATTCTTTGCACGCATTTATCGACGGGTCGTGAAAATGTCCTCTACGGCAGTGCTGTTTTCAATTATCTTATCAGTAGATTCCCACTTCGATCTTCACCGCTGAATACACGTCGATATTTTAAAATCTCTTAAATATAGGCATTAATCGTCCTTCTAAAAAAATACGTTTACGCTATCAGATTCGAAAAGTTCTCTTTCAGTTTTCAAATGCTCCTTGTTTAATTCTTCATCTTCCTATTATGTTCACACTAAGCAATCTTCTAATTAAACTATGTATATGTAACCGGTCGAGTGTTTCTGATCACTTAGCCAATATTTGAAAGTCTCTTACCTCGGATTATTTCTAAGCCTATATCTTGTACGTCCAGCTCCTTACCATTATAAAAAAAACCTGCTCGTAAATAATAGTGGAAGAAAGTATCGCGACCAGTTGCTTGTCTACGAATTACTTAATTTTATAAACTCGGTATTCACGTGATAATAGGTTTCTTGTTATACGGACTGCGTTCGGATAATAACCGGGGCATCATCCGCATTCGCTATTTAAAATGCGTATTCTTCCCTCGTTACGTTTTTCTCGTCTACTCGACGATGGCGACATTTTTTCGAGAACTACCGTTCTCATATGGAGGTTCTGCAATAGGTCCATTACATACGTCTTTATGTTTTACTAATTTTACATACTTTCTCTCGATATAATACCTTCATTCGTCGTTCATTACTTTTGAAAGTTATATTTTAAAAAGCTCACGTTCGATTAAGCACTGATCTTGTTTAATACGCCACTGCTGGAAGAAATACAATAGGCAATAATTTATTGCTTTCATCCCAAAAGCTGTAAATCTTCACCATTCGTCCCTTTTTTCGTACCACTTTAAACTTTTTTTTTTTTTTATCCGAACCCCCACTTTTCTTAAACAAACCGATCGTATATGTGTGTGCGTGTGTTTATATTTATATATTTATATATATACATAACAACCGTTTCTTTCTTTTGATTTTATTCTATATTTTTTCTTATATATATATATATATATATAAAATCAATCCGTTCCTTTCTGATTTTATTTCACATTTTTACGTACATACGTGTGTGATTGCATGTATACGTATATGGATGGCTCATATTATTTTATATCACATGCTCAGATATGTATGAATATATGTATATATTTTCACATGTATTATACGGTTAAAATATAAGTTTTCCTAGTTCGCGAAATATTTATTAAAACATCGCGCGAACTGCCGCATAAAGTTTTACAAGTTCGTCGATATTTATCGACTTTTTTTATAATCATCGCAATTATTACACGATATATAATCGTAAAAATTATCGCACTTATTAATCTATCGTAGGCGATTTGAAGTTGTTGCAATTTACATATAACGCACGCTCGCCAATTAAACGTCGCGGTCGTTCGCGCGAGCTAAAATTTACACCGTGCGCTAATTGCGCGCTTTTTTTATTACGCATTCTATCAAACCAGCTGTACAAGCAGCAAAAGCAGTAACATCTAACATGGAAGTAAAGAGACAATTAGCCGAGCAATACTGTAGTGGAATGTTGACATTAATATTCGTGATAATGTAGACCATATCTATATATCGAGAACAACTGTAGACGCAGTACTTAGTGGTGGCAACATTGTAAAAAAAAAGAAACGATTTTCCCCAACTGCAGTAGCTGAGATAAGAACAAGAAATCCATTCTCTTGTTTAGAAGATAAAAGTGACGACAACAACGTCTATGATAATAATGGAAATTTCACCGACAGGGACAATCATAATAGTGTAGAAACTTAGGGCTACCGATTAAGTAAAATTACTTATCTAACGGACTACGCAAATGGAAAGTCCCTGTACTAAAAAAAAAGATATTATATAATATGCGCGGTAACAGCATATGCGTGCACTTATATTTATATATATATATAAAATAATTCTCGGTAACAGCACGTGGCCAAAATTTTTATATACTTTCCTATCAAAATTATTTTTGCTATAGATTTTTCATAGGATAAAACTACCATCTTACCATATATATATATATATATATATATATATATATATATATATATATATATATATATATATATATATATATATGTAATCCTATAATAAAACATTCTACAAAATAAACTCTACTATCACAGAGCGCGCGTGTATATATAAATTTTCGAATATTAAGCTACCATCATAAATCGCTTGATATTACACACATTTGATATTTGCATGCGTGAATGTATATATATATATATATATATATATATATATATATATATATATATATGGCTAAAATGTTTTACTTATAAATTGTCAAATACTCTCCCACCAAAGGTTTTTGTTATATTATAGAATTTTGTAACGGATGGATACTAAATCGTGAAAATGACGTCATACCGGTGAGATTGTTCCACTTCGTATACAAATATATATTAAATGGGTATACGTACCTTTAATAAATAATAACGTTTTAAAAGGGTTGCATGCTGACGACACTGGCTAAACAGCTGTATATATATTATATATATATATATATATATATATATACTCATCAAAGATAATGCTCAGTTCATATTGAATATATATATACAAAAACATATATAGATATATAAATAACATTGCCTATGCTAAAATCATTGTAGAAACGGCTGATCAAAAATCGCTCCCAGAATTTTTAAAAATCGAGGGCAAGCGTAAAACATTTTAGGTGCGATTATTTGTTTGTATATTATAACGTATTTATGGGTACTAGAGTTGATCGACTGTTAAATATTGAAAATGGCACGCTAATTTTTGTGTGTACTCTAGAGACACATTCATATATAAAAGTCAGTTTAGTGTCTAGCGTAACACCCAGGACATATTCATAGGTTAAAGTCAGTTTATTATCTAGTGTAACCCCGAAGTAATAGTTAAATTGTCAGATTAATTAAACGCAATATTTAAATATGCGCATTAACCTTGAAAATGAAAACTAGCAAAAATGGTCACTCTCCCTAAACCTAGTAAAGATACTTGCATAACTAGCGTCATTCGCCCTATAAGCTTACTAAGTAATTTAAGTAAAATCGCTGGAAATTTTTTTTTTCAGATTTTTTTCACCATTTATATTTGTCAGGCTAGTAAATATACTAACTTCTATTTATAAGAATTATTACGTATAAAGAATTTAGTTTATTAGCGGTAAGGATATTATAATTCCGATATAATTTTTTATTCTGTGTACTTTTGTTTGATTTATGTAAATAAATAAATCGTTTCTTCTCTTCTTCTTACACGTTAGGTTTTGTGGTGGAGAGAAGATGTACGAAAAAGTAATAATAAATTTGAATAATTTGAAATTATGAATATTTTGAGGGAATATACTGTAATATTGGGCGAAATGGGGCCAGGCGCCACCAAGGCCATAATTCCGCTGAATCAGCATTTCAGCACGAGCTAGGTCCCCGCCGTTTTTCAGATAATCATAATAAACATCTTGTGATAATAATAATAAACATCTATCAGAAAAATAAATTAAAAAAATAAAAACCCTCGAGAGAAAAATAATTATTTTAGTGTGAAAAAAAATAATATTTTTCTCAGGTTATGTATATATACATACATACATATACATATATATATATATATATATATATATATATATATATATATATATATATATATATATATAACAATACGTTCCTTTTAGATTTTATTTTATATTTTTACCTATATATATATATATATATATATATATATATATATATATATATATATATATATATATATATATATATATATATACAAATTTCAATTATTCTTTTATTCGAATAGTGTGTGAATAACAATTTATCTTTTTATTTATAATTGATTTCACATAAAAATATTTTTCAAGAATCTAATAAAGAAACACATGATCATCCTTCTTTCAGACGTGTGTATATATAATGCAAATTTTCCGTGAGTTTTTTTTTTTGTTTCTATTTTTACTTACATTTCTATCAGTATAACATAAAATGTTTAAAATCGTGAATAATTTTTATTTTGCTTGTATCAGATATTTAAATTATTACTTTAATAACCCGGTGATGGATACAAAACATATTAAATAAAGTTGCGTGTTATACATTTATCACATCTTATGCATATAAATGAGGTTTCTTGTACTTACATATTTAAATATATATATATATATATTTATTAAAACTTTCGTTCGGTGAAAACCACGTCCTGATTATTCAAATAATTTAACGTTTCGAATGGACTTACACCACTCATCATCAGAAACAAACTATTATTAAAAACTCGTCTAGAAATCCTTTTACATGATATCATTGCATTTCTAATTCTATATGAAAGTTCCTCATCTAGACCGCCGTCATTGCTAATAATATTTCCCAAGTACTTAAATTCTTTCATTTTGTTTAATATATTTCCATCGATAATATATTCTGTGTTAGTCGTAGGTATTTCTATAACATCTGTCTTGTTACAGTTGATAGATAGACCAAAATCTTTATATGTTTCGTATAATAATTTTACTGCATATTGCAATTCTGGAGCGCTTTTGCATAAGATGACGCAGTCATCCGATATTGTAAATTCTGAATGGTGAACGTGTTTGTCTTGCTTTTAGTTCTAAATTTTGATAGATTATATAATCCTCCATCGAACCGGTATTTTATCTTAATTCCGGACGTTAAAATCTTTTGTTTATATACTATATAAACTGTACTCATATAAAAGTTAAATAATGTAGGCACCTTGTTTAACTCCAGTCGAGATTTTAAAAGGATCTGTAAATCCGTTTTCGCAAATAACCACACCTTCCATATCATCATGTAGCTGTTGTAGAAGTGACAGCAGTTTCGGTGGGCATTCAATTATTTTTAGAAACTTCCAAAGCGCATCTCTGTTTACCGTATCAAAGGCCTTTTGTACGTCAATAAATGCCATATACAATTTTTCATTTTGTTCTCTAGTTTTTTCAAGTAGCTGGCGTAGAGTAAATATCATATCTATGGTACTTCGTTGCTGCCGGAAGCCACATTGCTCTTTAGGAAGATAGTTATCTATTAATGTTTGTAATCGCGTTAGAAGTACTCTGCTCAAAATTTTACTAGCAGTTGATAGTAGAGATATACCTCGATAACTAAAACAGTTCGTTTTATCCCCTTTATTTTTATATATACAAACAATGGCTGCATTTTTAAAATCTTTCGGTAGTACATTTTCTTCCCAGAATCGTTTATATAACTGAAGCAATTGTGATGTTAATTCTTTTCCACCAAATTTATATATTTCATTTGGTATACCGTCTAGTCCGGCCGCTTTATTAAGCTTCAGGTTTTTGATCGCTAATAGAACCTCTTCTACAGATGGTGGAATATCCAGTTGATAATTTATATTTTCCTGCGGTATTAACCGAAAAATGTCCTCATTAACCGTGGTTTTATTATTTAGCAACGTTTGAAAATACTCCTTCCATCTGCATCTAATTTCCTCTCTATTTCGAAGTAATATACCCGATGAACTTTGTATGGCAGTTTTACGCCTAGATACAGGATCATATACAGTATTAATAGCAGTAAAGAATGCACGCATATTATGCTTATCGTGTAGCAATTGAATATCTGCCATTTTATTAATCCACCACTGATTTTGTAATTTTCTGGTTTCACGTTGCACTTTAGATTTTATCAAAGCGTAACTATTTCTTTTCACTACATTCAATCTATCATTTTGCAGCGAACTAATCTTGGGATCTTTTTACTTTACAGTCGAGGACGTTTTTACACGCCATCATTATCTCATTTTTTATATAGCCCACTGTTTTTCTACAGTTGCCATGGAAAGAGATAATGAATTTTGAAGACCGGTGGTTAATACTGACGTACGTAAAATAATTTAAGATCTTTTTATCACTTAATCGATCTATATTATAATTCCCTTGCTTATATTTTTGTAACCTTGGATGTAATTTAATAGTGGAGAATCTAAATTTTGTTCTAATTAATATATGATCCGTGTCTTCATTTGCACCCCTCATTGCACGAGTAATCAGGCATTCATTTCTGCTTTGACGTTTTGTAATAACATAATCTATTAGATGCAAGTGCCCAGACCTAGGATGCGTCCACGATCCTTTATAGATATCTTTTAGCTTGAAAAGAGTGTTCGTAATAACAAGACCATTTTGTGCGCAAAACTGTAATAAGCGTTCCCCGTTACTATTTTCTTTTCCAATTCCATGGACTCCAATGGTGCCATTCCAAATATTTATATTTTTTCCAACTCGCGCATTAAAATCACCAAGTATAACAAGTCGTTCGCTAGTTTTAATTTTATTTAATGCTTCTTGAAGGTCGTTATAGAAAAAATCTTTTACATCTTCAGAGCTATCTAAGGTTGGCCGTATGCGCAGATTATTACTAATGTAGGATTTTTCGGAAATTTTAGTTTCATTATCATGAGTCGATCGCTGATACCTTGCGGCTCCTTAATTAATTTTGTATCAATGACTAATCCTACACCTTTTAAACGTTTATTTCCTGGTTTAACACCTTTCCAGCGTATTGTGTAATCCGTACTTTCTTCAGTAACTTGTCCTTCATCGGCAAATCTTGTCTCATATCATCCAGCTATGTCTATTTTATACTTTCTTAATTCGTGCGTAATTAAGGCCGTTCTTTTTATAGGTAAGTTTTTATTATCTAATAATGTTCTAACACTCCAAACACCCAGTCTCTTTTTTGATTATTATTTTCATTTTTGTTTTTACCGCACAGTGTGAGTCCCCCATCAGTCGCGGCAAACTGACCAGGTAAATAAGGGATGAACTATATTTAGGACACCTTTCTAGTCCTTTCCACATTTGTGGCAAGAGGGCTGTCTGGTCATATGATCTGCTGCCGAACTCTGGCATCATCCCATCTTGCCCGAGAACGACCACTTGGATCATACCGCATTCCGTGTAGAATCATTAGTTAAAAGATCCCAGTTGACCAAACCTGATTCATCACATGACTCCATCGTCGTAGGACTTTTTAAACAAGGAGAGATAAATAGATGACAGTAGTATACGCATTAGGGGGAACACGGGAGTAGGTGCGTAGACAACTCCCATGCTGCTTGTACAACAACACTAATTTTATCTAACGGCATGGATTTACCAAGACAGTCAGACTAGCATAGCTGATGCATTTCTACAAGCAAGGAAATACAGCGAATGCTGAAGGGATTAAGAGAGGCAAGGAGGACAAGAAAATAAAAGGAAATAGATGATAGGAAAACAGGAATAAGGAAGGAAACCACTATTTCGGGGCGGCACCCTAGCCTTTGGATAAGATCCAGACCGGAAGGCAGCGGTTTGCTACTGAGGAGGTAGCGGTGTAGGGTTTTTACGGCGACCCAAACTCGCCGAGGGGGGACAGTCATAGGATTAATGCAGACTTTTAGTGGACAGGTCCTCAGGCTGTCCATCTGCATCCTCGTGTCTTCTTACCCTGTCACTACTGGAATCGTCTGCCACAGACTTTCCGCCAGTAGTCGCTCTTGGTTCGTGACTGCTTATTCGACTAACGTCTTATTCGCAGCTAACCTACATATCTGTAGGCCGTTTCCACCACCTGTAGACGCGCCCCTTACCGGTTCGAGCTCTGGTCACCGAAAGGTACAAAGTACCCCCCGGGGGATATATATATATCAGACATCTCAGTAATAATAAATTAGTATAAAATTATTTACATACACGTAATGTATTGATAAATTTAAAATAACCTATATGGAAATAACGTTTTGGAAACTTGGGCCTGACTCCGAACAGACCGATTGTTATTCGAACGATTATTGCAAGCTTACAAATTTGCTCTTTACAGCAAACACGCTGGTAACTGTAATTAAAATATTAAATCTCGAGCATCGTTTCAATATACAGTATCGGATGTTCCAGAAATATTTTATAATCTATTAAAAAATTCTTCTTCTTCTATGTGCCATACTCAAGAGAGCGTAGGCGGTCACCAAAGTGCCAACCAGATTTTACGTTGTCTCGCATCAAAAAATTATTATTAGGAAAAAATTCAATCAAAAAATTCCCACATTCATTTTTAAGCACATAATTTTTTCTAATAATTACTATTTGTATCCAGCGTACAAAATTAAATGAAAAAATAAATTAAAGTTGTGATACAAAGCATTATTTTGGTAATAACTAATAAACGAATGGTAATATAGGCTATTTTCTTTTTGCGCTGCGTACATCTTTATAAAAGTAAACGAAGTTATTCTATTATGATTTTAAATTTAATTAAATTGTTAATAAAAGTAATAAACTCATTTTAATATATATGTAGCATTATATATATGTAAAACATTACGTCGGTATTATAAAGAAATAAAAATAATCATTCACAAATATATATAGTGATTCATGAAACTGTGAAGAAAATTCACAGTGAAGTACAAACAAAAAGGAAGCCGTGGATCTCCGAGGCAACATTCAAACTAATTAATGAGAGGAATCAAATAAAAAACGGGAAAACTAATAACATAACAGATTCAAATGATTATGAGGATCTTAATAAACTAATAAATAAAGAAATACAAAGTGATAGGAACAATTACATAATAGGAATTTGTGAAGAAATAGAACAACACTCACAAAAAAATGAACCTTATGATCTATATAAGAAAATTAAATGGTTAAGTAATACTTTCGAAACAAGAACGTGGACAATAAAAGATCAAAATGGAACGAAATTAACTGTAAAGTCAGAAATAGCAGAATGATGGCGCCAGTATTATCAAAACCTTATGTATAACAATGAAATATCAGTGTTAATGCAGGACTTTGAGCTTGAATCGGCAATTATGAAAGCTGAAATAGAAGTCGCATTAAAGAAACTAAAAGATCGAAAGGCAGTAACAGTGGATGGTAGAGCTGAATAAATGCTGAAAGCAACGGAAGAATCAAGAATAAAGGTATTGCATATGATTTGTCAAAAAATATGGGAAACTGGCAGCTGCCCAGAAGAGTGGACAAAATTAGTATATGTACCACTACACAAAAAGGGCCCTACAGAAGATTGTGGAAACTACCGCACAATATCATTGATTATTCATACCAGTAAAATACTACTATATGTATTACAACAGCCGCTTAAATTACTATCTCCTACCACAAATTTCGGAAGAACAAGCTGAGTTTGTACCAGGTAGAGGCACACGTGAACAGCTATTAAATATAAGAATAATAATAGAAAAATGCAACGAATATAACATTCCGGGACTGCTTTGTTTTTTAGATAACCAGAAAGCTTTTGACAACATCAAGTGGACGAAAATGTGGCAAATATTACTAGAAATAGGAACACCGAAGCATCTAATTTATTCAATTCAATAATTGTACTTAAATAATAAAGGTTTTGGTAAACCGGAGAACGAAAAATCGAAAGAGTTTTCAGCAAGAAAGGGAGAGTACAACAAGATTGCTGTATTTCACCGATTCTATTCAACATCTATGGGGAACGGATTGTAAGAAAAACAATGGAAGGATAGCAAGGAGGGATATCTATCGGAGAGAAAAAAATTAAAAATATTAGATTTACAGACGACACTGTATTACTGGCCAGCACAAAGAAGGAAATGTTTGAAAAATTATCAAGAATAGATGTGGTTAGTAAACAGACAGGCTTAATACTGAATAAATATAAATGTTTAATGCTTATCATTGACAAAGAAAACAGAATAGAACAAACACTGACTCTGCTGCAAGATATTGTAATTAAAGATAAATTAAAATTATTTGGGTACATGCATATCCGAAAATGGTGGATCAGAAGAAGAAATAAGGAGACGGTTAGCTCTTGCAAATGTCGAGATTGGTAAACTCAATTGTATATGGAAAAATCATAAGACCTCTAAAACAACAAAACTGTTACTCCTTAAAGTGTTAATTTTCTCCATAGCGACATACGGCTTAGAAACCTGGACGATTAAAAAATCGATGAGGAAGAAGCTGGAAGCTTTTGAAATGAAGTGATACAGAAATATTTTAAGGATCCCATGGATGGCGCACAGAACAAATGATTATGATTTAAAGAACTGAAAATTGAACCCACTGAGCAATTAGATCCATTGAAAGGCACATGCTAGGCTTCTTTGGTCATGTAATACAAGCAAATGGCCTGGAGAAAACAATTCTGCAAGGAAAGGTTAATGGAAAAAGGAGACAAGATAGACCGGTGAGCCTTTACATTGATCAGTCGACAAGGTTATGTAGATCAGACATACAGCAAATCATGAATCTGGTGCAGAATCGATATAAATGGCGACGTCTTGTAACTTGCATCAAATAAGGTCACGACATTCGGATTGGATAATGAAACGAGAAGATATATATATATATCTATATACACACACACACACACATATATATATATACAGTGATTATGAGTGTGAAATATTATTCTGTATAAAAGAAGTACTACTAAAAGTGACAAGTAATGAACTCAGAGCATTATAATATTTTTTTAACACGAAGGAGTCTAGAAAACTTATTTATATTTTTGAGATTTACAATTTAAACATTTTCAAAATTAAACTTTTTTAGGAGAATCTGTTCGATTTCGAATACTCCTGAGAATTGAATTCAAAATGTCTCATTCTCGAAAGGCCCTCTGCAGGATTAACGTCTCAAAACGACTTATTCACGACGAAATTTTTATAGAAGTGAATAAAATTGAATAGTCTCAATGAGTGATATGTGAATATATAGTTGTATTACAAACATGCACACACATATACATATGTAATATATATACAGTGTGTACATATTATTCATTTGTAACGCCTTTAAATTATACCTTCCGACACCTGGGCATCGCTAGAGTAATCTGAAGTAAGTTTAATATCTGCAGGCTTTTATTTTAACTCATCTCCTAACGCCTGAAAATAATCCATTCCGACACCTGCACGTCTTCGAAAGTAATATTTAAAAAACGTATATTAATATTATTCTAATGAAACGCCTGCAAATATCATTTTCCGACACTTGCACATCACTAAAATAATCCCAAGTAAGTTTATAATTTGCAGGTTTTTATTTTAATACATCTAACGCCTGCAAACAAACCGTTCCGACACCTGCATATCTTCCAAAGTAATATTCAGATTCCGAGTACATGTGTAACGCCTGCAAATTTTACCTTCCGACACCTGCACATCACTACAGTAATCCCAAGTAAGTTTATAATTTGCAGGCTTTTATTTTAACACATATAACGCCTGCAAATAACTGATTGCGACACTGCGCATCTTCCAAAGTTATATCGAGTATTCTCAAAATTTGCAGGCGTTTAAAAATGAATATTTTAAATATTTAAAGGTGGTACTAATTTTGTCCATTATAGTATAATACCGAGAAGTGTATGTTACCCGTCAACATGTCAAAGACCTCTGATCTATATATAACTATCATGATTCCGACTATATGATTACTATTGTGTAATATGAATAGTCGCTTATGACAAAAAGTCGCTTATGACAAAAAGTCGCTTATGACAAAAAGTCGCTTTTACATGGTGCAGCTTCGCTTTCAATGTTAAAATATTAAATCACTCTTTATAGCATGAAGAACGATTAAAGGTTTGTTTCTATATTGTAAAAACTGCAAAAAAAAAAGAAACAATCATCAGAAAACACAAGTTTAGTCCTTTCGACAAGTTAAGTTGTTTCAATTTCTGAGAAACGCATCTTCATCTAAGACATTATGAGACAATAAATCGCTAATTAGCATGTATGCAGGACGATAAAACGCTCGTCGTTTAGACATACAAGATGCTCATGGATTTGATCGATATGCGATTTTATCGTTTGTATAAATGACAAGCTATTTTAACGTCTTGGATTCATAAGGTACATCGATCGAATCCATGAGCATCTTGTATGTCTAAATGACGAGCGTTTTATCGTCCTGCATACATGCTAATTAGCGATTTATTGTCTCATAATGTCTTAGATGAAGATGCGTTTCTCAGAAATTGAAACAACTTAACTTGTCGAAAGGACTAACTTGTGTTTTCTGATGATTGTTTCTTTTTTTTTTGCAGTTTTTACAATATAGAAATAAACCTTTAATCGTTCTTCATGCTATAAAGAGTGATTTAATATTTTAACATTGAAAGCGAAGCTGCACCATGTAAAAGCGACTTTTTGTCATAAGCGACTATTCATATTACACAATAGTAATCATATAGTCGGAATCATGCTAGTTATATATAGATCAGAGGTCTTTGACATGTTGACGGGTAACATACACTTCTCGGTATTATACTATAATGGACAAAATTAGTACCACCTTTAAATATTTAAAATATTCATTTTTAAACGCCTGCAAATTTTGAGAATACTCGATATAACTTTGGAAGATGCGCAGTGTCGCAATCGGTTATTTGCAGGCGTTATATGTGTTAAAATAAAAGCCTGCAAATTATAAACTTACTTGGGATTACTGTAGTGATGTGCAGGTGTCGGAAGGTAAAATTTGCAGGCGTTACACATGTACTCGGAATCTGAATATTACTTTGGAAGATATGCAGGTGTCGGAACGGTTTGTTTGCAGGCGTTAGATGTATTCAAATAAAAACCTGCAAATTATAAACTTACTTGGGATTATTTTAGTGATGTGCAAGTGTCGGAAAATGATATTTGCAGGCGTTTCATTAGAATAATATTAATATACGTTTTTTAAATATTACTTTCGAAGACGTGCAGGTGTCGGAATGGATTATTTGCAGGCGTTAGGAGATGAGTTAAAATAAAAGCCTGCAGATATTAAACTTACTTCAGATTACTCTAGCGATGCCCAAGTGTCGGAAGATATAATTTAAAGGCGTTACAAATGAATAATATGTACACACTGTATATATATTACATATGTATATGTGTGTGCATGTTCGTAATACAACTATATATTCACATATCACTCATTGAGACTATTCAATTTTATTCACTTCTATAAAAATTTCGTCGTGAATAAGTCGTTTTGAGACGTTAATCCTGCAGAGGTCCTTTCGAAAATGAGACATTTTGAATTCAATTCTCAGGAGTATTTTAAATCGAACAGATTCTCCTAAAAAAGTTTAATTTTGAAAATGTTTAAATTGTAAATCTCAAAAATATAAATAAGTTTTCTAGACTCCTTCGTGTTAAGAAAATATTATAATGCTCTGAGTTCATTACTTGTCACTTTTAGTAGTACTTCTTTTATACAGAATAATATTTCACACTCATAATCACTGTATATATATATATACATATATATATCTTCTCGTTTCATGATCCTTAAAATTCTGTATCACTTCATTTCAAAAGCTTCCAGCTTCTTCCTCATCGATTTTTTAATCGTCCAGGTTTCTAAGCCGTATGTCGCTATGGAGAAAATTAACACTTTAAGGAGTAACAGTTTTGTTGTTTTAGAGGTCTTATGATTTTTCCATATACAATTGAGTTTACCAATCCCGACATTTGCAAGAGCTAACCGTCTCCTTATTTTTTCTTCTGATCCACCATTTTCGGATATGCACGCACCCAAATAATTTTAATTTATCTTTAATTTCAATATCTTGCAGCAGAATCAGTGTTTGTTCTATTTTCAAACATTTCTTTCTTTATGCTGGCCAGTAATACAGTGTCGTCTGTAAATCTAATATTTTTAATTTTTTTCTTTCCGATAGATATCCCTCCTTGCTATCCTTCCATTGTTTTTCTTACAATCCGTTCCCCGTAGATGTTGAATAGAATCGGTGAAATACAGCAATCTTGTTGTACTCTCCCTTTCTTGCTGAAAACTCTTTCGATTTTTCGTTCTCCGGTTTACCAAAACCTTTATTATTTAAGTACAATTATTGAATTGAATAAATTAGATGCTTCGGTGTTCCTATTTCTAGTAATATTTGCCACATTTTCGTCCACTTGATGTTGTCAAAAGCTTTCTGGTTATCTAAAAAACAAAGCAGTCCCGGAATGTTATATTCGTTGCATTTTTCTATTATTTTTCTTATATTTAATAGCTGTTCACGTGTGCCTCTACTTGGTACAAACTCAGCTTGTTCTTCCGAAATTTGTGGTAGGAGATAGTAATTTAAGCGGCTGTTGTAATACATATAGTAGTATTTTACTGGTATGAATAATCAATGATATTGTGCGGTAGTTTCCACAATCTTCTGTAGGGCCCTTTTTGTGTAGTGGTACATATACTAATTTTGTCCACTCTTCTGGGCAGCTGCCAGTTTCCCATATTTTTTGACAAATCATATGCAATACCTTTATTCTTGATTCTTCCGTTGCTTTCAGCATTTATTCAGCTCTACCATCCACTGTTACTGCCTTTCGATCTTTTAGTTTCTTTAATGCGACTTCTATTTCAGCTTTCATAATTGCCGATTCAAGCTCAAAGTCCTGCATTAACACTGATATTTCATTGTTATACATAAGGTTTTGACAATACTGGCGCCATCATTCTGCTATTTCTGACTTTACAGTTAATTTCGTTCCATTTTGATCTTTTATTGTCCACGTTCTTGTTTTGAAAGTATTACTTAACCATTTAATTTTCTTATATAGATCATAAGGTTCATTTTTTTGTGAGTGTTGTTCTATTTCTTCACAAATTCCTATTATGTAATTGTTCCTATCACTTTGTATTTCTTTATTTATTAGTTTATTAAGATCCTCATAATCATTTGAATCTGTTATGTTATTAGTTTTCCCGTTTTTTATTTGATTCCTCTCATTAATTAGTTTGAATATTCCTTTTTGTTTGTACTTCACTGTGAATTTTCTTCACAGTTTTATTAATCACTATATATATGTGTGAATGATTATTTTTATTTCTTCATAATACCGACGATATGTTTTACATATATATAATGCTATATATATATTAAAATGAGTTTATTAATTTTATTAACAGTTTAATTAAGTTTAAAGTCATAGTAGAATAACTCCGTTTACTTAAGAAGCTGTAAAGAATCTAATTTGGTCTCCAAACCTTTTCTACACTTTTATTGATTTGCTTTGTTCTTTATTTCATATCGTTAGTGTTTTGTTATAGATGTATAGAAACTAAACTTGTTGGTAAAGCCATTTTTTAAAAATCGGCATTAAATTTTTTGTGTTGATTATGCTTTATTCATAATGATTTTTGCTGTTTCCAATTTCGCTTAGATTTATTTTCATTCCCGAGATATTTATAAAACCAGTTTAACAATTCAATAATAAATTTAAATAACTTGCAATGTCGGTTATTTTAAGCGAATAATACAAAATAGTAAAAATTTAATTTTTAAATTATAATAACCCAACAAAAAAACCGCATCTATTTCGGTCAAATATTAAAAATAGTTTATATTGTCCTAATTACACAAAAATGGGAATACAATTTTGAATGACACATTTTATTATATAATTATTTATATTTTTAGGAAATATGTATTTTCTTCTTTATGTAATCAGATGTATATACATATGCGTCATATATACGTGCGATACCGGTGTGTGTATGTGCATATATACATATACACACACACACATATATATATGTGTGTGTATATATATATATATATGTTCTTCTTCTTCTTATTCTCTGAATCGTATGGTCCCTAGCAGGGACATTGTGACATAGAAATACAGTCTTTAGAAATTAGTTTGCGCCATTTAACTCTATTATAAGCTGCATGCATTCACTGAAGCTCTTCTCCACGAATTTTGTTAATCCATTCAGATATATATATATATATATATATATATATATATATATATATATATATATATATATATACCGTTTGTATCGAGTTCATCGGAACTGTCAGAACACGTACACTACAAAAACGTACATTTATTAGAAAAAATTTAACAACAAATGTAATCTGGAAAGGTCGCATTGTTCGTGAATTCGTTTATTGCCGTATAATTGGTACTTTGATAGTAGTGACAGCTGAGACTGTCGATAGTAGGTGGTCGATCGGGGAGGTTGGCGTATGAAACCAGTGTAATTAATAATTATAACAATATTAATAATAATAAAAACGAGGACTGATTTATTGTGACAGTTATCGAGGGAGAATTAGAATTCCATAAGACAAATCTTTTCAATAGTAGGAAGAGATTTTTTGTCTACAAAAAACAAGGCGTACGATTTTAAGGATATTAAGGAAAACGATTCCGGGAAAAGTATCGCCTTCGTTGTAAATAATGTTTTCGAAGAAACCGGCCAAGAAATATTCGTGGAGCTGTGAGAAAGAATGACGAACGAAGTAAAGAGCATCGAGAAATATGTTTCCGCCGACTGAAAATATTGAAAAAATTCCAAACAGGACAAGCAGGATACGAAAAAAGAAAAAGAGGTTGAAACAAGCAAAATTTTAAGTTAAAGTCGTCCAAATAATAAGTCGCGACGATGCTAACTATGAAGAAAAAGAAGTCGGTCGTTAACGAGCCAGGCTTATTAATGGTTAGTTTTGCTTTGTTTTTTATTTTTTTTCAATAATAATAATAACCAGGAGTTAATATCGAGATGAACGCTTATATTGTCATCGTCTTGAAATACGAAATATATACGTATACAGATATATATATATATATGTGTGTGTGTGTGTGTGTAAAAACAAGACAAACAAAAAGTAATGCGAGCTGCTGCTAGAATAACTGTACGGTCGCACTTTCACAAATCTTCGATATTCCTAAAAAGTCGTCCAGTTAAGAAAAGTTCTACCTCACCGTCGTCTGTTTACCGTAAATTTAGGGTATTATGCGACTAGTACTAGTAAAGGCCGATGATAGGCAGTTTCAGTAGCGGAAGACAGGGTAGCGAGGAGGCTCCTAAGTATTATCGAATACCTCACGCGGCTGAACAATATTTTTCTTTCGTTGTTTTTCAGCCGGCATTTCGAATCATCCGCTAGAGTCAACAGAGGCGAACGAAGTTTTGAGGCATTAAAAGGGATTAAAAAGAATGAGGAGTTTCCGCGCTATAACTTTTCGCGCGAACAGAAGAAAGTTTAATCGGGAAGATCGAAGTGAAAAGTTAATAATCATTCCAATCTTCTACACGACCAATCCTCTCTATACGGCTAGACGATGAACTGCAAACAGTTTTTCCAATTGCTGACGTGTGCGATGATGATGATGACGACGTGTTATTATTAGTTTTATGAATCATATATATATATATAATTTAAAGAAGTAATTCATATATATATATATTGCAAGGAACCTGATGTGTTCTTAACGGATATATGGGCTTCGTTCTCATACCTCAAAATCACAGTATATTAAACATATTATATGTGTTCTTTTTATTTTATATTTTTAGAATTTTACTAATCGCAGAGATAATATAACCATATGTTTATATGAATTTCTTATATTCCTTTTGCCGCTTAATTATCAATTCTACCGTGTGTGCTACACATTATATTTTTAATATTTGTATCGGATGTTCGTTCGATTATAATTTAAGCTGTTTTGAATTTTATTCGAAATAAAAATTAATTTAGTCTTTTTGCGCTATTTTTAAATTATCAATATCGCGTTAAGTAACACGACGTATTTTCCTTTCTTCGCCTTGATAATTTACATCTATTTACAGGCATAGCGATATTTCTAGAGAAGCGGTCCGAGTTTATAGAAATATGAGTTAGTACGTTATCACGTTAGGTAGGCTGTAAGGGCATCCTCATTAAATATATATATATATATATATATAAACACGTTTTTTCTTTTACAAATAGACGATATTATTAGGATTTAAATCGAGCGATTTAATTTCTATAGAAAGCCGTTGTTTAACACGTGTACGTACACAAATAACGTATATTTGAGGACTGAAATTCGTCTATACATCAACGTTATTCTATTAAAACCGTTTCAGTCGCAATGTACGCGTATGGAACGTGAAATTATAATGTTAACGAAAATTTTTATACACGAAATGTGTCAATTTTATAAAAATATTTATATAAATAAATGGAAAATTATCTAAGGTTCACACGAGAAGCGTTATTGTATAATAAATACCTCGCTATAAGATGCATAGTTTAACAGGTTAATTTTTAATTTTCAGTCGGCAGTGATATATATATATATATATATATATATATATATATATATATATATATATATATATATATATATATATTTTACTAATATTTCTTACACGTCATATTCCGAATTATTCTCCTAAATTGTTATTACAGTCGATTATAGACTCCAAATTTTAAATTACGTATTACTTCCGATCGGGCGTTCGATGTTGTATTTTCACATTGTGTTGCGGTTGTTCTTTCGCCTTTATGTTTTCCTAAATATAATAGAAGACGGAAATGAATGTATTTGCATAAATGCCTTAATATGTAATGCGTAATTATCAAAATACTGTAACTCTATAATTTCGTCAAAATTATTTTTAGATGACTCCGAGCCTATTTGAAATAAATTGAAAAAAATTACGTATTCCTTTTATTATAGAAATATGGTTTCGAGTTGTTTTTAAAAATTTATTAAGTTTCTCAACTAAATCCGTTTTTCGATTATTTATGCGAATTTTTTTCCGAGGCTTCTCGGTGGGACCAAAGTTTTTATCAGAATATCCTCCGCAGTTCTCGTATTGACGATATGATAGTTCATTTTCAAAATCCAGACATTTCATATTGATACTTATACTTTTATTATTAAGGATCGTCGAATAACGTAGCGGAGACGTACACACACGGCGTGACCTAATAAAACCTTATATGCGGAGACTGGTGTGTGTGCTAAGACGTGTCTAACAGGAATTTATTTATGCCATCATTTGACGCATTGTTCATTTAGAATACACAAATATTTACTTCGCAGACATTTGTCTGGGTAACATGATCAACGATTTTGACAATTTTGATGAATTCGGATGCGATATTTTTAATTTTTGGTATTGCGTGTTTTTTTTTTTCTTCAAATTTTCTCAATCGATGCCTATCCCGCGCGTTTCACGAAGCCATTGTTTCCCTACGACTGCCACAATATCATTCGTCTACCTTCTAAATGGTCTCCCTTTTTCCAGTATATGATTTTCATTTGATCAGTTCTTTTGTCCATCTTCCATCTTCTTGCCTACCGACGTGACCAGCCCACTATCCTTAATCCTTACATCTTCGAATTTTGTTTTATTTCGCAAATATATTCGGATTTAATTCTGTCTCGTAATTTTATGCGAAGCAAAGCTTGTTCCATCCGTCTTTCTGTTTTTCTTAGAAAAAATATAAAATATAAATATATATATATATATACTAAAATATACAATGTACATATATATGATAATTCTTTACATTCTGATACTAAAGCTCCTTCGTATTTTTAGTCTCGTTATGATACTAAAAAATGTGATTTTTTCCGATGAAAAATAAATCCTCTTTTGGTTTCGATAAAATATCAATTCTACTAATCAAAAAGATATCTCGAACGTAGAAACTATGTCACTGAAATAAATGAGTGATTAAGTTTCGTGTTCGGGTGTAACTCGCGATATCTATATTTTCGATATGGGTGTCAATGATCTTTTGTAATTCGGATGTTTCGGGTGAGATTTTTATCTATGCCGACGATATTGTCTTAGTGGTTAATTTTCGTTTTCCCGACATTTTGCCAGGACTTATATAGCGTTAATAAAATATCAAAATTGACGACTGATAATCGTTTAATCGCAAACCCGGATAAAACGAAATATTTTTAATTTATACTAACGAAGCGACAAAGCTGTTTGAGAGAACGTAAAAATTTTCTTAAATTATCATAATATAATAGAGCGAACGTATGAAATTAAGTACTTAGGAATTTTATTAGAAAGCTAACTTTTAGGATAAGCATTTGAATTGTATAACGTAAATAAATTAAGTTGAACCATCTGTTTTACTACCTAAAAACAATATTTCTCCGTTAAGAATCTAATCCGTTCAACATTAAACAGTCCTTACATACGGTATTGTTCATTGGAGCAGCGCAATATCATTTGCAACCAATTTATTTATTGCAAACATCTCCCAACATAAGCATTAAAAATTCCGATACAACAATTCTAAACGTACAATTGTATCAACTGTATATTCTAGACTTCGTTATAAAATATAAGGATTATTTTACGTTGAAAACTGTAAGTGGGAAAACCAGAACCGCCGGGAAAGCAACGGTACCGAACTTGACACACTGTGACGTATGCAAGGCATTTATTTCGGTGGCATAAATATATGTGTACAGGTGTAATTGCGTGTAGGTGTGTGTGTGTATACGATTAAAATGAAATATTATCATTATTTATTTATATGCATACTTTTTTTCTTTTTTTTTTTTTTAACCTTTTTTTATATAACTAACCTGATGTATATAGTCGTTCTCGTTTTTATTTTTACTTTTTAGCTTTGCAAAAGATATCGATAATTTTTTTTCCGTAATTAATTTTTGTTCGATAACAATGTAATAAATTAAGACAATCGAATTTGCCGTTATCTACGAATTTATTTTCCGCTATTCCATAATGCGCATGCGCGGATTTTAATAATTTATTTATTTATAAATTTTGATGTTGGACGATTTATTTTTTTTATTTTTTTATTTTTAACGGTTGTCTCGTTCAATTATGAATTTTATATCGGGCAACCTATTTTACTGGCTATTGATATGTATAAAAAAATTTTATATTACCGATCGTTGTGTTGTTTAATTCACGGTCAGATTGTTTTATTAATGCGATTTTTCATGTTGCTGATTTTTACGAATTGCGACCTCAAATTAATTTTTTTCTTAAATTTTATATTTTTTTAAATGTTCGTTTGATAATGGTCTAACAGCCGAAAAGCTTCGTTGCGATTTTTCGTAAATAAAAACATTTTAGTGACTTTTTTATTTTTTTAATTTTATTTTAATAAAAAATCACTACGTTTCACGCATTGCTTAAAAAATAATTATACCGAAGCGATAATGATAAATTATAAAAATGGCGGTTGTCGCGATTATTATAATAACCAAAACCGGATAAAATTGTTCCACGTTATAATGGAATATCGTCGTTATTCGAGGCTTCATCAAACACTAAATATTATAACAACCTACGCTTCCCCGAAACGGGCGGCTGTTTAGTTTCTAATTTAAGGGGTTAGTTCTTGGCGAAACTAAGCGTTAATACGTCTATTCTACTCCGCTGGAAAGAGACGACCTTTTGAAATTGCTTTTATATTCGAAACTGCTTGCATCTTGGATGCTTTAATATTTAAAATCTAATTGCGTCTTTTACGTTATAATTACCTAGCCTACGTAATCATCTTCGTTCTTAGTAGTTACGCGGTTAATACCTTTAAATGAAGGTGAAAATATGATAATAAAGAAGAAACAAAGAAAAGAAATCGCTTCGGCGGCACATATACTGAAATTGGAACGATACGGAGAAGATTAACACGATCCGTGCGAAAGGATGACACGCGAAATATTATAATTATTATTATCGAATTAAATTAACGTGCCGTATAGAGCAGCTTGCACGATTGGAGAACAGAAGATTAGATTGAGGAATAGCGACCGGACCGCGATGGAGGAAGATGATTAGATTCGATAATGAAACACGGTCATCTTTGAAGAGCTGACGAAGCGAAGGAGAAAGATTAGTAGTCTAAGGAATATGGAAGCAGAGTCAACTAGAATATGAGCAGTGGATAATAGCCGGAGCACGGTGGAGCCAAAGTTTTATGAATGAAAAATAGCCCACACGCAATCTGGTGATCACTACCTCCTCTCTCTGCGGTTTGGTACCCCGAAGGATTGATCGAATGTTTGCTTTACCGTAGTTTGTTGTTTTATGGGTAAGCTACCGCGCTTCCCAGCTTTTTTACGCGAAACTTCTTAAAATACCGTCCATTCTCGCTTGCTATATACAATATGTATATTAAAAAGAAAAAAAAATATGTAGAATCTTCTATCACTTAATTAGCGACTAAACTGTTATGCGTCAATTTTCCGAATTCATAAATGCCCGTCCGCCATTTTCTGTCATCTGTCCATCCGATGCACGGCATGGTCTTAGTTTGCACTCTTCGTTGCAACGTCGATTGTAGTAATGCGTATTATTTACCCGAGTACAGTATTTCGCGTTTTCTTAATTTACGTTTGTTGCGAGATTGCCTTATTACTTATCTTAACTGTACCGTTTATTTTCAATAAAATACATCCACATTTCAAAAGTTACAAAGCGACTACTGCGCGAGATGTCTCCGTCAAACGTAATTTCGTTTTCCAGATGTAACATTCGACACAAACGTAAATACACTTAATGTGAAATATTTGAATTTGATATTTATACTTATATATACACGGAGTGGTGATTTCTAATTTAAATTTTACAATACGCCGGTACAATCGCCGAAATATGAAAAAAAACAACCAACAAATATAACGTATACGCGCGCAACGAAATTATCAATATTTACTAGAGATGAGACAGGTTGAGCCAACTTCACGTTAATAAACGCTTAACGATTTGTAGGAGAACTCTCCAGAACGATTTTGAAATATATATATATATATATATATATATATATTTTAATTTAAATTTACGTGCCGTGTACTGCAATTATAGGTAGAGGCACGGAACTAAAATAATTACAACAAAGGTATTAAATAATTAAGGTATTAATTATAACGAAGATATTCACAACAAAGGTATTAAATATAACAAATGCGTTAATTTGATACATTTTAACGAAAACTCTATTAATGATATCCGTGTTATCCCTCAGCAAACTTTGCAAGTCGAGCGATGCGATCTACTGTTTTCGGTTTTTTGTCGTAAATTGGACCGTCTACCAATAGATGCTCGACGGTCAACTGACAACAACATTGTTGGCACGTTGGTGGCGTACTTTTTTCTAATAGATGAATATGCGTTAATTTTGTATGTCCTATCTATTAATTCGAACACAATACTACTCCATTCTGTTACTACGATGTGCCGAGTGCCACTGTTTTGAAGATTATTTTATGGATCGTAGTTTATTCTCACCGTAGATATTCTCTGCCAGTTACTATTCCATGTCGATTCGAAATGATGCTTTAAGTATTCCTTGAAGTCAGCTATCGGTACATGGATATTTAGAAGCGGATGACGGCTGTTCTTGCTGATACGTCGGCTATTGAATTACCATATATATTGCAATGTATCCACAAAAGTATTATGTTCTTAGATGTAGTTTGCAACATGAGTTTTATTTCGTTGGCTATTGGATGCAACTTTTCATTATTTAATAGAGTTCTTAATGCTGAAAGCGAGTCGGTACATAAAATGAAATTTTTATTTCTGTCGGAATCTGCGTAATTCACTGCTGATCTCGTATAGTTCTGCCGATAAAACTGAAAACGTAACTGGAAGAGCAATTTGAAGAACTACGTTATCATTAACAACTACCGAACAATACCTGCTGAAGATTTCGATCCATCTGTGTATATAAATTCATATTCTGCGTGGTTTTCTTTAATCTCCTTTAACGTTTCTCTGATCTTGTTAACATTTTTCTATTTACGTTACAGAACGTTAGATTCACTTGTGTGTGCAACTGTGCCCAAGGCGGAATAACATCGAGGTTTTCGCGAGATAATATTGGGAGTTCGACGTTATATGCTTGAATGAGTTTATGCAAACTGGGAAGATCGGTATTTCCTTGAGTAGCCAGCGCCAGTATGGTCAAGTATCGTCTTCTTAATTGCAAGGGCAATTCAGAAGCTTCGCATAAAATACTTATTATCGGTGATGTTCGGAAGGCTCCAGTTGCCAATCTTAGAGCTGTATTTTGGATCGTGTTTAGAGACTTTAATCATGTCGAACTCGCTGTAGTATAAGCAGGGATTCCATAATCCAATTTCGGCCTTATTAGAGTGCGATATATCGTTAATAAGAATTCGGGATTTTCTAGGTTGTTGTATAGTATAAATAATGAGTATAGAACATGCATACTGTTTAATTTCTTCAAAACCGTACTGCCAGCGTACAGAACGCCGGAAATAGGATCTTTGATATGAATTTTTTCCTAATAGAGCGGGGCAATTTATCTTACTATGGATCAAACTGCGCAAGAAACGAAGCCCTATTTTTCTTCTCCGCCCTCGTAAACTATATCTGAGACGAAGTAATTTTTCCTAGTGAAAATACAAACAACTTCATCTAATAAATTTATACCGCGAGCGCTTTAAAAACCTCCTTTTCACACTTTTCTTTTTTTTTTAAATGGGGGTGCCTTTACTTATTTCTATTAAATCATCAGACGCATGGTTTCAAATTAGCCTACCGACTTCCAAATGCGAACGAACTAAAGAAGTATATAGAATTAAATGTGTTTCGATATGTTTAAAACTGCTTCGAATAATTAAACCCAACATTTTCCTCGCCTTATTGTGTTCATAATGTGAAATTTAAAATTTGCATCGAATGAAACACCGATATCCCTTACACACGTCTCTTTCTTTATACAAAGCGGCAAGAAGGAGAAATTTTCGTGTAAATGAAATAAACTTGCATTTAAATGCACTAACCGGTAAATTATTAGCAACGCTCCGAGACACAACGTTATCGATATCTTTTTTGCAGGAGTGTGTACAAAGTCTTCTATATTCCTAATTTCTTTGAATTATTTCTGATCAGCGTATAATAATATTGTCGAGTACTGTATAACATTTAGTAAATCATTGATATAGCGTGTAAAAAGAGAAAAGACCCTAAAATAGAACCCTGAGGTACTCGCGAAGGGCGGATAAAAGAAGATGTGAAATTTCCAACTTGAGCATATAGTTCTCTATTTTGTACATAGTATTCTAATATAACGTTAGCAACCCACAGGAGAATTCGAAGTTACTTTTAACTTTCACAACAGCACCGAATGATCTACTTTGTCAAAAGCTTTTTCAAAGTCTTTATATACCACATCTACGTGAGAAGACTTATCTAACGCAGCTAAGACATAGTCTGTGAACATCATTAAAATATCTTCCTTCCACACAAAACCATGTTCAGAGATAGAAACATTGCGATTTAACAATAAATTCGAATATTTTAGCTGCTTGTGGTAGAAGGGATGTATGTCTGTAATTCTCAATATCGTCAGAGTGATTCTGTTTATAGACGTAATTTTAGAATAACTTCTAAACTTGCGGGAAAATACTGGTCATTTATCACACCGTTAAGAAGGTGCATATTGACAAATAGACCCTAACAAGTTTTAAATATATACGGAGGTATATTATCTGAGCCTAAAGTCCGTTTCGACTGAGCTTCCTTAGAAATATTTCCCACTCTTATGAAAAGAAAACGATAAATTTCTTTATATATATATATATATATGTGTGTGAACGAAAAAATGATGTGGTGAGTATTTATGAGAGAACTTTCAAATGGACAGTTAAAATTCGTCCCTAACTCGTCGAATAAAATTTTCACTAGTCACGAATTATAAATTTATCACGGAGTAGGCGTCGACACCCTCCGTATAACATCGTGTACGTGTGTACCTGCGCTGCATATAGTATTTCGAGATTTTATACGAAAAATTTCGTACAATGTTGACAACGCAATGGTGATGATGACCATGATTTGCGTGAAAACAAACTTTATCAAACAGCAATAAAGTAAGTTAAAATCAATCGTCGAACAGAGAGATTAAATAGATGACAAGTCTGAGTGAACAAAATAAGATCAATTACCCCGCTTAAAAAATGGATTACTTCGTTAAATATACTTATTAAATTATTTCCCTGATGATATTCAAGATCAAACTGAACTTTTATCAATATTTTAATCGTGTAATGACTTCTTTTTTTTATTTCATTATTGTTAGCGTTACTTTTTAAATAAATATGAGAGCACAAGCTGATTATTGAAATCATTTTACCACATTTTGAATACCTTAAAGTATCGCACATGCCTGCAATTAAATTAGATCAATTTGTATGCTGTAAATATAATAGCGGTATTTGTGTTAATTTATTATTAAGTTTAACGTGCCGCGTGCAGAGCTACTAATGGCTAACGGTACGGGGGGGGAAATTATTTTTAGTGATGAACGGCTGATTTATGTAGGAAAAAAATTAGGTTGAAGAATGTGTAGATGTTGTCAGCGAAAAGAAATAGAAGGGATGTCGGATTCTGTTCAGTAAGGATTTCTAAGAGAAATATCGGCGTAAAATGACCGGGACACGATAGTACACTGAGGTGGATCATACCGCTGGAGAAGGTGAACATGTGTCATCTTTGTATGACGCAGTCGAAGTTGGGCGATGATCACGTCGTCTTTACGGCGCTGTATGTTTATATTCTACGGTTGTGTTGTTGACTTTACCGAACGCAATTTGTCGGTTGAAGGAATAAAATGCCATTAGATGCAAAATATTTACTTCCTGATGTGTCGCGCAAAATCTGATTGTGGAACTGCGATGTTTGGCGCAGGCAAAGCAATCGTCTGTATCTTCGACTGCTCTATCAGTTCATTGTCGAGGATTTCAATATGAGCTGGAGCCCCCCAAAAAAAGTGACCGTTTGTTGTGAACTTTTAATGAAGGAATCGTTAATGTACTTCGTACAGTTTCGGAATATTCAAAACTTTATTACAGAATTTTAGATTTCCTGTAATTGTTTTGTAATACATGTAATGGTTTAATATGAGTCTTCGCTACTCCACCCCAATGTAGTTCACCATGTGACAAAACGGACTCATAAAGAGATAGATATAACCTACGCAAGTGAATATTGGTTAAATATCGATTTAAACAAAAAAAAAAATAATTTTCTTAATTTATTAGCCGCATAATTACAACGTACAGACCACGTCAATTTACTATCCGCGATAATACCGAGATATTTAATTTCGCATACACTCGTTTGAGAGTTTCATTTAAAACGTCACATGTGATAAGGTTGAAAGCTATAAACGATATATTCGGTTTTATTAAAAATCAATCGATTATTATCGATCCATTTCGAGATGTCGTTGACGTCATTTTGCAATCGAGCTCGTACAGTACATGCACGAAACGCGAGTTAGTAATCGTCAGCGTAACTAAAAATTCTGCCGTATACGCTTAAATTACGAAGATCATTAATATTAAAAATAAATACAGGCCTAGTATATACTATATAGGCCTGGAGGAACACACCATAGTAGTGTAAGTGAACAGAATCTCTACGGAAACATTATTAAATTTAGTTATATATTTCCGGTTAAAAAGATACGATTTAAACCAATTGTGCATAAAACGTCGAATACCGCGAGAATATAATTTACCAAGTAATACAGTATCAAAAGCCTAAATCAAAATAGACTGCAAGACGTACCAGCCTGTAGGCAGTTTGCAATATAAGAAATACGATCAAAAAGGGCATCGTTGGTGCCATTGAAGAAATCCATACTGATTGAAGTACCCGAATTTTTCGTAAATAATCTAGTAAAATATTCTTTACAAATTTTTCGAAAATTTCGGCGATAGTCGGTAAGATTGGTCGGTAATTAGAGATATCAGATTTATCGCCCCAATTTAAATACAGGCGTTATCAAATCTACTTTAAGTATATCGGGAAACTTAGCAAAGAGAATAGCAAATATAATAACAATAATAATAGTTTGTCTACGATGAGAATAACACATATAATAAAGTAATCATCATAATATAACAATAATAATTATAAACAGAATAACAAATATAATAACGATACTAATAGTTTTTCTATGATGAGAATAACACCTATAGTAGAAATAATAATAATAATAATAATAATAATAATTCAATTTAAAATTATAATTTATTTTAAATTTCGGTTTTATTCGCAATAAATTACGATGAATAAAATTAAACGCCTATGCGCAATAATGCGTAAATGGCAAAATATATACTGCTGCTTATTCACGATACAAATACGTCAATTCATGTATTGAGCAAAACATTTTTTACGTTAACTTATTATGCAGGTGATAATTATTATACATGTACATTTATATGTTCAACGAATAATTCAGATTTCTGAATTATTCGTTAAACATATAAATGTACATAAGTTTAGATTGTGGAATGTAGTGATTTTATTTATACTTGATTACTAAAAATAGTTGAAATCATTAAATTTATTTAATTATGCGAAGCTTTTCGGCATTTACGCCATTGTCAAGCTATATACAATTAAAATTAATTATATAAAAACATAAAATATTAATTTAAAACTAAGTTTACAATTTTACACAAAAATGAATTATAAATACTTAAAACTATCTGACAATAAAATTGTAAACTTAGTTTTAAATTAATATTTTATGTTTTTATATAATTAATTTTAATTCTATATAGCTTGACAATGGCGTAAATGCGAAAAGCTTCGCATAATTAAATAAATTTAGTGATTTCAACTATTTTTAGTAATCAAGTATATAAATGTACATGTATAATAATTATCACCTGCATAATAAGTTAACGTAAAAAATGTTTACATTTATATGTTTAACGAATAATTCAGAAATTTTTTATTTTTTTATATGCCTTTATATATGGAAGTATATATATATATATATATATATATATATATATATATATATATATATATATATGAGTTTTTACATAATTTTTTCGTACCCGTAAAAACAGAATTAATAATTTCGTACATTCAATTCCTATACACGGTATGAACAAAACTTTTTGTAAAAGAAAATATTTAATATTTAGCTTAAAGAAAGTTCGAGTAGTAAATAAAATTTGGAGACAGAAATGTTAGTCCTAAAAATCGTTCCGAATCCGTCGTATAATCTCTTCTTACGCACCATAAATAATGGCCTTCCACAAGGTTCAGTGTTGTATATATACATGATATACCGGTCCTCCAAGCGGAGAATTTCCAGTATGCAGACGACATTGTACTTGCAACTCAAAGCAAGCACTTAAAAAATGGCGAGGACGTACTCACAAAAGATTTACACAGCTTGTATGAATACTGTGCTAAATGGAGACTCAGGTTAAACCCAGAAACTTCGGTGTTTCACCTCAACTCACAGAATGGCAAAAGCTAAAATACGTGTTAAACTCAACGGTAAAGATTTACCTTTTAACCCAACGCCAAAATATCTAGGCGTCGTTCTTGATCGAACTCTCACATACAAAGAGAACTCCGAAAAAATAGCTCAAAAAGCGAAGACAAGAGTAAACCTTATCGCTCGCCTTGCAGGTACAGCTTGGGGAGCAGAGACAAAACTCATCAGGACTGCTACACTGGCGCTAGTGTTTTCAGCTGCAGAATATTGCTGTCCCGTTTGGATGGCCAGCTCGCATGCTAAGATCGATACACAACTGAACGTAGCACTACGCTTAGTAACCGGTACGCTAAAATCTACTCCTACTATGTGGCTTCCCGTGCTGGCAAATATATTTCCACCGCACATCCGCAGAGAAGAATCATTTAAACGAGAATGGGCTAAATACAAGAGTATGCACTCTCACGTAGAAAAATTTATCAAAGATCCCCCCCACCTACACGTCTCTGCAGCAGGAAACCAGCATGGCTGATGGCTAACGAGCTACAGAGCAGTGACGACGCAGCTACGAAATGGAAGGAAATATGGGTTAAGCAGACTCCAACAAACGGACAATTAATATCAAATCAGGGTGCCCGGATTTGGTCTCAACAGAAAAACATGGTGCAATTTAAATCGCGTCAGAACCAACCAGGGTCGTTGCAAATATTTAATGAATAAATGGAAACTGTCGGAAACGGAGCTGTGCAGCTACGGCGAGATCCAAACGATGTCACACTTTATCAATTCGTGTAAAGTCAATAGCTTTAATAAAGGACTGATTGGGCTACATTCACTAGAAGAAGACGCAGAAGACTGGCTGTCGAACGCAAATTTATAATGCAGGATATCTCTAAATAAGCGCGTAATTGATACGATAATATATATATATATATATATATATATATATATATATATATATATATATATCTTCCTAAATTTCCGATACCAATTATGTTTCGATACCACGATTGACCTAAATGAAACCGACAAATGAATACTTGGCAATCCAAAAAACCTGCATTTTAATCGTCATGTTTCTAATATTTACGTCTATATTCATCGACGATGCGATTTGAACTAGGAACGTCCACATTACCGTTTCATGATGGGACGCAATAAGCCAACGGAATATATAAATTATTTCGACGCTGGTCAAAACTAACATTTTTGGTTACAACTCCGCAAATTTATTAAATGAAATTCCACGCAATTAAAGTGGTTATAGTTATGTATATAACGGTTTTTAATCATATGTAATTAGTATCATCCAAATTTACTTTCCGAATAAACACGATTTCATAAGAAAAACAAGCATAGTAGTAAATAATATAAATGTATATACATATATTTATTATGGCGAGTTTATTAGAGTAACGGGTTAGGTTAGAAAAATAAAATATAATAATTAAAATATAAAATTTAAAATTAATACTTTTAATAATAAAATATGTAGGAAGTATATATACATATATATATATATATATATATATATATATATATATATATATATTTGTATAGTGACGATAATTACTGAAATTTGTCAACGTTTCAATCGGGGTTCGGAAGAAGTTAAAATACCAACTACGTAGACGGAAGCAGAAGTAATCCTTATACATAAAAAGAGAGATATACGCAATCTAAGCAATTACTGACGAATTAGTTTTGCTATCGCAAATTTATAAATTATTTCATCGCATAAAATAAATAATGAATAGAATAACACAACAAATTGATTTGAATCAGCCAAAAGAACAGCCTGACTTCAGATCAGGATTTAATAAGGATCATTTAAAAGATGAAAATATTTTTATTGTAATTTACATACTTTTTTTAATAATGTATGTTTACAATAGTTTGTGAATATAACACAACGAGTGCGTTAAGGAAGATGTTCATTTTAACGAAAATAAGACATATACGCGTCAATTATTCATATATTCGTTTTCCGCGTTAATTTTTTGAAGTCTATCTAATTTGTTAAGTTCTTTAGTTAAATTTTCAAACATGTTCCTAATTGTTATGAAAAGCCAGGGCAAACGACGTATTTCAAATATATATTGCTAATCGCTCCACGCACTCCCATTTATCGTGGCTGTGTGTAAATAGACAATGCGGTGTGTCAGTTTGAAAACAAATATTGCTATAACGGGAAGTACAGCGGATTAGCGAACGGGCAACCACGAGCGATTATCTGAACGCAATATAGAGGGCAGTGTGCTAGGGCCTTACTTACTTTTAATTTTTAATCAACGATATCCCTAAACTACCTCATATTAATATCGCCTTATACGCTGAAGACCTCAGACCAGACACTATACTTAACAAATTGCAAAATAACTCTATCTTTAAATACTACAACAACGTTGAAGACTGAAAATAGTTACATATTCAGTGGTCGACGCCAGTTACTTAGGAGTCATATTAGATTTTTATCGTTCAATGACAATATTACCTAACTGCATTGAGCGCTCAATACTCTCGCCGATTTTTAATCGTGATTCTTCTTTATGTATACTTCAAACAAAAAGTTATTATACACATCTACTACCCCGATTAACTTACGTCTGCCCTGTTTGGTTTTCGGTTTCCAACAGTACTCGTAAAAGATTACACAGCTATCTGCTGCAGTATTAAACGCCCGTAGATGTATACTAAATTATTTGATACGCATTCGCAGCTTAACCTTTTAGATTTACTTATATAAACAAATTATCTAGTAAATTTTAAATGCGTGACAGCGCATTAATTAAATAGGCGATTATTCGAGTCTCATCGTACGATATATTCTAAATACAAAAACACCGCAGAATTAAAAAATAGATCGCTTTAAGAATTATTTTCCTATTTACTATTCCCTCTTTACTTAATAGTTATAATTTATTTTTATCGTTTTCTTGCAGTTTTTTTTTTTTTTTATAATCTTTCAATGTACTTAAAAGTTTAAAAGTTTAAATTTTACGTTTTAAAACTTTAAATTTATCGCATATACATTAGATGTCGTTGTACATTATTAGTAAGTTAATAAGATACTTAACATTCTTCATTGTTTAATCATTCGTGTATTCGTGATTTTGTTTATTCGTTTTTTTGTTACTATATCTTTCTTCCTCTTCTTCTTCTAAATATAGAGAAATCTATATGGTAAGTAAATTACGCGCATGTCTTTGGAAATGTATTTATTGGTAATATTAATTTTAAAATATACCGTCATACGTGTAATTATTCTCATTTTAGTTTATCCATATATCGTTGTCTAATACTAAAAATGAAATTAATGTTTTTTTTTTGTTTTTTTTTTTAATTCAACATTCATTTTTAAAGTATAAAATTTTCTTTTATTTTTTATTAACCCAGATTAATTTGGTCAAAATTCATTCCGTCATTTTTATTTTATTATAAAAAATAATAATAATAAATGTTTTTATTAGATACTTAGTAAATACAAATTTACAATAAATAAAACTAATTAAATATTAACGTATAGGTTGATTACTCGGAATAATGGCCTGCATATATAGACGCTCTCTTCTGTTTAAATAATTCGAGTTTTGAGAGATACGATCGGGTTGATCTATATGTAAATAATTAAAGGTAATTATTTAAATAATTAAAATAAATAACGCATCCCAGGAACGTAAAAAATATAATAAAAACGTTGAAAATTTTACATTAAAAACTTTTTTTAAAAAAACAATTCAATATAAATTGCCGTACCGTAATTTCTTTATAAATTAGCTCCGCACAGTTCACACCACGATAGCATATAGAGAATTAGAACTTCGCATCCACTATTAATTTCTCTATAACATGGCGATCATGACGTAAGATCCGCATAATCTTACTATCATTTTAAAAAGATTAGTCGTAAAGGAATTGTACTCATCATCAGATTGCGATTTGAACACCATTTGTTGCCTGACCGTCTTTTCCGTATGCAGCTTAGAGAAATCTGTCCCCTCTATTCTGAACAGGTAGTCTGCAGCCACGATCATGTCTTTTTTTTGAATGTTCTGCTGTAGCACCGTTGCGCTCGGATTATCTTGTTGCGTTCTTCGAGTATTACACCTCCGTATAATGTATCGTCCCTTTTACATCTGGATAACCTACAATTGTTCCCCCATATAGCGACGTTTTTAGAGAAGTCAGCATGCTTGATTAAGATGTAGATAGTCCGCACAGTATCACGTTGGGTAGGCTGTAAAGACACCCCCATTTAAAACAAAAATATATATATAAAAAAATACTATCATTTGAAATTTTTTAATTTTATATATATATATATATATATATATATATATATATATATATATATATATATACACATGTGTATATGTACACGTGTGTATATTAACATATGTATATATATGCACACACGTGTATATATTTATATATGTATATATATATATATATATATATATATATATATATATATATATATATGTACTCGCAATTATCATCGGGCGTATAAGAGTTTTATAAAGAATCATTTTATACATATTATGTACCTACATGTCTATAAATACACATAGACATTTTAGATACATACACGCAATTATTATAATTTCATTACACCGTAAATAGACAGTAGATAAATAGGATACGATATAGTGTCGGATATAACGGGAGTTTCAACATGACATGTGAACTACATTATATAAATGAAAAATCGTAGTATCGAATATAATAGCGACCTCTCGTTGTTCAGTGCCGAATCATTAGCCTAGTTTTGCACATGAATATTATCAATTTTACTTTGTTTTTATCTGATTTCCCAAACCTACCCTGATATTCAGACTGCTCTTTATGCAGACGATACAGCTCTTTTCTGTACTTCTTATATACCTAAAGCGATTACTAATAAATTACAGTCAGGAATAAATTGTGTCTTTCGTTATTATAAAAAATGGCAAATTGATATTAATTGTGATAAAACGGAGGCTATATTTTTCACCCGCAGGCGTCCCACGTTACCTGCTGAAGTTAAGGTCAACTCTACCACTGTGAGTTGGTCAAAACATGTTCGATACCTCGGGGTAGTCTTGGATAACAGACTAAATTTTTCTGAACATGTCAGTCATACTACCTTGAAAGCTAGCAGGAGTATATCTGCCATTTAATCAACAGAAAATCATTTCTTAATAAAAATAATAAATTAATTCCGTAAAAAACACTTATACGTCCCATAATGACGTACTGTTGTCCAGCTTGGAGTTTTATTTCAAATACAAATTTTAATAAGTTACAAGTATTTCAAAATAGGTGTCTCAGATGTGTTGTCCCTAGATACCGCAAAATCGTTGACACGCATACTGAAACATGCTTTACATTAAGGACCATATCTTAAATTTAACGCGTAAGTTCTGCGATAGTCCACGATAATAGTTTAATTTCTACCATCGGTAATTACGATTAACTCCAATTTATGTATAAAGTATAAACATAGAAGGCTCAAACATAACCTGTTGTAACGTTATATGGCGATTATTTTACAAATTACTTCTTTATTTTTATTTATTTAATAACGTGTTTTTTCTTTTGTTTTATTATTACTATCTTAATTTTTTGTTTTTTGCTGTACAGTTTTTTTTTTCAATTATTTTTTGCCGTCATTATAAGTATAAGTATAATTACTTTTATTTATTACGGGTCTTTGTATTATTATTTCTGATGTACGGCGAGCCATCCTGGGCGTTACGTAATTATTATTTAAAATTTTTGGTTTGTGTATACTCACTGTAAATTATGCTGAATTGTACACGTTGTTGTTGTTGTTGTTGTAGCATAATTTTGAAACCTATATGTAAATACATATTCATTCGAACCCCCGAGCCATAGTGAAAATGAGCTCTATATACCTTCTTACGTGACCATATCTATCACCGGAAACTAAATTGAGCTTAATACTCGCTGTAAATTATGCTGAAATATACGTTGTTGTTGTTGTTGAATATGAAATAAGAAAAAAAAAACAACATACAAACATACATTGATCCAGAGAACATTGAAAATGACCGCCGTATAAAACAAAAAATATCATATTTAATTTACTCGGTTAACTGGTACAAAAACTTGTAAACACAAGTTGAATAAACATGAAACTGTAATAAACAACTACTAAACGTGTATATACATTAAAAGCAAGATTGAGAAATAAACAGAATAACAACCTTCTCCTGCATAAAATACAGTTCAGCGTAAAATATGCAGGCGTAAAGACTTGCAAAATAAACTGGATGTATTATGCGTTATCTGAAGCTTTACACTAATTCTTGGAATATTACTCTGAAATGGAATTTTTTTTTTTTTTTTTTTTTTTTTCTATTCTACAACTAGCTCATTTTTAGAAGCTATCTAGTAGATCTCTGTTTGAGTGTGAATCTCTACAATGTAGAGAAAGAGGATAAGAGGAAACATGAAAGAAATACGGCCATCCAGTGATGGACAATTTTTGCTGCTTATAAAATTAAATCACGCGGTTAAATCGAAGACTTTTCTTCTCTGTAGCCATCTGAGTTCTTCGGAGTTATCCATCAATGCGATTGCCAACGAATTATTGTGATTTTCCAGTCTATGAAGGTACTTCGTCGCCTCATCCGTTATTATTTCTGAGACATACCTCACGTCGAGATCGGTATGTAACGTTTTGTTCGAAATGAACCAAGAGGCATTCGTTATAAAATGTGTTAGAACACGTACAGACGAAAATCATCATCGAAGCAATGTACACACACACACACACAAACAAACGCTTTTAATAAACAAAGAAAAACGAGACCTACTCTTTAAAATAATAATAATAATAGGTCGTTGTCTAATCGTTCGGAATTTACATTATTGTAAAAGAGCCGTTCGCTCTTGTGTCGATTCTATTGTTAACATCGACGTATTACCTCCGGTAACGTCATCGACGCCTTCCTATTGTTTCGACGATAACCGCAAATTGCTGGACGACCGTTCAACCCTTTCATTCACGATGTCCACTACACGGTACATTTTAAGTCTAACGGTTTCGTTTTATTTTCCGATTAATCGCGAAATATCTCAATTTTAAAAATATTTATATAAATACATTGAAAATTGTCTACAGTCACCTAAGAAGCCGTATTGTATAATAAACGCTGCGTATAAAATTTGTAATTTTATGCCGAAAACTTTATGCGACTGATAACGTTCGCGTAAATGATTTTGTACTATCTACCAACTTTTTAATTTCCTATATCTAGCGCTTTATACTCGTAATTTTGATCTATCTAATCTTAGGATTCTCCGCTATAGATCATTTATTTATTCTAAATCAGATCATGGAGAAACACCAAGTGAATTTCAAAAAGAAGTATGTTTGTTTTACTGGAGATTTCTCTAAAGGCATTTGATTCTCTGAGACACACATTTACCAGAGAGTTCCGCTGATATATCAAAGGATAGTAGTAGATATGTATACAAGTGTAGTAGAAGCGCGTATAGTTATAGCAGGAGAATATTTTTATATAAGGAATGGGGTTAAGCGGGGTGACCCTTTATCGCCGCTATTATTTATACGTGCACTTGAAGAGGTATTTAAAAAAACTAAATTGGGAATACAAACGGAGAAATTCTAAATAACTTGCGTTTTGCGGATGATATAGTACTTATAGGGAATAATTTGCCCGAGATTAAAGACATGTTAACGGAGTTAAACGTGGTTGGTAATGAAACGGGTCTGCGTATAAATATGGAAAAAACAGAAATTATTACGAACGTCAATGAAAAAATAGAAATCGAAATAGGCGGACAAAGAGTAGATTAGACGAAATAATTTATTTAGGAGACGAAGAATAGAACTTTAGAAATACAACGAAAGGTGACGTTCATAGAAGGATAGTAGCTTGGAGGAAGTATTGGTCGCTTAAAAGTATATTTAAGGGACCGTTCGGGATCAGAAATAAAAGTGACGTATCTAATAGCTGTATTGTTCCATCGTTGACATATGGCTCACAAACATGGTCAACAACTAAAATGGATGAAACTGAAATAGAGAGTAGACAAAACAGTATGCTTTAGGTCTATTTTAAGTATTAGGCGCAGAGATAGGATTAGGAATTCGCTTATTAAAGGAAAATTTAAAAATATAATAAATTTAGTCAATTTATATAAAAGGAAAAAGTGGGATACATGTTGCCGGATTATCGGATAATAAAATAATTGGTATATTGAGGACAAAAGAAGAAGAGGGGAGACAGTTTCTAAGATGGGAAGACGGAATAAAAAAAATTATTCGTAATAAACAATATGGTACGCAACAAAAGCACGCGGGACTGCATTGTATCCCGACTACAAAGCGATTACAATCAGTTCTTCCACCCGCGGTCACGCCATATTACGATTACCTTGTACGCTACTTACAAGGGTGGGGGGAGGGGGGCAATAGAAGAATTTTATTTGAGATTCCATATTGATTGGAGATACTACCCAGTGGTAGCACTCCTCGAGATTTATGTTATTTTATTATGTTGAACCTTGTGCTTAGGTCTTCCAGCTGGTATCTTTTCAATCGTCGCATGTCTTTGCTTTGGTGTTGTAACTCCGTTGCTAATTTGGATGTAGTCGCAATCTCGCAGCGTAGTCGTTGCCATGCCTGCCAACGACTTTTTGTACAGTTTGGAAGCGAGTGTCCGTGTGGATAGTTTCATTTGTGACATATCATGGGGCTCCTAGTATACATATCAGTGTTTTTGATTGGAACCGCCGTATAGTCATCTGATTTGTGTTCGATGTACAAGTCTATTATCCCGTAGGTCCAAACTGGTTTCAATACACAGTTTTGTATACACTAGTAGTTTCGACTACAATGATAGGCGAGATCGATGTCCGATCAACCGGTAAAGTTGTGAAAATTTGATGTTCAACTGCTTGCGTTTGGCTGCAATATGGTTTTTCCATGTTAATCTTCTGTCTATGATGAAACCGAGATACTTGACTGAGTCAGCTCGAGGAAGTATTTTGTTGTTTCATGAAACTGGAGGATAAAAGTTTGCGGCTAATTTGCCGAGATTTAATTTCGTTGACTTTGATGCGCCACTTGTTAAGCCATTCTTGAATCTGGTTTAAGTAGGTATGTAATTGATGTGAGGCTACTTTAGGATCTGTATCCATAGCCAAGATGGCTGTATCATCTGCGAACGTAGCGTTTAAATTCTGTTCTGTGACTGAGAGAGAAGTGGACCAAGTACCGAGCCGTACTCCTGCTTTTATTTCATATAATCCTGTGACTGTTTCCTGGTGCTTAACCTTGAAACATCTCTGCGAGAGGTATTATGTAATTAGCTGAAAGTATGTATTTGGGAGTAATAACTTAATTTTGTAAAGCAAACCGTGTCGAATGCTTGTTGTATATCTTAATATGCTCCAGTAGTGTATTTTCTGGTTTCAATGCTTTGATATATGAACTTTGTTACTCTGTGCACTTGACTGCGGAGTGTTTCTCTCTGAAACCATACTGGTGGTTTGGAACGATGTTATTTTCAACTATAACTTTCATTAGTTGTTTCAATAGAAGCTTTTCAAAAACTTTGGATAGTATTGACTAGAGACAATAGGTCTGTATGATGTGATCTCGTGAGCAGTTTTTTTTTTTTTCGGATTTCGGAATCATAATTATATCCGCCACTTTCCACTGAGCTGGAACGTGTTTAATCTGTTCTTATCAGCTACTTACAGTGCACAACAAAATATGTATAAGTAGTCGCCTACCTCCGATACGGAGATTAAATGATGATGATACTGTAATTACAACTGTAGAATAGCGCTACAGAAAGTATTAGTTGAAAAAGAAATATCATATTTGATTTCATGCTGAATTGCCGAACGTCGAATATATTAGTGAAAAAATTTTTAATTTCAAAGAAAATTTCTAATCAATGTGTGTGTGTATGTAGATCTTATAAAACAACCTCACACTGCACTCTAGTTGTAATAGCAGGTTCCGTTCAACTAGACGTATCATCGATCAGAGGAATAAATCATATTTGTTGCTTATAGCTTTTCCCTACGAGAATGATACGATAGATGCTCGGCACTTATTAAGTTAACTTCTCGAATTCGTTTTTCTGAAAGAACTTTAAATGAATAGTTCTTCAAAATTTGGCAAAATTAACGGTAACAAGATTGTGTAGTAAGTTATCGGATACGAGACGGTATTTCTATGTATGAGATATCCGTGCTTTAATCAGCCAGGCAGGAACCTACACGTGATGCCCCTGGACGGCGACATGGAAAAGCTTATAAATGTTGTAAAAAATTTTGTGCTCAATACGCTGACAAATCCTGCGATCACCGAGACGCAACGTACAAGATTGTGTAGCGTGATCTGTAAGATAAGCGACATAATGGAGAGCGCAAGATAAAACTCGAGCCTGAATTTCACACGAAACTACTACTAACTGTGTATATACGTCAATTTCGCCGAATATTTATATAGATTTGAACTGAAAATCAACCACTAAATGTGGATACACATGCACGTACTTCAGCACGGGTATATTTTGGTTGTATAACTGTACCCACTCAAGTATTATCGTAACATCCTCTTTGTGTTCACACGTAATCTATATAATTCATAGTGCGACGCATGATAACGTGTAGATGATCCATTTTTTTTCTTTTTATAAATTGCTTACAATCTGGCCTAGGCAGTCATTAAGCGACTGTGATGAAATTATTTTTATGTGTCGATTATCCATTGATGACACTTTTAAGTACCCTTAGGTCCTTGTTAAAAACCCGAATTGATGATTAAGGACGGTTAAAATTAGTTGACCTCGCTGTTTTCTAATAAATTAACATAAATACGTTTTTCGAGCTTATCAGAATTACATTATTTATCTCTCACGTTCAAGTCGCGATGAATGGAATCATTACGAATGTACCAGTGACCAATGATCTTAAAATTTACGATTGGAAGAGTTGTGTGACTTTTATATTTAGCCAACAACACACGATGATAAATCGTTTGTCTAGACAGTTTTGATAATTTTGTTACGCGATAATAATAATTTACATTGTTAAAATATTTCGGCGTTTCTACTCTAGAACCCGGTACATTTAACTAAATCCGACTTTTAATTCCACATTTTTCTTCGTAATGTGCTCCTTCTAACACAACTATCAGCTACAAGACAAGTTGTGGTAAAATATCTGGTTGCGAAAATAACACGAACAGATTTTGCATTATTTATTTTAATCCATCACTCGCGTGTCTAATTTTGAGAAGCAATAGCCAGATTGTAACTTTTTTTTTATAGTCGTTAGTGATTCGGAGCTTGTAAAAAATGGATGATACGATCTCGCACAATATAACGAGACATATATGTTTAAAAAAGACTGATATATATCAGCTGCATAATCTGTTGTTTTTTTTTACTGGGATAACATAAGATAAATTAGATATATAGAAAAGAGTCCCAGAACTGATCCTCGAACCACCCCCGTCATTAACAATATTCAGATTTTTCATCACCGTACTTTGTCTAGCTATCATTTTAATATGAAAGAAATAATAGATACAATACACGATGAAGTACATGTTTTAAAATTTAAAGAGAAAATATCGCGTACGGTGTCAAATTCTCGAACGATGTCTAAAAAAGCGGCCGAACGTTATTTCAGTTTTTAGTAACAATCAACGATGTGTTCTAACCGATAAAATTGTTGCGTCATTGTTTCAGTTTAAAACCAAACTGATGATCAGGAATGATTATTGATCAAAATTCGGGTTAGTCTCTTGAACTAAGTAGTTTATCAAACACTCTCGATAACGTCGGTAATAAAGTAATAGGTTAGGTTGGAGAATAATGTCATTATGTAGATAGTTTGATAAAATTTTTATTTCAGGCGATGAATATGATTTTACAGAAAATTATATCTATGACATAACATCCGGATACTGTCCTATTACTTGTTTTTTATAAGCAGAGAGTTTTTCACCTAGTTTGGGTATGCTATTAATACTATATACGACGCTTAAACGCGAAAAAATATTTAATGTTAGTTGATGTTAATACATGAATATGTTTAAATAAGTAAGACATATTTATAGACAATAGTACAAGGACGGATATAATTCGATTATATAATAAAGATTGCTGAAGATTGCCGTAATAAAAGCATTCCGAAAATACATGATCTACATCTGTTATTTCGTTATCATCGGAGAAGAATGTAGGCAAAAAAGGACAGTCTACGCGATGATATTGATATAACGGACGATGGTAGATGTTTATAAATCGTAATTTATGTACGGTAGTAATGAAACATCGAAGTACGATATTAGGTACTTTTACGAAAGTGAGCCACAATTTTATACGTATTAGAGGTTGAATCAAACTCTAACATGGATCTAAACAAAGACTGAATATTGGAGATGGAAATCAGACATATGCCACATTCTAAAAGGAAGGAAATTAAAATTCGGGATTTTTTACAAGGCGATGTACTTAAGTGGAGAGATTTTAGAGCGATTAAACACAGCTTTTAAAATTGGCAACACTAGATGAAATCGGATAATGTTGATCCTGGCCGAACTTATCTGAACAAATATGAGCTTGGTTATGGCTTCAAAACCTGTTTTAGATATTTCAGAAGCCTTTCTTCGTCATTCGTGCCCGTACAGATACGAACTCTCGAAACTTCTAATTAATGGATTTCTATAATGAACGTTCATGATTTGCGGAAGCTAAATTAGAAATAAACGATTTAAAGGTACCGCGTTTATGTTCGGTAAATAATTCCGTTTATTTATTTTTTTTTATTAATGTCATTTAATTTCACACAGAATATTCATTTTCCTGTTGACGAAGACGAAATTGTTAATGCGTTTAGACGCTTTTCTGTACCTAATGCATACGTCGGTAAACAGCGAGTTACAAAACGACTATTACAGCTAAGTTTTGTAAGATCAGATCAAAAGTTTCCATAAAATCTACAGTATAATGCGTTTCAGAGTAAAAGTAGAATCACCGAGAAAAAATTAAACTATTGGATTTCAAATATACCGTCCTACACCTGCTTATCGTGCGTTAAATATGTAGGCCAAATCCGCGTCATTTAAGAAAGACCAAAGTACCCCAGCAATGTACGCATTACCTGGAGAGGATCGTCTTTCTCATTTTAAATAATTCAAGTTATATTTCAAGTTCTGTAAGGCAAAAATCTAAACCGATGAACTATAAACGAGTACCAATAATAACCAACGAACGATAAAAGCGTTAAATAATAAATAAACGAACAATAAACGGAAAACCATAAAACGATAAATGAACAATAAACTAAACAATAAACGATAAAAAACGATCGTGTAAAATGGTCTATCGTTATGCCGATGATACAACCTTATTCTGTAGTTATACATCACGCGCAATTAGTAATAGATTACAACAAGGAACTTCACGAGTTTCGAAATATTTCACTAAATGGAAAATTATCGTCAATCCTTTAAAAAAAACAGAATCAATACTGTTTACCCGCGGACGACCTACCCGATAAAATTAGTATTAGATCTTATCGAGTGGTTATGTTCGTTACTTATAAAAAAATTCGACATTTACTAAAAACATTAATGCTGCTATTACAAAACCGAATAAAACTATTATACGTTCGATTTATCCGCTTTTTAAAAGTAAGTCCCGCTCGAGTATTAATAATAAGTTTTATATAAAACTATTATCACAATGA
The DNA here is from genome assembly GCA_032883995.1 of Coronaproctus castanopsis. Lineage (NCBI taxonomy): Eukaryota > Metazoa > Arthropoda > Insecta > Hemiptera > Monophlebidae > Coronaproctus > Coronaproctus castanopsis. Next base: position 64,710,522 of record CM065054.1, read on the forward strand.
CTTATTCTTGTCTCGGTGCTCTGTATCTAATTCTAATTTTAAGAAACTGCAACTTGTACAAAATCAATATTTAAAATGCATTTTAAATGCATCTCGCACATATTAAATATTCCGTATATTAAAGACTATATATTCAAAATTAGCGAACAAATTTTTTCAAAACTGCACCGTACATGTGAACTAATAACGACAATTGACAACTACGATTCCATTATGTTCATGTATATACAAACATCGTCGTGTTAAACATAATTTGTTGTAAATTAGTATATTTGTAATAATTATGTTCAGTTGTTATTATTCGCAATTATATAGTTAAGTTATTTTAATACTCATTAAAACCTCTTGTACGTTTTATCTTTCATGCGCTTCGAAGCAAATTTTTGTTTTATATTTTTTCTTTTTTGCTCTATTTTTTTTTTTTTATTTTTTGTTTTAACTTTTATGTGTGTTTTTATAATTTTTGTCTTTGTATCGTTAAGTTTATGATTTTTTAAGTTATATGTATATATGTATGTATGTGTATATGCATGTACGTATATATCTGCATGTATATACTTCGAATTTAAGACGCACTTTTTTTTCACAATTCAATGCCTAAAATCAAGGGTGCGTCTTAAATTCGAGATACTTTCTAAATTGACCACATGTATAAGAGTAAAACTACCTATTATACCTACCAAAATCTCCTATTATACGTGGAATAGTGATAGTAGTCCTATTGTATTTGCTACATTAATGCTATCGATATATTACACTACTAGCTGTAGGAGTTGATTAATGATGTTTATAAAACTGACTTGTAAACCTATTCCCATTTCCGGTCACAGTCGTTGCTCGTCAGCAAACATTGCAGTTACTAACCCACCGTTGTTTTGTTAATACGGTACTTTTTCTTTTTATTATGGAAAAGCGTTTTACATACGAAGCGGAATTTAAGCGTAATTTTATGCGCAGAAAATATCGGAAATCGTGCCGCCGGTAAACAGTTCTCGATTAACGAAGTGAATGTTCGCCGTTGGCGTGAAATGAAAAATAAGTTATTCGCGTGTACAAAAAAATCATTTTCGGGACCAAAACATGGAATCGGAAATCGATGCTACCGTTTTAACTTATTTTAAAGAACTTCGCACGAAAGGTCTTCCAGTAACGCGAGAAGCATTAATGTTAAAAGCCAGAGAAATTGCCAGCGATAAAACTCTTCAATTTAAAGCTAGTCGTGGATGGTGTGAAAAATTCATGAAAAGACAATGTCTATCATTACGTCGTAGAACCACAATTTGCCAGAAACAACCATCTGATTATGAGGATAAATTGGTGCAATATCAACGTCATGTAATACAATTAAGGTTAAAGAAACAATACCATCTTAGTCAAAATGCTGATGAAACTGCTGTTTTTTTTGACATGCCAAGAAATTACACGGTCAGTGAGAAGGGGCAAAAACAAGTAACAGTGAAAACAACCGGCTACGAAAAATTAATAGTAACTGTTATGCTCAGTGCTACTGCGGATGGCAATAAGTTATCGCCGTATGTAATCCTGAACAGAAAAACTGTGCCAAAGTAAATCTTCTCGGATGGGGTTATTGTTCGAGCCAAACAAAATGCCTGGATGACAAGTAAACTTATGCAAGATTGGTTGCAGTGCGTATGGGAGCGAAGACCAGGTGGACTTCTCAAACGAGACAGCATGTTAGTGATGGATGCATTTCGCGGTCATTTATCTGACGACATTAAAACCGGATTGGCAAACGGAAAATGCGATTTAGTAGTCATTCCTGGAGGTATGACAAGTCAGTTACAACCTCTTGATGTCGGTGTTAATAAAGCCTTTAAAGATCGCATTCGTGCGCAATACAATAAATGGTTGACTGAAAATAATCATCCTCTCACACCAACTGGCAAAATCAAACGAGCCTCAGCAGGTACGATTGTAGGATGGATTTCAAAAGCTTGGAAAGATTTACCTCCCTGTATAATCATCAAATCCTTTTTGAAGTGTTGTATATCGAATAATGCATTGGATGGCTCTGAAGATGATTGTGCATGGAATCATAGTGACGAAGATGACGCAAACGATTCTACTTCAACGTCCGGCAATGACGACGATTCAACAACCGACGATAGCAATTAAAAACATAATTAGAAAAAGCAATAAATAGGTAATTTAGTTATAAAAATTACTGTTTTATCCTGTTTTTTTTTTGTGTGTTTTTTTTATTGCAAATTGCGCTAAGTAAGCCTATGTAGCTATAAGTTTATAATATTTCGTATGATGTTGAAGAAGTATATACGGGTATTGACTATTAGTATCTTAATTATTTCTATTTCTTCCAAAATTTCCTTTCCTAAAACGTTGTAATTTTAATGCGTCTTAAATTCTATGTTTTTTTTTTCTTCACGTTGAAAACCAAAAACTAGGGTGCGTCTTAAATTCGAGAGCGTCTTAAATTCGAAGTAATACGGTAATTATGTATATATATATATATATATATATTTATTGTTTGCGGGTATTTAAAATTTTTCCTCCGCTTATCGTATTTGCGTTTAAACTATAGTTTTGTAGGTGAGGCTCGTGCCGGAACTCTACTATGTAAATATTTGCGTGTACACGTTGTAATTTGATAAAATACATTTTTCTTTCTTTCTTTCTTTAACTAATTTAGCCAGATGGGGGGGATGATAAACTGAATTTAATTAATTTATACAATAACCCGTTGTGCCAAACGGTTCGTTCGATATCGATTAACGGTAAAGCTCGTTAATGTTGTAATTGTTGATGATGAAATCAGTAATTCCGGCAACTCGATGCATTGTTGTATAACGATCCCTAAATCAGAATTGTTCATTTTTGAAAATAATTATGCACCTCTCTACACCTACGGAGGGTATGTATGTAAATACAATTTACATTATTATATATATTTTATTACGTGTAAATATTATATTCACACGGATATTATATATATATATGTATTTATATAATATATTATGCATGTGTAAATGTATATATATATATATATACATGTGTGTATATACCGTTTTTGTTCGTACCTTTAAAATGTATTTAATTAATTTTTTTTTTTTAATAACTGCCTTTTACGAAGGCAGTTTCACTACTAAAATCTTAACCTACATGTTAAATATCGAATCAAATTTAAATAATTAGTAAGTTTGATCACGTACGCTGATGCGCTGATCAGTTCCCGTTAATATTAAGTAAATATTACTAACGAATACGAGGTTCGACAGAACTATTACGAATTGAGGTCTAACGGATGTGTTGTCTCACATAATATCCAGTAACCGCGCGTCACTTCTTTATTAGTATAGCCGTGCAGTCTCTAGTAAATAGAAACGACGGTTTATAAATTGATTTGATAACGCGAATGTGTTCCTTATCATCCTTTTCCTACTTTATTATCCTGTACATATCGTTTCTCCTTTCATCGTTACGTTCGAAATAACAATCATTATTTACCGGCGCTTCCATTTCGATTTCTCGCTCGCTCACTCACTTACCGGTTTCATCCTACGATGACGGACAAAAGCTGCTAGAGAGAGCGAAAGATTAATGAATGTCGTCGATCTTATCAATGTCGATGAGTTGGAGGAACGACAAAGAAAACACAGATGCAAGTAATTCTTTCGACATTTCCACCAGCAGCGGATAAACCACCGCCATCGGTCGATTCTTTTGCGGGTTTGTTATAACTGTGCGCCGGCCGGTCGAAAAATTCCCGAATTAAATCGAAGAAGACGAGCTAACGTTATTTTCGGCGAAGCGTGTACAGTTTTTTTATTTTTTAATTTCCTTTTCAATACTGAAAAACGAAGTCTATGCGCCCTCGTACGTACAGCTATTTTCGGTATCGCTGTTAAATTATACTATTCTTGTCGTGCTTCTGTAAAATCGTTAATTAATTTCGGAATTTGACGCGCGTCCCTAATGTTCGCTTAATATCATCCGTCACGTCTCGTATCCGGCTTACCGACAGTATCAATAACAATAATAATAATAATAAAAATAATAAAAAAAATCGAATCAAATTTATCGTTGTATACATACATACATACATATATATATATATATATATATATATATATATATAATATTACAATCATTGTATTCACTATTCCCGTAATTACAACTACCCGTAAATGGGCAATAATGCGCGAACAACAGGCTAATAATAATAAAAAATACACTAACACACACATATATATATATATATATATATATATATATATATATATATATATATATATATATATATATATATATATATATATATATATATATATATATATATTGTACATGTGAAACGGTTGGAGACCGGAAAGGTATATAATTGTATATTAGGAATTTAAAAGAACTTAATAATTAATTTACACCGTCCAGACAAGAACAACACACGCAGCACACACATACGAAATTTACACGTCATTCGTGTAAATAATGCAACATTTCATACACGTGTATAGGCTCTTGAAAACAACAAATACTTACATTCTACTAGGAAATAAGCGCGTGTACGAATTAAAATCTTAATTTACCGCCTATATAAACTATCCAAAAAATTGTTTCGCTTAATAAACTAAAATGAAAACTCCGACTAAAGTAAACATATTACATACATAGCAGTTACACGTTCCTATGTACGCAGCGACCATTCAGTTTCCTAACAATATTGATCAAGTCGGCTCCTACTAACAAGTTTCTAGTAACGTTTTTCTCGGTAAGTTTCAGAAAGAACCGTTCTTAATTGTTTAGGCATAGATAGGCCGCAGCACCGGCATAAATCGGTTGCATGCGAATCGGTGTTTTATTAAAACGTGGAACAGTCACATTACTCTGACCTCTTGATCTAGTATTTCCTTCGTTATTCGATATATTAAATTTATTCGATATATTAAATTTATTCGATATATTAAATTTATTCGATATATTAAATTTATTCGATATATTAAATTTATTCGATATATTAATCGATATATTAAATTTATTCGATATATTAAATTTATTCGATATATTAAATTTATTCGATATATTAAATTTATTCGATATATTAAATTTATTCGATATATTAAATTTATTCGAATTTTTTACGACAAAGTTTAACAACTGTAATTTATATAATTCGTGTACAGTAAAATATTTTATTTTGTTTACATAATAATAATAATAATAATAATTGAATTTTAAGTTTCCGTTTAAAAGCCTAAATCAAGAAAGAGATAGAACGAATAATGTACGTTGTTCTCTTTCAGCGAAAGCTTCGAGAGCAGTAAATTAAATTTATGATTTTTATTTTTATTTAACGGCTAACGGTTCACTCCGGTTCGAGTATCGAATTTGACTTTTTTTTTTTTTTTTTTAATTCGTATTTTCATATAATCGATGCGCATAAACCTTTGCAGAAAATAAATGACACTGAATCAGCAGATAATGCCGCAGTAAGTATCAACGGAGTACCTAGGGACGTATATATTCGCGTCTAAATTGGAAGCCTCGACAGAAATGTTCGAAAATAAAAGCAAATGTGAAAAGTATTTATCGGCTAATAGGAAACAACTGAACGCTCTATCTAGTGAAAATAAACGCCTTTTGTATATTATCGTTAAATCTATTTGACTGTAGCCGCGGGTTTTGTATTTTTTCCCTGCGCAATACTAAACGTTTTGTTTTGCTTTATTATTTATATTGTTGCTTTTGTTATTGTGGTAATCCCCGGTACACAATGTTATGTTATATTTACTTTTATGTTTATTACTTGTGCAAATATACTTTGTTGTTGTTGTTGCCGTCGGAATACACTTATGGTTGTTGTACTAGTATTTGCCCAACGTAAATTGCATACAGAGAACGTTGCACTTCATACGACCATCGATTTGAACGCAATAATGACATACACTGAGGATTAAATTACCCGGCTTGTTATTAGGAAAGCACTGTAATGTCGATACAGACAACTCTGAGAATTTAAAATATGTGTACTGAACATCATTATAGTTATTTTGTCAAAGACTACATAGTCGTCAGAATGAAAAAAAAAAAACCGTGTACTTAATCAGTAATAAGGTATAAAAAAATATTGACGACTACACTCGGTGATTTAAATTCGCGTAGGAGACAAACAGTAGAAAACGAAAACCAATCGAATTACGCCAATATACTCGATGAAAAAATTCGATCGCGCTTAAAAGAGAACGTCAAACCGATACGATAGAGATTTAAAGTTAAAAGACGTAATTCCCGATTAGACCAAACTGGACGAGAATATGTTAAAATAGGCTTAATGATTAGCTTGTAGATTATTAACTTATTATTAACTTATTATTAATATTTAAGTAAGATTTACGGTTGAAAATGGGATAGTTAGAATGGATGGCTGTTTTGGTCTTCTCAATGGTGCATCGTCTATTATATGCTTGGAAATAGCCTCCTATCTAAAATGACACCAAGGTAAAAGACCGTTCTATATTAACGCCACCGACGTGAAATCTAGTCGATAAGAACGGTCTTGGACGAGTGAAATAAATTTAAGCGATCGCTTCTATATTATATTCAACACTAAGCTAAAATAAGCACATTCCGAATCAGGGTGGTGAAGTAATAAACTACGATAAGTTTTAGACTAGAATATCGTAAAATCCGGACACATACACGAGTTAAATTCTAACATTAAGGAAGATATTGAGAAGTGGTTAAAACATTTTCGAAACAAAAAATCAGTTGTACTAGGAAAAGGCGTAACATATTTTTCGGTATAATCCGGAATTACAGATATACAAGAATATAGTAAATAAGACACTTGTATTTAGTTGTGGATCGAGGTCGCAAAATATTAAACATCAATATGCCTGCAATAAAACTCACGCGTCCTTCTTAAAGCTTATTTAATAAGTTACGCCAACTCGGAAAATAAATTGATAATCTATAAAACTCGAATAAGAACAATTATTTATGATGCCGGTTTTCCTGTGTATTTTTATTTTAGTTAGACGAGCAACTGGGCATACTTTTTATAAACTGGTATTATAGTAATGTGTATGCGTTATATTATTAATTCCGTTGTTTTTGTTTTTTTTTATGTAACATATATTCGTTTTGTAAATACATTTTTTATCTATCGGTCTAAATTAGGACTTATAGAAAATATTACAGATGTCAATATATACAAACGAAGTCGCGAATACTATACCTCAAAACTTATAGGAAATAAACACATAATAAACGTACACAGATCAGACTGAAAATGAAAAATATGGACTGGATGATTGGAAGAAATTCAGTTTTTTCACTAGAAAATAAAATTCTACTTTACAAAACAATAATAAAGCCAATTTGGACCTATAGAGCTAACTGCTATTAAGTGCAATATAGCTATTATGGAAAGAACACAAGCAAATCTCTTACGGAAAACTCTGTGAGTGCTCGTTGGTTCATACGAAATGATGACACCTCTAAGGGGACTTGAAGATCAGCTCCGTTAAAGATGAAATCCGCAACTCGAGTGCAAGATAGAAAGATTAAATCAACACTCGCAAATATACTAGCAAAGAACCTGTTGTCAAACTGCATTAAATTCCATCGAATATACAGATTACACATCAGCTTCAACATCGATCCTAATAATCGGTTAGTCTTATAATTGCAGGTTAAATTAACGTAAAAGTAATCAATAAATAGGATCAGTTATCCTCCTTTTGATTTTTGATAATAACATGTTTTCACCGCTGCTTATTGTTATTAAATACGGATTGCGCGCAAAAAAGAAAATATCATTCTCTAAATATTTCACGAATATTTGTTTATAGATTTTATTATCAAAAGTAAAATAATTGTTGCTGTCGGTTATGTCGAGGAATTTCGGTACATATGTAAGATACGGTTTTTAATAATTTTTATCGTGTCCGTAATTGGGAAATTGTTGAATAAAGATATTACTTTAAAACTAACATCGCTTCTTTTTCTACCCGGTACTTACTGATTTTCTCCAAACATCGAATCGAGTTTTTGATATATGTAGGAGTAGCGCCTATCAGTGGTTTCCAACAGATATGATGGACGCGGCATTGTTTAGAAAAAAGAATTGAAAATTATTTCGCACGCTGAGCCAGAAGCTACAAATTTACGAAATCGGACGTGTTTTCGAACTCGGTAGATGAAAACTGTAGTATGTTACAGCGACAGCTTCAAAATGTCACGGTTTCGGATGATTGGGAACGTGTAAATGGTATTAACTCAAGCCAAGAGATATGAGGATAAAATGAAAACATAGTAAAAAGTTCAATAAATTACACGTTGACCAGATTAAAATCAGGATGGTGCAGAAAGAAAGTACATCTTTGACTTCGGTAATCAATCTAAAATATCCAAATTTAAAGAGCATCGATACTCAACGTGGCTGCCGGTCATTGTCCCAATGTGAAAAAAAAAAAAAAGTTATAATAATAACTGTTAGTCGAGTAAACAATTCCATTCTCAAGCATAATGATAAAAACATTAATAAACGGATGTGCACACAGCGGGGTATTATCAAAAAATCTGGACAATATTAAGTCAAGATTACGTAAGCATAATCCTATAAATGTACCTACGCTTCCATAACCACTATCAGTTAGATAATGTAAACTATATAAGTGTTTTAGAAACGTTACTTGAAAAAAAATTTACACCGAAGAAGATTATAAATGAATATTATATTACCAGCTTGATGAAAGAAAACTGTTTATCATCGAGAGATGAATTTGCCGTGAAGTACATCCGAGTTAAAATCGATCAGTTCTTCTGTGAGTCGTTTCGTTCAAAAAAAAAAAAGTCGTTAACGATAAAATAAAATATCGTCGATCGTCATTGCACCGCGTTTGTCCGAAAATTGGCAAAAAACTCAGAGACACGGCGAACGAATGTAAAAAAATTCCTCCACATCCTCCACATTTTTCAAGTTTCTTGTTAATTTCCGGACAATACAACGACGATACTTTTTCGCTGACATTTTCTTCTATCGTTATCGACTTTTTTTTTTTTTTTTTTTTTTGAACGGAGTTGACTTATGGTTTTGTTAAGTACATTTTTTTTTCACGATGTCGCAAAGAATGCTGAGTCTGGAATATTTTTGTTGAAGTTTTCTATTGCAATTTCAATATCTTGTTCTGTTTTTAATGAAATATTCATCTTATTATCTAGTAAATGTTGGAATTCACACCAATCAGTGTGTTACAGAATACAACCCCTCTGAGTCTGTGCGGATAGTTGCGGAGCTCACATTTAGTATTACTGCTGAGAAGAGCCGTCTAACGAGGATTCGGCTAAGACGTTATCGTTGTTTATTCCACAGCAAACGAAAAAAATCAACTAAATCCAGAATTTTGTTCGGGTCGGTCGGCTAATATGCCGCATCTCCTGCCGATATGCTTTCGTAGCTATTTGATCGAATGGAATATAATAACTGTTTTCTTCTCGGGGTTATTGAGCCCCAAGTTGTGTGTTTGACGTTATAATCGCTCCCGGAAATAAATTTTTGTCCGGAGGAATGGAAGTATTCGTTGAAGTGTTTTTGTTTTATGTTACGCTTTGGTGGGCAGTAAACAGAGGAGAGATAACAATAGGACCCGATTTTATGCACACAGAGGTGGCCTGTATGTGTTCTTTACAGAATTTATTTATCTCGTAGTGTATTATGGATGATTTAATAATTACTACCGTTCCTCCATGAGCAGTGCCGTCGGGATGAGGACTAGAATATAAGGTGTATTTATAGGATTATGCTTAGAAGAGCCCAATCTTGACTTAGTATTGTCCGGATTTTTTTGATAAACAGGCGCCCTGCTGTGTGCACTGTGTATCATTAGGCGTGAGAATGGAGTAGTTTACTCGACTAATCGGTTCTTTTGAATATAACCTGTTTTTTTTTTTTCTTATTGGGACAATGATCGGCAGCCACGTTGAATCAAACTGGCATTCATCCTCTTTGTTAAAATTTAGATGTTTAAACATTTAAATTGCTTCTATTCCAGAGCTATATTTATTCATTTTTGATAAAATTTCAAGATCGTCAAAATAGGGCAGTATACTACAAGTCAAATTGTTTACATCTTTAAAAAAAAAAAAAAAGTTATTTTTTTCTATTTCTTTCTAGAGCTTTCTTTACGGCGATGTTCCATATTTTTTCAGAAGCAGAATCCGCGTAAAGTTCGTGCCTTGTCTTTCAAATAGATCGATGCACTTTATTAACGTCAGCTTCTGAATGGCCGATTGCTGAGTTTCGGTTTGATTCTTAATCATTGTCGACAATTTCACCGTTATCGCACTGCTGAACATTACATATAAGATATCAAAATATCGAAACCTTCATCTTGTTTATAGCGAACACCAATTTAGCCGTGTCATTATTAAGCAGCCCGTCATCGCGTAGTTTCGTGATTTTGTCAACACTAACAGTTCAGGTAAACGCAGGTGCTGCGTCAGTGACGGATAACAGCGACGGTTAAATTTTACTTGTATATTATAGTTTCGATATCCATTACAGCGTTTCTATCGCAATAGATAACATCGTATTTTATGTATTTATACTACCTAAATCAAACAAATCGGTTTTATCGATAAAACATGTATTCTAGTCATCGGTTTCGATTTTGAAAAAGCATTCGACAGAATCTATATGCCGCGCTGAATAACCTGTCTAAATTGCGAATAAAAGGCCGCATTGCATTATTCGTAAAAAAATTATGACGAAATAGAACAATGTAAGGATGAAAATAACTGAGATTGTCCGAAGCTGAAAGCGTTACGAAACTCAAATCATTAGTCCAACTTTATTCATCGTTGGAATTAACGAAATATTCAAAAATATAGAAGTCCTGTCCAACGTAGTACGTTTACGACGGCCTCCTAATTTATCCGGCAGGGAACGATATTGAAGCTATCATCGCTTCAGCATGCAATCGATAAGTTACAAAAATCGTCAGAAATGCAAGGCTTAAAAGTCTCACAGTGACTTACATTGTATGTATTATTATAAAAAAAGGAATTATATTATATAAATCTGTAATAACGCGAAATATAATTTATTGCAGTAGTATTTGTATGGATATGTTAAAAATTAAGAAGTTTATAACATTAATAAGATCATATCGAAGAATTATAGCTATCGGAATGGTCAAAGCGTACAAAATAACGAGTTATCATCAATAGTGGTGACAGGTACGCATTGACGTAGAAATAAAGAAACATATCAATTTAATCTTAATTAAAAATAATATTAAAACGGAACACGAATTTATTCGCGTAATATATATTAATAATAAATTTATATATGAAATTAAACACTTTAAGACTATACTAAAAATCAATATTATATATTACAATATAAAAAAAACCCACGTGGAACCGGTATAACGGATTAGCTTACAAATATTTTCCAGATTTAAGACTTAAAAACAAACAGTTCACCCCTAATTATATAGTGTACAATTTATCACTATGGTAGTTTTAAAACTTATTTAAAACGATTTAGCACAGCGGAAACAGAAAATTGTATTACACGTAATTTTGCGGACACCTGTTTTCACGTATTACAAATGTCAATGGGACAGTGTTTGTAGTATGAAAGATTTGGTAGGAAGTAAATTTAATGAGTTCAATAATTTTTAGCTACAGAAGAATTAAACAACAGAAAAAAATATTGTTATATTAGTAATAAGAATAGCATTTGTGTTTATCATTCATGTAAGTGGAGTTTGAAGCGGCATAAGACTTAAATGGATTGTCGCTTTTTAAATTCCATATTATAAAATGTAGTTTTTTAAAATGAATATATTCTTTTGAAAAGGAAAAAAACAATATATATATATATATATATATATATATATATATTACGTTTGAAGTTACGACACCAAAATGCGATATAATTCAATCTAATAAACCCATGCCAAACAACGGATAAAATAGAATAGTACTCTGAATAATATTTCACGTAAAACTGAGCTGATCGAACCAGATTGAATCACTGAGAATAGGCTGTCGTAAAGCATGTAGCTACCACAAACTGAAATCGAAAATCGCTATTATTATTATTATTATTATTATTATACAAAACTTTAGTAGTATAAAAACTCGTCTGTGGTTCCGTAATTTATAACACTAGTAACAATAACAATTTAAGTAATGTGACTCATTGCAGTCTTAAAAAGTCCTATATCTAGATTACTGGCAGAGACGGATTTTTTTGCACTTACAAATCGCCGTCAAAAACACGTTTTTAGATTTATATATAAAAAGGCCAACTGTAACGAGATCGCTAAGTATACGCAGCGGAATACTGTATGGGACGAATTGAGTGTAAACCCCACTCAGAACTTATAAACGTGAACAAAACCGCGTTAAAATACATCTACTCCGACCTATAACAAAAGTTCATATAATCTTAGGCAAGTAGACTGTGAACACCTTCTGTCATTATTTTTCAACGTTTCAAGAAGCATTTACTGTGTGGAAACGTAAGAAGATAATGGAACGATTAGAAAATTGAAATGTTCGAGGACGTATAACTCATTCGTTAACAACTTCTTGAATCACCGAAATTTCGTGGTAAAAGCGGTAATACAGTATCTAACAATCGATGTTTTATAGACAGAACGCCTCAAGGTTCTGTACTCGGACTAACATTCCTCAAGGTTCTGTAACTAACATTATTCAATATTGTCATTAATTACATTGTCAACGAGATTGCAGCATTCTTCGCGGACGATCTAGTGATATTCGTACCGTGAAAAAATACAGCTATAGGGGGGGGAATTTGCTTTGTAAAATACCGCAAACACTTTACTTAAATCGTCGGAAGATCTCGGTTTATAATAAATCAATTCACTTTTTCAAATGTCACAGCTGTAATAATCATCAACTTAATATTAGAAAGAATAATGCAGTAATTCCATGTGTAAATAATATTATTTACCGCGGGTTATATTTTGATAACAAATTAACTTGGAAATTACATATAAAAACGCGTACGATGCTATTTTGTTTACACAGAGTAAATTTACTACTTAAACAGTCGCATACTTCTAACGGGGTACAGATAAATAGTCGTTATTAAAAATGTACAGAAATTTATAATATGTTCTAGATGTGATTACGAATTTCCGGCCGCCTAGCCTACTCATAACCAACACAGTTACGTTTCTTAGATTTTACGCATCAAAAAGTTCTTTGTCCCGCACTCGGAACTTTCCTTAAATTATCCAACTATACAATGAAACAAACGAATTACCCATACATCTACGTCGCCGCTAAGTCGTCTTAAAATTATACATACACTAACTTGTAAGCAACTATACATTTTCAATATACTATACAGATGGATCAAAAAATAAAGATCGCTGTGACTGTATACGGTCGCGTATAATATAGACCATTCTTCCCCCGTACTACATAGTATCCTATCATGCGAACTGTTTGAAATTATGCATAGTATACTAATTGCGACTTCTTAAAATGAGCTGTTAACAGACTCGCTGAATTCGAAACAAAATTTCAGATGCGCGTATCCGTTAGCTGAGAAAATTAATTCGACAATCAACAATCAAAATCTGCGGACACGTGTACTTTGGATTCCTGGACATAGAGTATACGGAAGGAATGAAGAAGCAGATCGAGCTGCGAAAGAAGCCGCCTTCATGTCTCTTACTTACCTGCAGCAACATTTTCCAACATGCGTTGTTGAATGTTCCACGAATTCAATGAACAATGGTATTTGACTTATTGAACGTATATAACAACACAAAACGACACGAAGTGATGTTGTTCCGTATCCGGACAACAGGTCACACTTGTTTTATTCACTCTTACATCTTATCCAAAATCGATCCATCTACTTGCTCAATCTGTAACGTTCAAATCGCTACAGATCGTATCTTGCTCCACTACTATCTATCTATCTATCTATCTATCTATCTATCTATCTATATATATATATATCTGCGAGATGTAGTAAGGCAGCGAATAGTAACTTACTTCGGTCATATCATACGTCAAAATAGTTCGGGAAAGTTAATTTTGGAGGGTATGGTCGAAGGTCGGCGAAAACAAGGAAGAACGCCTACACGATATACGGATGGAATCAAAGAATTGCTAAACATTACATCATTCCAGCAAGCGGTTCGATATGCAGAGGACCGAAACATATGGCGGACGCAGTTGCATAAAATCAAGGTTTCATAGTGTCACGATGCTCGGATCGAGCCTACGATGAATAAGAATATATATATATATATATATATAAAAAATATATATATATATATATATATATATATATATATATAAATATAACTCCATTTTAGTTCTTTTCTAGCACATTTAATGAAATACTTTTTTTTTTTTTTAACCTAAAAATGAAAATATTCCTTTTTTTTTTTTTTTAATGAGCACAGGACTTTTCATCCAGATTGGTATAAAATTATTAAAATGAATATGTTAAACACTAATATTAGTTGATGCATAGCTAAATATACATGAATGCGATTAATAGTAAGTAAGTAAGACATATTTATTGGCAATGGTACTTTGAGAGATATAATTTGATTATATAATAAAATATTCCTTATTGTCGCCAAACTATCTTCACATTTATACAGTAACGGAATAATAGACTGCGTGCTTTTTAGCCTTTGTAGCGGTACATAAAAATATGATTACGTTCGTTGGACCATCTTGTATATGGAAATTAGGCTGCCGAAATCCGAAATAAAATAATTTAAATATTTTTTCTACAAGACACTGTAATGTCGTTGTTGATACGTACATATTTGATTTCATCCATATTGGTCATTTGTCTGCCGAATGCCGCCATATTGACGCCCAATTTTGTGGCCCAATTCTTCACCCTGAAAACGATAAAAATTTCACACTATTAAAGTAACATTTTTAAAGCCGGTTAATCGAATAAAAGTTTAAAAATCGGTTTTGAAACAATTCATAGTAAATGGATTTTTTTTTTTTATTATTATCGTACTATATTTAAAGTTTAGATTGTGGAATGTAGTGATTTTTTTATACTTGATTACAAAAAACAGTTATAATCACTAAACTTTATTTATTAAGCAAAGCTTTTCGGCAACTACGCCATTATCAAGCTATATATAAATAAAATTACATATATAAAAACATATTAATTTAAATCTAAGTTCACCATTTTTACATAGTATTTATAATTCAATTATTATGTAAAAATTACGAACTCGGATTTAAATTAATATTTTATGTTTTTGTATATTTAAAATTTTATTTATATATAGCTAGATAATGGCGTAGTTGCCGAAAAGCTTTGCTTAATAAATAAAGTTTAGTGATTTTAACTGTTTTTTTGTAATCAAGTACTATATTTAACCGAAGGAATGAAAATTTATTAATATGATATATTCTTTTTTTTCTATGCGAAATTTAATTGATATACACCGATTACAACGCCTTTTGCGTTTATGTCCTATGCGGATGATCAATCCTACATGGTTAATGAATTAAAAATTGCAGTACCTGCACTTGAATTGTCGTTGCTAGATATTATCTTTCACCTTTTTGCTGAGTTTTTTTTTGTTTTTTTTTGTCTTCTCCATCATCTGTTAGTTGATTTACGACGGATTTTCATTTATTCCGTTTTTTTTTTTTTTTTTACAATTGTTCCGGTTTATTCCTAATTTCTCGAAGTCACCTGCAATAACTTCTCAAAATTTCAACTTTGGCATGCCACTAATCTTTTCTCATCCTTCAAATCTAGCGGTAAAACAATCGTTCGGGAAAGTACACATCAGATGTCTAACTAAACAAACTGATATTAATATGCAAAATAAAATATGACAACGTATATTAATCACTAACTTTCCTAATCATGAACGGATATATACTGCCGGATCTATAGACATTAATAGAAACCGATATCAAGCAGCAATATATCATGAAAATACAGATCTGATACGGACATACAGAATAAAATGAATAAAATACGCTGGCTCATCTACAAGCACTGAAATATATGCTATATACAAAGCACTTGAGCATGTTAAAAATAAAAAACAATGAAAATTTTTGGTAATGACAGACTCCATAGCTGCAATACAGTCACTGATTACTATTAAAACAAAACAATATTATCGCTAAAATAGAAACCTTACATGGAAAGATACAGAAAAACGATTCAACAATTTCACTGATGTGGATACACTGCGGTATATATGGGAATGAAATAGTAGATAACGCAGCAAAATCGGAAACGAATGTTAAAAAACGATAATACTAATATATACAGAATATATCCCACAAATGAAAATAATGAAATATCAACAAATGGAAGAAGAAGATAATGAACAAAAAGAAATAGGGAAACAATATCATAAAATTCAGATAAAAATAAAACCCCATGGTTTTGGTATAACTCGTTACAATATAGTAAACACTTTTTAACAACAATTATCCGATTAAGAATAGGACATAATAAAACACCGGCACATCTAACCCGAATATAATCCAAAATAGTTTATGCGATAAATGTCAAGAGGATATCAACCATATCATATGGAAATGCGAGAAATACAAACAAAATCGAAATAATATGATACGGGAATTATTAAAATACAAATACACACTTCCTCTAAATGTAGAATCAATAGTAAGTGATCTAAACAATGCAGAACCAGTCAAAATCATATATAAGTTCATAGCCCAGAATAGTATAGAAATATAATAACCCAACTTTAATAGTTTAAAACAAGAAAGTCATCCTATAAATGACCAAAGCGACCTTACAAGCCAAAAAAAAAAAAGTCTGATACATTTACATGATTTTTTCGTTAAAGGTTGCTCTATCGGAATCCCGATTCGTTTGTCTTTCCATCTTTTCATGTTACGCGAAGAATTTCCAGGAGGAAACTGAAGTGATTCAAATTTTTTTTTCAGCTTTCTGATTATTGACCACTCTTATATAATATATATAATATATATTATATATAGGATAAGTAACGTGAATCGCAATTCATTGTGGGCTATTTTATTTTATAGTGAAACTTTGTACGGTGTTCCTTTGAATAAGTGATGCGCCTTTCTGTCCCTTGCCTCTTCGACGTAGTTACGGCTGAATTTATGCACACACACACACACACACACATATATTATATATATATATATACGTAATTATTATTGTTATGAAGAAGAAATTGTATCTTCTAAAATTAACATTTTAATCTAATTTGTTTCCGTCATCTAGATTTTGGTTTTTACGGTTATTTGTATTTGCTTTATATACTTCTGCAGAGACCTCGCTTTGTTCTCTTCCGTTTCACGGTTCCTTCGCTTATTTGAGTTGAACATTCATTACTTCTATGTAAACACGCATAAATATATAAGTATATATACACACACACACACACACATGCATAAATATTTATTATAACGGAGGGTTACTCTATTGACATTCGTTTCCTACATCGTCCAAATTATTTATACCATTTCTTTCATTTCATCCACACTATTCCGTCTCAGGAAAACTTTTATAAATGCAAAAATTACAAAACTATTTCTTTTAACCACACAATGGTGTAATTGTCCCCGGATGCTAGCTAATTTTTCATTCTTTTTATTTCAGTTTTATGATCATTATATATATCATCATCATCATCATCGTCAAGAGTTCGTTCAACCCAGAGGGGTATCATGTAGCGATCTGAATCGTAGCACGCCATACCGTCCGATCTTTAGCTTCGATACAGTGGTAATCCAGATTGTTTTATTATCATACCTGTCCAATGCTGTGGAGGATGACCTTACGATCTCTTCCCTTGAACCTTCATTTGTATCACCGGTGTTTTTAAATTCCGCCTATTACGAATGACGGGGCCGAAATATTTCATCACGCGAAGTACAGCAATATCAAACCGTTGTGTGAGATTCAACTCGCGCACTACGGATTCATTAGTTTGTTTCGCTGTCCATGTTATGCGGCGCAATCATCTGCAGCACCAAATTTCAAAGCTCTTGAGTCGTGTTATGCCGACATTATCTAAAAACCCATCATTCAGCTGCATATAATATTGCCGGAAATACCAACAGGAAGGATTATAAATTTTATTTTCATGTGTTTACTGACAGAACCATCCTTCCATATTTTAGTCAGTTTCATCGTAGCACAACGGCCCATTTGAATTCGACGTTTTATTTCCTGGTTTGAATCTCCTTTATTAGAAATTAGCCATCCTAAATATATAAAATTATCTACAACATCATATCACTGAACGTCATACGTTTGTGCATATATATATATCTTCTTCTTAATTCCTCAATCTATTAATAGATTGGTGGACAACCGTGTTTAAAACTTCCTTGATAAAGCCATTTTCTTCATAATTTAATAATTGCCCGCTTTTACATCTTCCTGTATCTGCTTAATATATGTCTGTCTTGGTCTTCCTCTTGGTCTTTTTCCTTCCATGGGTCCTTCTATTATTTTCACTAGGTGTTCGTTATTTCTGTATATATGTCCAATCCATTTTAGTCTTCTTGTTTCGAGTGTTTTTATTATATTTCTTGTTTCCTTGATCTATTCTAGTATTTCTTTGTTTGTTATCCTTCCCGTCCATGACACCCTTTCCATTCGCCTCCAGCACCAGATTTCAAATGCTTCTAGTTGATTGGTTGTTCTTTTATCCAGATTCCATGTTTCTGACCCATACAGCAGTATACTCCATATGAATACTTTAATAAACCTTTTCTTTGTTTTAATCTGGATATTTTTGGATGTTAATAGGTTTCTTTTTTTATGAAATGCTAATTTTGCCGTTGTTATTCTTTCCTCGATGTCTAATTTACTTCTTCCATCTTCAGTAATTACGCTCCCTAAATATTTTTGTTGTTTTACCTGCTTTATTTTTTCCCCATCTATTTTTATCTTTATTTCTTTTCCATCCTCTTTTTTGATTTGTGACCGTACCGTATCCTGCTATTTAGGCCAGAGGCACGGAAGGAAAGGTGTTAAGAACTAGATTAGAGGAAGGATGTTTGTGATTTTGAGGAAGAGGAGAAGTTTAGTCTCGGCGGATGAAGTGCGTTGTAATATGTTGGGAAGGTTTAGAGGAAGGCCAGCAAGCTGACGTTGAAAGGTATATGCTGGACAGGAAACTAGGATGTGAGTGATGGTAAGAGGAGTATTGCATGCAGGACAGGTAGGCCGACCTGGTGAACAGGAACTGGTGCGTAAGACGTGTGTGTCCGGACCGAACGCGAAAGAGGACCGCATCTTTCCGTCTGGATGTTGATATTATCGGGTTTGCGATGCTACGATCGTAATAGGGAAGGATGGAGAATCGTTCCATTGCTATCGACTTCATCTTGTTCCAGATATGAATCGTCATATCTTTACATGTCGTTGGTATGACCGGAACCGGCGTTATATTACATGAATCTGCTGCCGCTGTGTCAGCTTCATTGTTTGCGCCAATATTGCGATGTCCGGGTATCCACGCAAGTACAATTTGTCGCTTATAGATAAACGATTTTTCTAGTATAGTTTTCGCGAACGGATGCTGATGTTCGTGTCTATTCTGTATGTTTCTAACTGAACTGAGAGAATCTGTGCAAATTAATATGTTATGCTTTAGCTCCGATTCTGCAATAACAATTGCGCAGGAGATTGCATATAACTCTGACGACAATACAGAGAATGTAGATGGTAGTGGATTTCGGGTTGTCCCATGTTTGTATATGACGGCGCAACCAGTGGAGTTTCCTTTTTTGGCTCCATCCGTGTATAGTACTTCATTGCCACCATACATTTTTAGTAGATTTTGGAACGAGGTCTCGATAATGGATTGTGGCAATGAGAGGCAGTTGAGGACGGACGTGTCAAAGATTATGGGAATGGAAATCGAAGGAGGACTAGACAGATGTTTGGCTTTGCAGAGTGGAGGTAGGTTGATGTCAAGATTATGGAAGATGTTTGTAATTTTTTTGTGAACAAGTAAGTTCGAATAAGGAGTGGTTTGATGATTGTGGTGATACGCTGCATTATCAGGAAGATCAGGAGTTGAGAGTGAATGAAGGTGGAATTTGAGTAGGATGTAAGAACGATGAAGATCGGTGGGAAGTTCTCCACATATAGCAAATGGTTTATTGGTGTTGATCTCATTGCACCAAGTGTTAGGCGTAGTGCAGAGTGGTGTACTGAGGTTACCCGTTTCAGGACTGTTGGTGTAGCGGACGCGTGGGCAGGAAAACCATGGTCACATTTTGCTTTTATTAGGGCTTTGTATATTCGGAGAAGAGAAATTTTGTCCGCATCATAGGTGGTATGTGACAACTTTTTCGTCAGATTTAGTCTTTGCATACAAGCCGCTCGGAGGTAATTTATGTGATCCAACCATGATAACCTTCTATCAAATACCAGGCCAAGATATCTAATTCGGGAAACAGTTTCTATAGCCTGAGATCCCAAGGTGATGGCCACCTGGTGTTGGCAGTGACGAATTCTACAGAAGCGTATTGTTTTAGTTTTTTCAGGTGAGAAAGAAAGACCGCTGCTTGTGGACCATTGAGTAAGCTTGTGTGTAGCTTCTCGAAGCATGGTTTCACCAAGCTTATAATATTGACAACGGACAAAAATTACCAAGTCATCAGCGAAGAGTGCACTTCGGATCATTGGATTTATTTCCGCCAGCATTGAGTTGATAGCAATAATAAAGAGCGTCGGACTTAAAACTGAACCTTGCGGTACACCATTTTTTAATTCAAGAGGCTTTGAGCTAATGTCTACAAGTACGATCTGAAACTTACGCTGAACCAAGAATCCCCTAATGAATGCCAGTAATCGACCATCAATATTCCATTGGTGTAGTTGTTCGAGGATTCTGTAATGTAGGACTGTATCAAAGGCCTTGGTAAAGTCGAAGAAAACGGCGAGCAAATGTTGGTGCATGGTGAAGGCTTCTAAAATATTACTTTGAAGGTAATAAAGAAGTTCAGTTGTGGATCTTTTCCGCACTGTTTGTTTGATAGAAAATTCTTGTTGTTCAATATTCATAGGAGACGACGGTTGACTATTTTTTTCATGACCTTGCCGAGAACTGAGGTGAGGGCAATAGGTCTGTAACTGTCTAATTCCGCTGGATTTTTGTTCTTTTTTAAGATCGGAATGATCTCAGCCAGACGCCAGGAGGTGAGAAAAGAACTGGATGTTCAGAGTTGATTAAATATATTTAATAGATGAGTTATAATATTTCGGGGGCATTTTTGAACATATTGGCGTGAAACTTATCGTGTCCAGCGGCAGAGAAGTTTATCGAACGGACGCTCGAATTAAGTTCTTCGAGTGTTAATAATTTATTGAGTTGCTGAAGCGAATCGGTCATCATTGTTGGGGTCAAAGGAGGAGGGGGTTTGGGTGAGACGCGGTTTGAAGCTACAGAGAAATGATTAGCAAAAGCTGTTGCTATACTTTCCGGGTCGTCAATTTTTGAATTGTTAGAAATGATAATAGAAGGTAAGAGATGCCTGATATTTTTTTCCATCGAGTTGATCTTACTCCACACTATTGAAGGTGGTGTTTTGAACGTAATCGTGAATGTAAATTGCTGCCAGGAGTCCGTTTTTGCTTGTTTTAGAGTATATCTGGCTTTTGCATGGAGTTTGCGGTAGGTAATGTGATTCTCCTGATTGGAATGTGATTTTAATTTCTTGAGGGCCTTACGTCTATTTTTTATAGCAGTTGCGCAGCTTTCAGTCCATCATGGTACGCATTTCCGCCCGAGATGATTACTAGAACTCTGGGTGGTGCACTGTTCTGCAAGATCTACTAACTGAGCAGTAAAGGACTGTAAGCCGGGTGCGAACGTTGCAGGATCAACGTTGGCGCACAGTTGCGTATACTTGTTCCAATTTGTTTTTCTGTAGTTTAGGGTGGAATTTGGCTTTGGCTGTATGTCTTAGGTGTTTTATTAGTCCCGTTATTATGATTGGTAAGTGATCACTACCGGCCAAGTCAGAGTGATAATAAACTTATGTAAAGCTAGCTAAAGATGGTGAAGCAAGGATTAAATCCATGCGTGGTTTCAGTATTTAGAAGTCTAGTAGTTTACCTCTTGCATTTGTATACCTCCCACCCCATAGTGGACTGTCAGCATTGAAGTCGCCAACCAGAAGTATAGGCGAAGGGAGCTTTTTAATAAGTTGGTTTAACTCATTCTGAGCTATGTTTTCTGTGAGGTATATGCAACAGATAGTGATTTCATACTTAAGATGCGCACGGATGGCTAAAATTTGCAAATTTGTTTGTAAATGAAGCTGTTGAAAGATTATGTTGTTTTTGATTGCCATGATAACTCCGCCGTGAGCGACATTGTTGTTAATTGGGGTTTTGTATAATAGAGAATAAGAGGGTAAGGGTACTTTTGTATTGGATTGGATGGACTTCTTGAAGACATATTATGGATGGATTATGAGCTTGTAGTAATACTTGCAGGTCTTGGTAGTGTGTATGGGGACCGTTTTACAATTCCAAGAAATAATATCAGATTGTCGGATCATGTAACTTAATTAGGAATGCGATTGAGGTGAGTGGTTAGGCTATTTATAATTTTTGTGAATTTAATTTTTGTCCGTCTGTCTGTAATTAATAGACGGCACTCTCTCATTAGCGCAATCAGGCCCGTTATGTCTAGTGTATAGTCATTGGCTATGGATACTGGATCGCTTTGTGGATTCCGGCACATATCGAAGAAGAGTGAAAAATTTGATAAAGACAGGACCGTGCTCTGGTTTGATAAGAAGTATGACTCTAGTGGTTGTAGCATTTTTTTAATAGATGAAGGACCAGGATCCTCCATTATAGCATCGTCATCCGATGATGTTTGGGCGACAGATCCCGTATTGGTTTTTTTTAGTCGTTTCTTCATCTTGATATCACTTTTAGGTATAGTTGAAAATAGGAGTATCGGTCACTTAAGGTATTTTAACGTGCGAGGTGGTGGTAGGAAGTGGAGGAAAGTCGTCTGGAATTTGTTTAGTAGAATACGAAGAAGAATTTAAAGGGACTGAAAGGAGGGGGATGGGCTTCAAGTTCCGTATAATCTGAATCTGAGGCTTTGAATTCTGGATGATTGGAACTTAGGGTTGCTTCACAGTGGTCTGCTTTGTGCCCAGTAGAGTTGCATTTAAAGCGGACTAGATCATCCGCTGAGATAAAAATGCGATAACTTTTATCAGAAGTGTCTAACATGAAAGAACTTGGTAATTTTAATTCCTCATAGTTCGTAATATACACTTGACGACGCCAACTAATTATGTGTCCAAACTCCTCGTCTAACGGTTTGATTCGAAGTAAGGAAATGTTAGACGCTAACTTCATTTTTAAGTTTGAGACGAGTTGGTGTTCCAATATTGAGTTCGTTATTACTGGAGATACGTTGGATAATGTTATCTTAGTCGTTGGAGATTTTAATTTACGCGCTTTGATAAAGTGACCATTGATTTTGAATCCACCATATTCCGTTATAAAGGTGTGTACTAAGTGTGCGTTTCTGTGGAATACAATAACGCGGTTTCCACTTACTCGTGAAGCCGCAATTATGTTTTTTGCCCCTTGAACTAGATTTTTTAACGCCATTAAATAGTCAACGATTTTGTATTCTAGTATGTGATTAAAGACAATACCTTGATCTTCGGTAAGATGATCAAAATTTTGTACCGGTGTTAATTTTTTCTGTTGGAGTGTAGACGCGTATGTAGTATTATTAATTAAAACGTTGTTACCTGATAACGGATCTGTTGTAGTAACTTCGATCGGTATGTGTGATGTAGGTATGGCGGAGGTAAGTTGATTAGTTGGATGGGCCATGCCGACCCCGTAGCGTTAGTTAATTTCTCGATACAGTATTATATATAAGGAAGAAACTCGATACACGAACAGGAATATGTCGAAATAATAAAGACCGAAAAAGTTTACGAACGATTTACCGATAAGATAAGACGGAACGCTTAACTAACGGAACGATTAACACACGACTTTCTTTTCTGGATCTTTATTTCTTTTCCATCCTCTTTTTTTTTTTTTTGTTACATACCATTACAGTTGTTTTCTTTTTATTTATTTTCATTTTATACTCCTCGAATATTCGATTCATTTGATTTAGGGACAATTTCAATTCTTTTTCGTTTCCTGCTATTACGGCAATGTCATCTGCAAATCTGAACATGTTTATTTTAACGCCTCCCACTAAAATTCCATTATCATATTTTTGTTTCCATTCCTTCACCGTTTGTTCTATGTACATGTTGAATAGCATAGGGGACAAGCTGCATCCTTGCCCTTCCTAATTATCGCTTCAGCTTCTACTTCTCTTATTTTTATTATTGTTTTTTGATCCTTATATAATGTTTTTATCATATCTCTATGATCTATATGAATCGTTTCTAGTATTTCATTGAGCAGTTTCAGGGTCGCATCTATCAAACGCTTTCTCTAGATCTACAACAGCGATGTACGATGGTTGATTTATTTCTAATTTCTTTTCTATAATTAGTTTTAATCCCAGTACCGCTTCTCTGGTTCCTCTGCCCTTCCGAAATCCATATTGATCTTCACTTAACTCGTTCTCGATTTTGTTTTTAATTCTGTCAAATATAATTTTAGTAAATATCTTCGACACATGTGATACTAGGCTGATTGTGCGGTGTTTTTCACATTTCCTTGTTCCTTTTCTTTTTGGAATCAATATATTAGCTTATTTATATTAAAATCATTTGGCGTTTGTCCTTTTTCATATATTTCGTTGATCAACTCGTATATCTTTTTCTTTGTGTCTTCATCTAAAGCTTTTATTAACTCGCTGCTGATATTATCATACCCCGGAGCTTTTTGTATCTTAAGTTCTTTTAGAGCTTTTTCAAACTCATCTACGGTTATTGCTGGTCCTATATCAGCCAATGCTTTGTTTTCTTCTAAATCTTTATTTTGTTATTTATTACTTATATCTTTATTTCATTTGTTATTTTCACTGTATAAAGTTTCTATATATCTTTCTCATCTTTCTACTTTTTCTTTATCCTCTATAGTGATCTATTTATTTTCTAGTTCGATACCTTTAAAATCTCTAAAATGCATTTATATGCATTCCCTACATTTCCCTTTTGTACATTATTTTCTTCTACTTGCTTGCATTCGTTTTCTATATTTTTGTACATTATTTTCTTCTACTTGCTTGCATTCGTTTTCTATATATGTTATTTTTGCTTTCTTTGCTTCTCTGTCTACTTTATTTCTATATATATATATTGTATATCTTTTTTCCGTCTACTGTGCTTTAGTTTTTAAATTGCCTTCTTCTTTCCATTAATTCGATTACCTTATTTGTAATCCAAGGTTTCCGATAGATTTTTATATTTTTTCCTAATAATGTTTTTTCGGCTGCATCTGTTATTGTTTTTTTAAGAAGGTTCCACTTTTCTTCAATATTTGTATTATTCATTTGTTTTCTTAATTTCTTTTTTACTTCTTTTTGATATTCCTTCTTTATCTTCTCTTCTGTTAATTTTCTCAGTTCCCATCGTATACATTGGTTTTTGATATATATATATATATATATATATATATATATATATATATATATATATATATATACATATATATACATATATATATATATATATACTTTTAACTCTCTGTGTATATCTGTTTATCTCTATTTCTACGAGACATGTGTACACGTACATGTGTTTGAATATGTATCGTACGCACGCTGCCCCTTAATTTTTATTTTTTTTTCAAAATTCATATATCTTATAAATAAAACATTTCCCATTTGAATCTGTTTGATATATATATATAGTTATCTCACGTAATTTTTTATTTGCATTTTTAATAAAAAAATCTAATAAAAATGTAAAATAAAATTTATACACAGTTTTCGCATTTACCAGTTTCTTATACTTGAAGATAATAAAAATCTTTTTTAAAGTCGAGATGATATATCCCGAAGATATTTAATCTCGTCTTTTCGGTAAGAACGTACTTGTATGTACGCTGTGTTGCGAGTTGCCCCGCTCGTCACTCGTGCTATAATAGAGAAGAAAAAATTGGTTTCAAATATAATCAAGAAACGAATATATACTCACATTATATATATATATATATATATATATATATATATATATATATATATATATACATATATATATATATATACATATATATATATATACATTCATATACGCGTGAATGCACTGGTTCTTGTTAAGCTAAAAAAAGACGGAAGTAATTTTCGATTTTCTTCGGGCTTGAAAAAAATTGCAAAAAAAAAATTTTCCAGGATGAGAAAATTGCAAAATTCTGAAGTCGTCCTTTATAAAATAGATAAGAGAATATATTTTTTTGTTTTATACACAAAGTTCAAATTTTGGTCGCTACATAGATAACCGTTTTGTTGATATAAAATTCGGTTATATTTTTCAGACGAAAATGGAAGCTTCAACGTCTCGAACAATTTCGTAAAATCGATCGAGACTACCGACTATTATTAACAGCAGGCCGGCCGAGTAGTTTCGGCCAAAGAAGGCATTTATTTAAAGTAACCGATTTAAAATACACGCCCGATTAAATTTCACACAAAAAAGCACCAATACAAAAAAAAAGTACAAATACAAATACAAACAAAAACACATAGGGATACGTTACCGTTTTAAACTGTATTACGTTTATCGTTTAACGAATTTCAATCCCTATAAAAAGTTTTTTTTTTTTTTTTTTTTTTTGGTCGGGGGGGTATGGAACTGTGGAGTAAGTCCACCGTATAGTCAGTATTATTGAAGCATTCTCGGAGTTTAAAAAAATACGCGACGTAATTTCCTTTAATGTTAAACAATCATTTGATAGAGTGTGACACGAAGGATTGCTTTATAAAATCCTGTGCCAACTCCCGCAACACCTGTTTGAATTATTCAAATCTTACCCTTGACGAACGATATTTTGTGATAAAATATTTAGTTGAAAAACCCCGATTGCACCCAATAAAAGCCGGTGTAACGCAAGATAACGCACTGGGTCCGATGCTATATAGCTGATTTTACCCAATAACATAGAAATCGCTAGATGATACAGCTGTTATTTGTTCCGACTCGTCTTTTTAGAAAATGTTTAAGTTACAATCAGCAGTTAATACACTTGCAAAATGGTACAAGCGGCGCCGTATAGAAATCAACGAGAAAAAATCAACCCGGTGTAGTATCAACAAAATAAAAAAATGTCCAATATGAAAACTATTCGTATCAACGATGAAGTAACTCCATTTAAAAAATCAGTAAACTATATAGGAGTCCATTTGGATAGACACAACTAACCTGGAAAAGTCGTATAATAGCAAAACGAAATGAATTAGATAAGGATGCGATTTTCAGTTGTTACAAAGCAGTCGACAGAGTTAAAACGAGATGCATCAGTGAAAAATATAGACGATTCTGCAGTGTAAGAATTTATTTTATAATTTTTTTTTTTTTCTAAAATTGTATTTTTATCTCTGCCGTTTAATAGGTCGAGGGATGTAATTACTGGGTTATCGTGATGGAATGATTGCGTAATAATTTGTGGTATATTCGTATCGATAGTTGACAGAATCTGTTGATATCGAAATGCGACAGTCTGTGCGGTTTGCTGAGAACACGGAAATGAATTTTTTTGATGCTGTACAATGCGTTTAAAACGCAGCTAGCAGATACATTCGTCGGATGTCCGAGGGTTACTGTGGAATTTCGGCGTGAAGACTGTCAATTGGTGCAGTTCGACTATGACTAGTCGAAGACATGTATTTTGGATTACATTTAAAGACTGCGTTTTCTATTTGTTGCCGTATAATATTACTGCTCCATAATCGATTTTGGATTTAATTGCAGCGCGATTTTACCTGACACTCTTTAATTAACAAATATAAAATATGCGGGTTTTTTTTTTTTTAATACTTTGGTGATTTTTTCCGGGATAACACGTTAAGTAATTGTGTCGTTATTTTTCCGATGTTACTTCGTCGTATTCGATATTTTAGCATATTGTTCGGATCGTATTTTACTGTTTCGCTTTGTTCGATAATTACTGTTTTTAAATACCAGCGTTCTAGTCGTTAAACGTAGTACTTTCACATTCAGTACATTTTCGTCCGTTACAAGCCGATGTAGTCATTTACCGTATAAAATAATTTCAACCATAACCGTGAGTCAATGAACGCTATGGTAATTTTTTAATGATATCGCTCGTCTGCACACTGCGCAAAGCCGACAAATGTGAGAACTGTACAGACCGTCTAGAATAAAAAAGAAAACAAACAACAATATCCTCGACCGATAACTAATACGCCTTGGTAGGTAGCAAACCGGATCATTCACCATGATCTTAACAGTTAACAAAACCGTGCTGTAAGCATGGAAAGTCATCCAAATACGCTTATATCAGGGTTGCTGGCTGGCGATATAAGATGCTTAAGACGTAGAATAAAACCTAATTAATCTAAGATCCAGGTTACCGGGTGTGAATTACCAGTGGGTAACCTTCTGTTGATGTCATATTATTTTAAACATGTATTATTTTAATTTATTTCGATTTTATAAATTGCTATTATTGTATCTGTATTCGGTTTTTCGGTTTGTTGCGAATGATTTTTTCTTTTTCTTTCGTTTAAAAACATATTTGACCTAGCTCGTTGTTATGCGAAGTACTAGTATTTTATTTTATATAAAATACATTTGCAATATTAATATGGTTGTACATTATGTATATTTAAATATATATTTGTTCGAAAGTATAACCCTAGTGTTGGTTTTTTGTTTTAAACTAAATAATGATCACATTTAGTCGATCGCTATAGAAACATTACACCTTCCTTGTTAAGCGCTTCTCCTAAATACCGCCAAACGATCTTGTCGGTCAGCTCGCGGTAAATATTAATAAGATATACATAACCGCGAGTTAATTTATTTCTATTATAGTTCCATCGACAATATAGCGGATGGCACTGGTTTCGAGCTCATCTTTAGCATTACGATCGAGAGAAAAGTTCCGTTTCGGGAATAATTGAGGTTTTTCTCTTTCTATTTAAAACGTTATATCGGTTAAACATTTCGGATAATTTAACACGAAGGCAATCGTTCGTATATTGGGACTGTATTTTACGCTAATTTAATTCGATGTTCGTTTAAAATGTTCTCTGAAGCGCAAGCAACAAAAGCAGCAACGAAGCTAGTAATATAACGATTTCAATAGCTATTAAAATTATTCGGCGGTTTGCCTATTATATTCTGCGGGTGACCGTAAAAGGGTATTTTGAATATTTAATTAAATTTTGCGGTGTAATAATATGAAAATGAGAAAGTGACAATACCGTGACTTTCTGAATTTTCAGCATATTTAAAATACGGTAAAACTTTTTTTAACACCGTCATTCTTTTATCCGCTAGCAGCAGCTCGTCTGTAAGGAAAAAGTTTCATCGAATTTTTCCCGTCATCTGACGGTATAACAACAGCTAAACATTTCTGAGAAAATTACAACTTTTTGTATATATACACACACACACACACATATATATATATATAATATACTGCGCTATTTTACACCTAGTTTCCTAAACTATTTGGTAATCGATGTAATTTAAATTAAAATATCATGAATAAGCTATCCAGTGAAAGGAGCTAATAATTATTAACGTTAGATACACACAATCAAAATACGTATATACGTTACATTCATATCAACATGTAAACACACACTCGCGTCCATAATTGACACACACACACACAACATATATTCATGTAAAGTCTTGAAATCGTTTCCTCTTAAGTCTACGGGCTTCGTTTTGGTCATTTAGAAATTTCTTCTCCGTTTTATTTGGACGGCTTTCCAATCTGACAACATAATATCTCTGTGAAACCGCAGTTATTTCTTTTTTTACAAATTTTATTCTAACATCTTCATTTGTGATGTTGTTTATATACAACGGAACATTAGTAATTACGCGCAATATCTTATTTGGATATTCTTCGTATTATTGAAGTTTTCCGACACAGCCCCCATAATTGATAATCATTTTGCTAAACCGGCTTTAATACCTGTTTATATAGTAGCAACTTGTTTTCAGGAGATTGACCTGCGATATAGTTGCTTTAAGTTAACATTTAATCGATTTCTATTTGTTATTATATGCTTCCAAGATGCATACCCAGATATTTTACATCTTCATTCGGAGGAATCTGAATAACATTGATGAGTATATTCCGGGTTTAAATAATTCCGCGGTTAGTAAAAATCACTCGAGATGACTTATCCTCGTTGATTTTTTATCTTCCATGATTTGCACCATAATAATGTTAATTGCAGTCTGCAAGTTTTTAACTGAATTTTTGGTACATTTGTCCGAGCACAGGATCGCTATCAGCAAAGGTCGCTACATCGACATGTGACAGTGTAGGCATATCCGCTTTATAGATAACATAGAGAAGTGGACCATGTACGCTGCACTGTGAATATCGTTCATTTAAGTATGATCTTAATAACTCCGTTAATTGATATGGGAAATGCCATTTAAGTTTTTCTAGTTAGCCATCGTGCCAAACTCGGACGAATGCCTGACCTACATCTAAAAATACGGTATCACAAACTATTTTTTTTTATCTATGACGTTTTCAAATTTTTCAGCAACTCGCTGCACGTGTTCTATTGTACCAAAGAGATAACGTTCGTATCGTGTTTAATTTTATTAGTTCGTATTTAAAGTTTAATCGAGTTAAATCGTACGATCGTCATTCATTACGAATATCTCACTGAATCGGCTACATAGTTAATCGAATTCGGAGAGAGACAACAGACAGAATACATATGGCTTTCTCCGGCTACTCTGGCCGGTCGAACACCACTTCCAACAACCCATCATACATAATCAAACCACTCCACCACAATATCAACTGCTTCACAAATCACGGATACAGGTAACAATGTAGTTAATGCCAACGCAACGGGTAAGTTTAACTAATAATAATAATAATAATTCTAATATCCGTACGCAAGCAACGAACATAAGCACGAACACACACACAACATAACTAATAATGCACACGTAAACACAAATACGCCAACAATAATCTACGCTAATAAGGCAGCTATCAAAAGCACAGAAAATACTTTGGATAAAAACAGCGCTAATATACAATAGGCGGTATTAAATAAATTACATACGTACGATAAACTAAATTATTCCGTCAAATAATATTTGAGTCGCGTTTAAATTATCTAATAATCGTTTTTTTGTGTTTTTAATAAAAAACAGCTAAACGATCTTCTCGAATAACTCGATAAACATTAACGGAAATAAAATCGAAATTAGAAGATTTATTAATCTAGCTAAACGAATTTTGATCTCAAATATACGCCTCAGGATCCCGAACTCAATTATTGAAAATGAACTAAAACACAATTAAATATACATCCCACCTCACCTGTTACCTATTTACGAGCAGGATTCGATGTAAACAAATTTTCCCATATACTAAGCAACCGAAGACATTTTTTCATCAAAACAGAAGAAATAGAGAAAATACCAAATTCATTGCTAATAGAGCACGACGAGACAAAGTAGAGATTATTCATCTCTAGTGAATCTGCTTTTTGCTACATCTGTAAAGAGAGAGGCCACATTACTTCCCAGTGTCCACAAAATAAAGATGACAGAAATGGACTACGATGTCCAAAATAAAAATCAACACGTTACGAGTCGCTCCCAAAGACACAACCGAAAACATGAAACATCCGAAGTGTTAACAAAAACATAAAACGACCTATTTCAGAAAACTCATCAACTATAAGCAAAAATGAATGTATGACCAATACTCAGGTAAATGAAAACAAAAAACTATATAAAAAAAAAACAAACGCGAAACTCACAAATCTGAAAATGAAATTGAACCATTAAGTATATCTGTGCATGAAAGGCAAACAATTATCAATTCCGAAGAAAACGATCAATGTAAAGCAGATTACTGTCAACAAATAATTGACAACTTACCAAAAATCCCGGAATACTGTTAATTCGACTGATCTCACGCAAACATTAAAATACCTTAGCAATATGCACGATCACCCTGATAATATAATAAATTTTCTTGAACAATATGAAAAAATCGACCCGAACAAGCTCCACTTAATCGTAACAGATTTACATAATAATAAAAATTTAGAGGAAAAATATAAAGACACATTAATTAAATTAAGTGACATAACTGACTAGCCTTAAAACACAAAACAGCTTCTTCAGTCGTGCAAAGAATATTTTCATGAAAATAAACATAGATATCCTATTTCTTTTAGTAACCTACACGTTATGTTAGATATGTTAAAAGGTTCACACCAACAAATGGAAGAACAATTTACACCTGATCTTGCAATACAAGCCTGGAAATCATAGCGGTTTCGCTCTATATTTCCAGCCACAAAATAACCTTATATTCAATCTAGATGCAATAAAAATGATGATATATCAAATTAAAACTTTATCCAACTTATTCCACCAACTACCTATGCCTTTTATTATAACAGGCGACGTTAATGCACATAACACAGTATGGGGTTCAAAAAACACAGATACTAGAGGGAAGGTAATTGAAGATGGTTATAAATCAAACGAATTTCTGTCTACTCAGTAGCCATACTCATCTCAACAACAATGGCGGCTTCTCATCAATAAATCTATCTATACGCAGTCCAAAAATTATTCATTTTTCAGAGCGGTATTCTGACTCAAAATAATTTGGTAGCGATTATTTTCCGCATCATATAGAAATAGATATTCCAAAAAAGACACCAACTAACTACATTTCTCAAATTATGGAATATCACGAAAGCCGACTGGCCTCTATATACTTCCATGAGTATGATCACGTTAAACATCGATGACACATATGACTGTATATTACGATAAATAAAAGAAACTGCTAAAAATGCTATTCCCATTTTTAAAACGCGTGCAAAAAATAAACAGTACGCCGTATGGTGGTCAGAAAATTGTCGTTTATTAATTAAAAACAAAAATAAGTTACTTTCAAAGTATAAGCGTCACATCGATAATGTGATAAAATTTTAAAAAGCCAGATCAGCTGCAGAACCTATATACGCGAAGCAAAAGCTAACCACTGGAAAAACTTCAAACTATAAACTCTTCTACCCCATCTGATATAATATGGCGAAAAATTAACGTTCAGGCCAGACTATAGCAGCTGCCGAAACGGATTCACGAATCATAGATGATAAACAGGAAATAGCAAATATCCTAGCCGACTTTTTCTACGAAGTATCAAGGCAATTATCTATCCGAGGACATAAAAAAAAAACCCAAACCCTCAGAAGAGTCAACCTACTTCCTCGATTTTAACTTAAGCATTCATCAAAACTGTTGCAATAACTAACGAAGAATTTAATCATGCACTAAAAGAAATGCGCCCAACTGCTGCCGGCCTGATGGCATCCGCATAAACATGATTAAACGTCTGAATGCTAAATCGAAAAATGCAATTGTTCACTTGTTCAATACCCTCTGGGAAAATCACTCCTTCCCGGAAATGTGGAGAGAAGCTCATCTGATCCCTGTACACCCTGCTAGCTATAGACCTATTTCGCTCACAAATACCCTTTGCAAATTATTAGAAAGAATAATAAACAGCAGACTACTCTGGCACCTAGAAAGTTGAAACCTAAGAAAGTTTAAACTAATTAGATCCCAATGGATAGTTTGGATTTAGAAAACAGAGAGGTACTCCGGATTTATTAATTAAGTAAACATCCGAAATACGGGAAAATTTAATTCTAAATAAAATTACAACATTAGTCAGCTTTGACTTAGAGAAAGCCTTCGATAAGCTGTGTAAACATCACATAGTGTTAAAACTCTATCAATGGGGATTTACTGGAAATCTACCCATCTTTATTAAACACTTTTTAAACAACAGAAAATTCCGTGTAAAATTGAGCGAACACGTTTCATGCACGAAAATACAAGAAAATGACACTCCACAAGGTTCCGTAATTAGTCCCACGCTATTCATAATAGCTACGACAAGTATTAAACACCACATTTCATCTCCAGTAAATCACTGCATATATGCCGATGACCGTATAATTTACTATTCACACTGTGAAATAAAATACATAGAGAAATTGCACCGAAATTCCATAAATGACATATACAAATGGACTACAGGGCTTTACTTTCTCTACGTCGAAAACCAAACATATCTCTTTCCACAAATAATATAAATCGCTCTTATTACTTGTTTACAAATAGGCTCGACCCACATAGAAAACACAGACTCCCTAAAAATACTAGGACTGATTTTAGACAGGAAGTTGAACTGGAAAAAACGCATAAACTAGCTGAAAATAAGTTGTACACAAAAATTAAATATGTTGAAAATGCTTAAGAACATCTCACGGGGAGCTGACAGAAAAACACTCACTCTTTTAGACAAACCTTTTATATTAAGTAGATTAGATTATGCTAGCGTAATATATGATAGCGCTAGAGCGCTATTACAAACCTGGATACCGTTCAAAATACATCCCTTAGAAATAGTAATAAAATATTTTTATCTGTCCGTCCCGATTTAACTCAAAAGCTATATCAAATCGATAATGATTTATATACTTAATTATAAAAATCAGTTAAAATCACCTAAACCTTTATTTAGATTAAAGCTTTTCGGCAACTACGCCATTATCGAGCGATATATAAATAAAAATAAAGATATAAAGAACAAAATATTAATTTAAATATAAGTTCACAAATTTATACATATAAAATGAAATGTAAATACTTAAGTATTACGTATAAATTTGTGAATTTATATTTAAATTAATATTTCGTTTTTTATATCTTTATTTATATATCGCTCGATAATGGCGTAGTCGCCGAAAAGCTTTGCGAAATCTAAATAAAGGTTTACTGATTTTAACTGATTTTTATAATTAAGTAATAAAAAATCACTACATTCCACAATATCTAAACTTTATGATTTATATAGCCTATATTATCGGATTCGTTCTAAGCTTTCGCATTAATAATATCGCTAATAGGAAAAGAAATTAGGACGATTTATAAATTTTTTTAAAGTAGCAGACGGCGATATCTCTGTCAAATCGTTTAAAATTTAACAGCCACATCTAATATCGGGAAACAGCTTATTAGCCCGGTAGACGGACTACTGTAAACAGTTCGTTTTGGATTTTTTGCTTTGGCCTAGTAAAAGAGAAACAGCGATATGCCTGTCCAAAACCATCTGTAAAATATCTCATCTCATCGACAATTTCTGAAATAGTTGCTTTCGTGTGATAAAAAAAAAGACGGCGTTATTGTATAAAAAAAAAAAAAAATAATAATAATAATAATAATTACAGAGGCGAAGCCGTGGGTAACTTGTAGTAGACTGTAAAAGGTTAATTACGTACGGTTCGATAATCTAAAAGGTCAACTTTTGTCGCGTCTTTTAAATTTAAATATTAATAGAATTAGATTAGGTTTCTCTAATTAATCGCTACTTAATTCGGAAACTTCTGACGCACGTGTCTAGAAATATATTTACGAATTTTAATCAAACCGCTTCCTGTTCCGTGCTAATATTCGTAATCCTTTCTCAAATTATTCTCTTTTTCATTCTCTACACAAGCCGAAAGAAAATAAACACGCGGTTTGCTTATATTAATGTCGAATAATTCGGTTACCTGTTAATAACGTATCAGGCGAACGCTTCTTTCTTGCATTAATTCACGTACATATATATATAATATATAATAAATATATACACGTACACGGATTCAGATTTAGATATAGATATAAATAGAAACGAAACCACTCACCGTTATAATTCTGATCCTCTTATAAGATGAGCTGCCTACGACATTCACTATAAACATTTGCATTTAAAAAACTCCTATAATTTATTTACATACCAAGAAGTCTAACTAATTAATATTTGCATATTTCGATTCGCTGTTTATCTTTTCACGTTCTCGTTCGTATTAATTTTCCTATTTACAATAAAAGGCCGTCTGAAATTTACTTTTGAAAGTCGATAAGTAAAGAGGGGTTAATAAATTTCACGCGCCTAATTAAAGATTGAACGATCTAGCTTTAATTAAAATATTAATTAGCTCAGAAATAGAATATATAGGTAATTGACGTTAAAATAGAATTTTAACTAAATCGAGAATATAATCGAAAAACCGACAAAAATAAATTTAAAAAATAAATCTAAGAAATAAATCTAAAAAATAAATCTAAAAAATAAATCTAAAAAATAAATCTAAAAAATAAATCTAAAAAATAAATCTAAAAAATAAATCTAAAAAATAAATCTAAAAGATAAATAAAAAAGTGTTGGGCGAGGGAATTGGCTACATCATTTGGATCGAGAATAGTTTTTCTACGTGTCTTTAATAACGTAGGAGTGGGTATGGAATTTACGCCATTAAGCGATTTAATTTTTGACCACATATAACGGCTTGATGCTGACTCTGGTATAGAACAAACAAAATTGTGCCAGGATTCACATTTTTTTGTTTCGATGAGGTTACGAGCTATAGTG
Source organism: Coronaproctus castanopsis (assembly GCA_032883995.1). NCBI lineage: Eukaryota > Metazoa > Arthropoda > Insecta > Hemiptera > Monophlebidae > Coronaproctus > Coronaproctus castanopsis. The sequence continues at coordinate 64,747,165 of CM065054.1, forward strand.
CGTGATTTTTTGAAATGTATTACGTCGGTGATTGACTGTGAGTGTTTATATTTCCTGAGTGCACGTTTGCGTTGTTGGATTGCTACGGCAATCTCATTGCACCACCATGAGACCCTTCTTGGGCGTATTTTTGAAGATGATTTGGGTATAGTTGTGTCAGCGGCTTTAAAGATTGCCTCAAGGAATATATTCAAGTTTTCTTTAATAGAACTGTGTGGTTTGATGGGTACTGCATTTGTGTAAGATTTCCAATCTGCTTTGTGAAAAAGTAGACGCGGTGTTTGTGTTACTTGGGTAGTAGTGTTTGGTGTTATGATTTGTATGATAATTGGGAAATGATCGCTAGAGCATAAGTCATCAAACACTGAAGAACTGAGAATAGGGTATAGTGTTGGTGAAATCAGGACTAGATCTATGGTGGAAAATGTATTATATGATAAGTTAAAATGTGTATGGCTTGGTGGGAGTAGAGTGGCGAAATTATGAGATAGTATGACATCATTGATGATGTGACCGTGCTTGTTGGTGAAAGATGCTCCCCAGAGGGGAGAGTGAGCATTAAAGTCGCCAAGCATAATTATGGGTGCTTTGAGTTGTGTGAGTATGGATTGAATTCTATGACCGCTATCGAGAGAGTTTGGGGGTATATAGCAGTTACAAATGGTGATACTCGGATATGGTACAGATGGTAAGTGGACTGTGACTGCTATTATCTGTAGTGAGGTGTTTATGTTTATTTGATCGCAAGGAATTGCATTATGAATTAAGGTTGCCACTCCTCCTTTAGCCCTAATTCCGTGGATGTTGTCATGCCTAAAGATGTTATAGTTCTTTATTTGTGGGTTATCTGAAGATTTGAGGTGTGTCTCCTGTAAGCATATGACTGCCGGATAGTTTAATGATATTAGCTGCTTAAGTTCGCAGTTGGTGTTATAGAAACCTCTGCAGTTCCACTGCATTATTATATTTTTAGGCGTCATTTATGTTTATTATGATTTCGTGTATAGTTGACTATTTGTTATTAATTTGATTGGTTTAAATTTATTCGTCTGCGTCGAGAGCATTTGTCTCGCTAATGTCACTTTGTATTGTCATGTTGCCAAGGTGTTTTATGATTCGGGAGCACCTGTTTTTTATACTCATACCATTTAGGAATAGTCACTGATATCACATGTATTAGACCCTCTTTGTCGTTAGTGTAGTCGTTGGCAAAGCTTAGATAGTCGTGGTCAGAAGCTATGTTTTTCACAAATGTTTGGTATTGGGGGAAATCAAGAATGAAATTATGTTGGTTATTTTCAAACAATGCTTTAATTTTATCGGTTATTTCTTTAATAGGTGCGATCTTTAAGGAAGAGTTAGATTTGGCATTGGAGGAACTTGGTGATGTGGTTGTAGGACCCTGGGATTTAAGAAGCTGTTTTTTAATTACAGTTAATATATTACTATTTTAATTTTTTGTTTTTCTTTGCATCAAGAAGTTTCGGTCATAATATCCATATGGTTAGTATTTAGTTTACTTTACTTTGGTATGCGTAATACCTTATAGAAGTTAAATTGGAGAGTTTATTCTTTCTTTATCTTTTTTTTTACAACATTTTATTTTGTCTTTTTTTTCTTTTATTTATATTTAATTAGCGCATAAACTTGTTACTTTTTTAATTTGATGTAAAAAGGGACTATCTCATCCCTTCTTCCTCATCGCAATAAGTTAATTATAAGTGTGGAGGTCTTTTCATTGTGCAGGGACCTTCATCATATTATTTTTAAGCTCATTATTTCTTTTTCTTTAGAGGGAGGGGGTTTTTAGTGGGTAAAAATCCCACACGCTGATTTTGGCTATCTTGCAGTGCATGCGTGTACTGCGTTATTAAAATTTTTGTTTTTTATATCAGTGTCTTTTTTTTGCCCTCCCGCTTAGAAAAAACAAAAAAAAACTTTATTGCCTTCCCCTACGAATATTTCAATTTTTCCAGCATCGTTTAACTATAAGCATAATCGTCTACATACAAATATACTCCGTCCGAAAGATTTTCTTCTAATCTATAATATAAAAATGAATTGCTAAAGGTTGTAAGCGCATAACTCAACAACGCCTGGACCAATTTGGCCAATTTTTTTTTTAAATGTTCGTTGAAGTTCAAGGATGGTTTTTACGGCGAGAAAAATTCGAAAAAAAATTTCAGGGATGTTAGGGGGTTGAAGGGGGTAAATTATTTAAATTTCGATTTTGGAAAAATTTCGATAGAATCGATTTGGTAGATATTAAAATGACCGATACGAAACAGAAAACCGTTTTTCGTTACAATCGATAGGTGTCGAGCTACGAATTTTTGAAAATCGATGACCTGCCACCTTTGGCAAGGCATAGCGAGCGACGTAAAGATTTTTAAACGATTCCGACTTTACAAATAGTCGTTGCTATATAAGATCTATCGGATGAAATGAAAAAACCGCGAAAAAAAATTTCTAACCCGATCCGAAAATTTCAAAAGGGGTGTACTGCGATTTTTTCGAAATTTCGATTTATTCGCAATAATTCGCGAACGATTCAAAATTTTGGAAAAAGTGTTTTAATGAAAGTTATTCGTCATTAACAGACGCGTCTAACGATGGTATTGCCGTATATTTATATCGAATAATCGCCGAGAAAATCGGGCATAAAAAGTTTTGGGGTTTTGGGCCCTTTTTGAAGCCTCTATGGTAGCTAAAGGGTTTGGGTTGGTCTTAAAAGAAAGTAGGCGTGGAGATCTATAATCTATATTATTAGATAAATGTCTTAAAAATTAACCGGTATCGAGAAATCGCGAGTTGAAAATTTCATTTTCGATTTTTAAAAATTCTGCCGGCGATTTTTGGCCGGCCGATACTACAATGAATTTAGCACGGGCCAATGTTAATTATATATATATATAATCGTCGAAATTTAAAAAAAAGATTCAGGGTAGCTCGACACCTATCGATCGTAACAAAAAACACGCCTGGACCAATTTGGCCAATTGTTTTTTTAAAATGTTCGTTGAAGTTCAAGGAGATTTATACGATGGAAACAAGGAAAACCAGTTCCAGGATATCCAGATGTATACATTCCACCGATGCGATTGGTCGAATTTATTCAGTACATCCAAGCAATGAAGAATGTTTTTATTTACGACTGCTATTAGTTAATGTACATGGCCCAACATCATTCCAACATTTACGAATTGTTGATGGTGAATTGTGTGGATCCTACAGAGAAGCCTGTCAACGTTTGCAATTGCTAGAAAATGACGCTCGTTTGGATCAAACTCTCAATGATGCTGTAATATCATCACACGCTCATCACATACGAACATTGTTTTCTATAATCATATCTACATGTTTTCTATAATAATATCTACATGCTTCCCATCAAACCCAAATGATTTTGTGGATCAAGTACAAAGATTATATGTGTGATGATATTTTGTATCAAATACGGAATAGAATGGAAAATCCAAATATACAAATCAGTGAAGAAATTTATAACGAAGCATTGATTTCAATTGAGGACATGTGCTTGATGATGTCAAACAAACTATTAATTCAATTAGGCCTGGCCGCGCCCAATCGTCCAATGCATGATTCTTTTAACCAAGAGTTGCACCGAGAAAAACTGTATGATCTCAACACTTTGAAATAATTAATTCAAACAAATCTTCCACTGTTGAATGAACAACAGAAGTATGTATTTGATACTCTTATGAAAGTAACAAATGATGAAACTGGAGGCATTTACTTCTTAGATGCACCAGGTGGTACAGGAAAAACTTTTTTGATTTCATTAATATTAGCAACAATTCGCTCACAAAATAAAATTGTACTTGCACTCGCTTCGTCGGGAATTGCAGCAACTTTGCTTGAAGGTGGTCGAACAGCCCATTCAGCACTAAAATTGCTATTAAATGTGCAAAGCAATGAAACTACAACCTGCAACACTTCGAAGAATTCTGCAATGGCAAAGGTTTTGCAGCAATGTAAATTGATTGTTTGGGATGAATGCACGATGGCACATAAAAAATCTTTGGAGGCTTTAGACAGAACCTTAAAAGATCTACGGAACAATCATAACCGATTTGGTGGTGCATTATGATTTTATTAGTAGGTGATTTTCGTCAAACATTGTCAGTGATTCCACGATCAACGCCAGCTGATGAACTCGATGCATGTCTAAAGTCCTCCAATTTGTGGAAACATGTCAAAGTACTTCATTTAAGCAAGAATATGCGTGTCGAATTGCAAAATGACCAATCTGGAAACATATTCTCTAAACAACTCATTGACATTGGTAATGGCAAATTTCCTAGAGACATATTAACTTTCCTGAAAGTTTTTGTCAATTAACTCGATTAAAAGATGAACTTATTCAAAAGGTGTTTCCAGATGTTGCTGAAAATTACAGAAACCATGATTGGTTGAGCGAACGAGCTATATTGGCTGCAAAAAACATAGATGTAAATGAATTAAATTTCAAAATTCAAGAACAAATTACAGTCGAATCGAGGATATATAAATCAGTTGATTCAGCTACTAACCAAGATGATGTAATCAACTATCCACCGGAATTTTTAAACTCGCTGGATTTGCCAGGATTGCCACCTCACAATTTTCAATTAAAGGTTGGATCGGTAGTTATAATGTTGCGAAATATCAACCAACCGCGTCTTTGCAACGGCACACGTTTAGCGATAAAAAAATTACTAAACAACGTGATAGAAGCAGCTATACTAAAGGGAAAGTATAAAGGAGAAGATGTTTTCATACCGCGCATCCCAATGATTTCGACTGATGTGCCATTTGAGTTTAAACGAGTACAGTTTCTAGTGCGACTTGCTTTTGCTATGACCATAAACAAGTCCCAGCAATCATTAAGTGTTTGCGGTATTAATTTGGAAAATCCATGTTTCTCACATGCTCAATTGTATGTTGCCTGTTCCCGTGTTGGAAAACCATCAGATTTGTTTGTCTATGTGCCAGGTAATCAAACGAAAAACATCGTATATCACATAGCACTACAATGAAAATAAAACTGATTTTTGTTAATAATTATGATTCACATGATTAACAATAAAGCGATCTATCGGATGAAACGAAAAAACCGCGTTTCAGCTAATAAATTTATACATTTATTGATTGTGGTGCGATACGAAGTTCGCCGGGTCAGCTAGTTATATTATATATATTAAGTTACGAATTAATTTCACGACGATTTCACCAGAGTATTTATATAATTTAGCCGTATAATTGCAATGGTTTCATGTTAGATATTTTCCCAGTTGGCTAGTTATTATTTCGTTTAATCATTCAAGTTATATATATATTCATCATGGGTGTTTCAGTCATTTGACTGGTTCGCCCCTATCGTCCAAGTCCTCCACCTTTTCCTATCCGCTGTTTGTTTTTTTTTGATTCCCCATAGGTCTTAATATTTGCTTCCTTCTTGACTGTGTCTATCAGCGTCTGTCTTGGTCTTCCTTTCGGTCTGCGCATCGGTATTCGCCCTTCTATAACATCTTTTAGTAGGCTATCATGCCTTAACACATGTCCGATCCATTTTAGCCTAGATTTCCTGATCGTTTTCAAGAGTGATCTTTCTTCTTGCACTCTGTGGAAAACCTCTTGATTAGATATCTTATCGACCCATGCGATTTTCAATAGTCGTCGCCAGCACCCCATGTTTCGAAAGCTTCAATTTTTTCTTTATCTCTTTTATGTATCGTCCAAGTTTCCGCCGCATAAAGTGCCACACTGCCCAGACATATTATTTAACTATACGTTTACGTAATCCAATGGAAAGCGTGTTCTGCGTAATTATTTGTCTTTTTTTCATGAATGCCATTTTTGTCATTGCAATTCTTTGTCGGACTTCGTTGGTGCAATATACGTTCTCTGTTATTATATGTCCTAGATATTTAAAACATTTAACTTGTTCCAATTTTTCATCACCGATTGATATGTTCATTTCCACTGTATTTTTATTCATGCACATAACTTTGGTCTTTCGAATATTTATATTCATTCCGTATTTTCCTGCTACGTAGTTTAATCTATGTACCATTTTTGACAAGCCCTCCTGGCTTCCTGCCAACAATACTTGGTCATCTGCGAACTTTATAATTTTTATGCATCGTCCGCCTATTTTTATACCTTCTTGAACGTCATCTAATGCTTCCTTTGTTATAAATTCAGAGTAGATATTGAAAAGCGCTGGTGATAACATCCTTGGCGCACACCTTTGGTAATTTCTGCCGCTTCATACAATTTATTCCTCCATTTTACCATCGCATTTTGATTCTTGTATAACTTCTGTATCAGTGATATGAGTTTTACCGGAATGTTCGCCACTTTTTAAAATTTTAAATAGTTGGTTCCATTCTACTCTATCAAATGCTTTCACATAATCGACGTAGCATATATATATTTTACCGTTTAAATCTGTTATTCTTTCTCCAATTGCAATGCTGCGATCGCATCTCTTGTTGATACTCCTCTTCTAAAACTATACTGTGCATCATCGATAAATGGTCCTATATATTTTTTCATTCGGTTTTTTATAATTTGCAATAAGATTTTCGACGCGTGTGTCACTAAGCTAATTGTCCTGTATTCTTCACAACCTTTTGGTTGTAACTTTTTAGGAATTGGCACTAGCAAGGATGTGTGATCATATCTTTCGGCCAAACTTCTTCGCTACAACAAATTTTACGCACCAGACCATTATAATTTATTGTGAAGCTCCTGTCCACCATTAATGATCAGTTCTGCTTGGATATTATCGATTCCCGGTGCTTTATTTAGATGCATTGCCTTTATTGCAGCATCAACTTCTTCTCTAAGTGGTATATCTTCCCATTCATCTTTACCTTTTCGCTTTATTTGTACCGTCATTGCATCATTTGTACTGTATAGTTCTTTTATATATTGTCGCCAGATTTCACCTTGTTCTTCAATTGTATCTGTACCATCGTTTCGTTTTACAAATGTGCCGACTACATTCTTCTCTTTACTAATGTATTTAATCTTTTTATGTAGTAGTACCGTTTTGTGCTGTCTGTATAGATGGTCTAGCTCATCACACTGCGATTTCCACCACTTTCCATTTTCTTGTCGACATTTATTCGTTATGCTATTTTTTAAGCGTTTGCACTCTTCCTGTCCCTTTGTATCATTAGCATTTTTAAATTGACGTTTCACATCCATTAACTGTAGTATCTCTTACGTCATCCATGGTTTCTTTTTCTTGTGTTTCATATATTCCAGTACCGCAGTTGTTGCTGTTGTAACTGCTCCTTTTATCTGTTTCCAGCATTTCTCTATTCCGTTCGCCGGCTCCCATTCTTTCAATCCTTCCATTATTTTACTACCGAATTTCTGTTTTACTTCTGTTTCATGCAGTTTCTCCTTGTTCCATTTTCCAAGCTGGTTACTCTTACGTTGTTTCCTGAATTTTAAATCAGTTGACACTTTCATTAGACTAGGATCGGTGTCCCCGTCGGCACCAGGATACGCCGTAGATTTCTTTACTTGATTACGGTATCTGTTCTTTACCATTATATAGTCTATCTGCAGCCGAAGTCTATCACCTAGCGCTTTCCAGGTGTATCGCCTCCTCAATAACGCCGTAAACCATGTGTTGGTTATCACTAGGTTCTGTTGATTGCAAAAATCTACCAATCTTCGTCCTCTGTTATTTCTTACACCCATGATTTTAATTATGCAGCTTCATATTTATTATTATGGTTTTTTTTTTTTTTTTAATTCGGATGCTTTTACAGCCCAACATAACGTGATAGCATACCGAACGTGATAACATAACCAACATGATAACGTATGCTGTAAATACGTCTCCCCCCCCATTAAAAATAAAACATAATAATAAATATGAAGCTTTATAATTAATTACTAACTCATATTTCAATAAATTCGGACATCTTCGGAAATACCGCTATGTCCGGAAATAGATGTAGATTCTCAAGATGAAAATGGGACAATACATTATACGGAAAACGGTAACGAAAGGACAGCGGTAATTTAAGGTATAGTTCGGAGTGTAATGTTGTTAAAGAAGGAAGTTCGAAGAAAGCAAGTGATCAGAATTATTGCAAATTGCACTATGCAGAGGGCAGTAAGAAGCTTCTGTAAGCTGCATAAAGAACAGGCGGTTCGGGCAACGAATGATGCCTGAATTGCAAGCTTCGTATTATTATCTGCCCGTTTAATAAATAAAAAGAATAACGAAATATTTTTAAAAAATTACAAGAAACATGTCGGCTTTCTATTATTATTTCATTTCGATAGAAAGTTAAAAATATCATTTTCCCCCCTAATATGTAATTTTAATTAGGAAAACTACTTTCTAGAATTTTTTTTTCACGAAAAATATACATTTTTAAAATTTTAATTAAGAGAAGTAACTGTTTTCATTTCATCAAAATAAACAACGTACATATGTATTATACATATATATATATATATATGTATGTATTAATATACGTTATTTGTATTTTAACTTTGGAAAAACAACGTTTTATTATCATGAAAACATATCAATTTTTTAAATAATTTTGAATTAATTTAAGAAAATTTCTATTATTATTTTGTTTCGTAAAGATTGACGGAAAGAAAATGTTTTTTTTTTTAATTTATTATTTTATTTAACAAACGCAAGTTTCTATTATTCTCTCATTTCATAAAAAAAGATGAAATACCTTTCTATTATATTCGAATTTAATTAAACGATTTCATTATATTGGAAATTGATAAACGCTGTATAACAACATACATACTAATACTAATAGTAAACTGAAATCGTAGTAATGAAAAAAAGAGTACGAAAATTTTGAATGGTACGTAATTATGTCTATACTTTAAATTGATTATATATATATATATATATATATATATATATATATATATATATATATATATATATTGTATTGTCGATAAAATTAAACAATATTGATGATTTTCTAGCGCTGCCTGCAACAATAGTATCGTTGATTGGAATGACCCATTTGAATTGGCTAGACGTGATTTTTCAAGCAAGCTGCAGGTCTTGTGGGCGGGTAACGGATTTCGAAATTCTTTCCCCAGTGCTTTATAGTAATTTTCGATTCTATTGTCTGCATTCCAAAAGTTCGAATAAGTGAAAAAATAAAAATAATTCTAAAAAAGGAACCCCCCCCAAAAAAAAATTGATAAAACCTAATTTCGATGTTAGTAGCGGAATATTAAACATTTGATAATTTTAATAATAACGATAATAATAATAATAATAATAATAATAATGCTAATAATTGTCGCGTAGTACGAGACTGTTGATGGTTGATTTTCGTGAAGCTCTGGTTTTCTACTAATTCATAATGTTTTAGATGGCGTCTTTTCCGTTTTTTTTTTTTTTGTCTTTCGTGTTTACTGAAATTTGATATTTTTATTTTTTTATTTTTTGGCGGATTTTTAATTTTTACCGATTTAAATTGTTATAACTATAATACGAACGTATAAGGACGCGTTAAGCTTTGTAGTGCTCTTCCCTTTTTTTTTTTAGTTGTTCCCGGCGGTAAGTGCATCGACTTGTTAATAGGGTAAAATATCTGGATGATATACTTTGGTTTACCGCTTTCACTTGTTCCCAGTTTCCTACGAGTACAAAGGAAGTAACTAGAGAAAATGAAAATGATATACTAGAAACTATGAGATCGACACGTGCGCGTTGATAAAGCGCTGAAAAGTATTAGCGGTGTCCTCCCAAATACAATAGATGTACAATCAGTTGTCATAGATGTACTTCACACACCGGCGCTATTCGTTTAACGTTTCTGAAATCTTTTATCGCGATGTCGCAACGAACCAAAAATAAAAATCATTAATTACGTAGACAAAATTCGATAAAACGTACGAAGAAAAAGTTTTAATAAGGAAATATAAAATTATAACTTTCTGAAAAAAAAGAAACACCGCGATCGTCAATAAAGATGACGGTGAAAAAATTCTACGAGGAGATAACGCGCACTATTCCGAACTGTAAGGTCCTAGAGCAGAAATTAATAAATCCGACAATTTCCTTCTAGAAATATAGCCGAGAAAGATGTAAAAGATTACATCAAGGATATCACTGGTAAGGAGCTAATGATGGTGTCTAAAGTAACTACAGATCGTGCTTGCACAGAACATATATGTTCAACTATATTCGTAACAATACCAGATATATCTTTAACATTCAATTCGCGGATGTGTTTCAACTATCACAAGGTTGATCATGTGACCAATAATAAAAATTTCTCCATATATATATATACACTAAGATCTACGAGAACCGAATGTCTAGTATAGATTTTGGTTACTCTTACGTGTAAGTGTTGATAATTGTCGTGCAGCTTTAATTAATTTTCTTACGGGATTTGTGCGTAGTAAAGATTGTTCATGTCATCGATATCCGGGCTTGCGCCAATCTGATTTTAACTTCGGTATCGACACTTATAGTCGTGCACGGCGCCGTAATGTTTAAATTTGTCTACCCTTTTCAGCGTGTCATCGTTAATTGTTTTTGAAGACGAATGAATTTTCCGCTTGCTAACTATCGTCCATTTCGTCTTCTTCGCATTATTGTGTAACTTGTACGATTTCCCGACTGAGTTTAGTTTATTCAGAAAATACCGGAATCCATACATATCACCATTATCTTCTATAATAACGGCAAATTTTGTCTAACGAGGCGGGCTAATAATGGCGTAATTATTTTCGAGTTTTTTTTTTTTCGTATTTTTCTGTCTTAATTATTATCTCAGGATGTATCCGAGGAACTATTAAAACATGCTCTATATTTTCCGGTTAAGTAGCCTGATTAAATAAAAAACTATATCAGTTCTTTTGCTATGAAATTTAAATTCGACCGTTTTAATTATTTAAAAAGAACTCCTTAGAGTCGAACGACTATTTAACACGTTTGTATATCCAAATGTTTTACAGAAATTATGTATATATATATATATATATATATATATATATATATAAATTCTAAGGATGCTCGACTAGAAAGGGAAATTAGATACAGCAAAGTACGAAATAATTATTTTCTACTTATAATAATATTTGCTTAGTTTATACTAATTTTATTAAATCCTGATTTTTGTTTTGTTTTCAGAAAATATATTACTCTATTACATCTTCGTTTACATCTTCGTTGTCCCATACTGCTTCATAGATTACACGTTGTTATTCGGACATTCTGTAATGATATGTTCTACCTTGACAATATGTTACCGACGAAGCATTCTGCTCGAGCACGGCCGATTTCCTGTCTGTTCGCTCGGTATGACGTCGTCCACTAATTCGCGGTTTGATTCTCCGTAATTTGTTCGGTGTTAGTCGAACAAGATTTATCGCGAATTTTAATTGTTCGCTCATACGTGAGCCGGGATTTACAGTCCGCGGTGTTTTACCACGGTGGGTCAAACTAGGTCAGTATAGTACAATCAACAGTTGTTAAATTAAGATACCGTTAGAAATAGTCTACAAATACTTCGTTATCTGCAAGTTTGGATGGGTTTCTTCTTCTTCTTTTTTTTTCGTTGATTGCCGTGTACTGCTACTAAGGCCAGAGGCACGGGAGGAATTTATATTAACGGGTAGATTCTGGATAAATGAAGGAAGGCAAGGAGTCTAGATTCGGATGTAGGAGAATGCTGTAAAATATTTGGGAGAGAGTTTGGAAGGTTTGCGATTGTACGTTCGGAGGGGAATATAACGGACAGGTAATAAGCAGGTGAGGAATAGTTAAAGGAATATTGCATGCGGTACATTTCGGTTGGTCACTATTAGTAAATAAGTGCTTGTGAGTAAGCAGTGTGTGGCCTGAGCGTACACGGCACAGGACTACTTCGTTTCTCCTGTTTGAGTTTTGACATGTAGTTGACTTTATTGGATGGGTTTTCTTCATGCTCAATTCGAAATATTTCGATGCTAACAGTTCGATCTTTTAAGTTACTTAAACCGATCTTTCATAACTCAATATCTAAGAGGGAAATAAATAACCGTAAATACGGGGGATTTGCTATTTTTTTTTTTTTTTATAAATTTCACTGAAAAAGAAAGGTAAAAGAAGTATATTTCGATCGATTAAATTTTACCCAAGAAAAGAATAACTTATAATGTTGTATCGTTCCGAAATATAATAAATTCCTTAACCGATAAACTTGATAATTAATAACTTTTTAAAAATATACATAAGTGACATTTATCGCTTAATGAAATTTACAGGAAAAATTCCTCAAAAAAACCGCATAATTCGTAAGTAAATTTTAGACACCAGGGTGTTAAATAATTTATAAAATTTAAAAGAGAAAAGAATAGAAAAATAGATAAAATAAAATTTATCTATAATATCGTCGAATTTTACTACTACCCTAGTAAGATATGTTTAATTCGTCTTATATTTCTTATACCCGTGGTCGTAGAGGGACTGATAATCGTAGTTTCCAATTTCATGGACATTTCGGTGAGCAGACATTATGGCGTTAAAAAATTTTTGAGATCCTGTTTTTTATTATTTCTTGTATATAGAGGGATAGTTTAATATGTGAGTTCGTCCAACACTACTCTTAGGCAATGATTTTGTAATCGTTGCAATTTGTTTATATTACTTGAACAGATGTTCGACCACACAGGACTGTCATAAAGAATTTAGGTTGAATTACCTGATTATAAATCAAAAGCTTGTTCACCGGTGATAGCGTAGATTTGCTGTTGAATATTGTAAACAGCACACTCATTTTTTTTTATGTTTCCCCCCCACCCCCTTCAGGATACATTCGTTTATATGTTTAGTAAAAGTTAGCTTACTATCTACACACCGAGATAATTAACTTTCATTTTACTAGGTACTCGTTATGGAATTCTAGTAAAGCAATTTATAGCGGGTTTGTTCAAATAATAGTCTAGATATCGTTAATTTTAATTTTCCATTTACGAAAGTATTTTGATATTTTTTGCAGCGGTTAATCTGTTGCTAATCGTATCAATACGCTATGATGACGTCAGCAGAGCAGTATAGCATATTAATTGACCTCAACTTCCTTAAATTGTACTAATATCCCATTTATGTAGATAATAAACAAGAATGGACCAAGGATGCTACCCTGAGGTACACTCCTGCCGATGCATGTTTGACTTTAACTGATTTTTAATTTTCACATAAAATTTCCCCGTTATGTAAATATGCTTTAGTCGTGGAAACTAGTTAATATGGAAAACCCGTATATTAATTTATACAGAATTCCATCGTGCCGAGTAGTGTCGAAAGCTTTTTCAATTTTAATTAATATTACCCCCCCCCCGTAATTAGATCGCAAACTTTTACTAGCTGCGTGGTAGTGTTTAAATTCGGTCGAAACCCAAATTGGAACTTATTAAGTATATTTTCGAAATCTAATGAGTAATATTTTCTCAAAAATGTTGCTAATGTTACCGAGCAAACTAACAGGTCGAATATTTTTCATCGAGGAAACATCCTCGCGTCATAGGTACAATTAAGGACAGTCTCCGCGACACAGGGTAGTGTAGTACGGACGAATAATTAAATAACACTGCGAGGGCAACTATACCTTTACGAGATAAATTTTTAATCATTTTTACGCTAATTTTATCATGTTCGGTGGAGTATGTACTTAGTGATGTAATTCTTGACCTGTTTTAAGTCGGCATAATGCAGGTACGTTATTTGTTAAAAATCGATTTGTTTGTTTTCATTTCCGTTCGTGATATCGACATTGCTTTATTCTGTTCATGTATATTCTGAAAGTGTTCTGCTTTAAGCTGAGCCTTATCTTCGTTTCAGCTACTATATCGACATTTGCAGATCTTTTAATAGGCGACAAGTTAGTTTGTTCCCGCGAAAAATATTTTACTTTTCATAGTTATCCATTTGCGGTATATTACTGAGACACGTGTTGTAATGAGCGTTTTTTTATTGTAGCAGTCGTCTTTTAACTAATTTATTCAACCTAACCTAATAGTTCTTTAAATATATATAGATATTTTCATTAGGACACATCTCTGATAAAAGTTTCCTAAACCTTTCAAAATATCAAAAGGTGTTAGACAAGGATGTATCCTATCGCCACTTTTATATAACATATACTCTGAATATATAATGCGACGTACTCTTGCCGCAGAGGAAGGAGATATTTCAATTGGTGGAGCAAAAATTAATAATTTGAGATATGCCGATGACACGGCAATTTTTGTATCATCTATGAAAGAATTAAGTACAACTTTAAATAAACTGACGACAGTAAGCCATGAATTCGGAATGCGTATAAACAAAAATAAAACAAAAATTACGATAGTGGATCATAGAAAACATATCTAATACTTCACAACAATTACACGGATATGAAGTCGTCAACGAATTTGAATATCTAGGTGTTCGGATCAACAATAAAGGAGGCTCGAGCAAAGAAATAAGGAGACGATCTGCGATGAGTCTAAATGCTATGAATAAGTTGCAACGTATCATGTGGGATTGGAAATATCAATTATTCTACAAAAATACAACTTGTTCGTTCCCTTATCTTTACCTATGGTTCCGAAACATGGGTAATAAACTCCACGGATCATCAATATATCGATGCATAATGAAATGCTGGCGCATAATGCTGGGTATAAAATGGCACGATAAACAAACGAACGTGTCGATCATTAAGCGTCTTAATATAGATAAACGATTGTCACAAGACATACGCGATAAAATGCACAAATTTTTCGGTCATATAATGCGTGCACGAGACTTAGACAGGACAGTCACACTAGGAAGAATGAACGGACATAGAAGAAAAGGTCGGCCAATGACCGGATGGACGAAACAAATATGCCGACGTGTTAAACTGTCAATACCAGATTTGGTACACTCGGCAGATGATCGACAACTGTGGAGGAATTTGATTGCTACATAATGGTCACGACGGTCAATTATGATCAATATACGACTGTAGAGATAATAATTTTTAATTTTTATTATTTGCAAAGTGCCAGGCCAGATCGAAACATTTTTAACATTCCATTTTAATAATGGGACGGAGCTTTCGGCAGTCTTTAAGATAATAGAGATAACGAATGTAACCATCTACATAAAAGGATTGTGTAAGATTATTGGAATTTTGACTTCGTTTTGTTAGTATTGTTGATACTTTCTGCAGTTTGATATGAAAGTTGTTACAAGTTTAGTAACTCATTTTCAGCCCTGTTACCATTGTAACAGTTCCAGGTACGATGTTTCGCATTTAAATGACCGATTAATAAAACTCCGTCAGCGGAATTAATTTGATATCAGTTTGAAAGTTTATCGGTTTTGTTGATGGCCTATATATAAACTATATAATTTTCCATCTAAACAGACATTAGCTCCAATAGGCTGAACGTGCTTTGTTTGTGGGGTGGGAATTGGTTTACGCTATCGTGTATTAGTAAAGCTACACCTCCACTGCTACTCGTTTTATTATTACGAAATAATTGATAGTTCGGCATCGTTAGATAAATGCTCTCATCTACTTTAGTTTCTGAAATTCCTGCAATTTTAATATTATTTCGGCAAATAAAGTGTTCTAGTTCAATATCATTTTATATTAGTGAATGTTACATTCCATCCGATAACGTTAATATCGTTTTTCGTTATTCGCCTAGAAAGAGACTAATCCGTTACGAAGGTGTGTCGCGGTATTCGATAATTGTTTTGCGATTGTATTAAAAATATCCGAGCTGCGATTCGAATACTTGTTACATAAAAAAGTATCTTAATCCAATTGTTTTAAGTAATTCTATAATTTGAAATAAATCGTTAGACTATTACTAATATAATTATTCGTATTATTACTTTTTGATTAGACGCCGCTTGAGCAGAAGTGCGTGTGCATAATTAAGACCATTTCTGTCATTATTATTAACATTACCGAATGAATTCCGATTATACGAGTTGTTTCGTGCGATATTTAGTTTGTTCAGATCGAATGAATTATTATTTACCTTTAGCTAAATTACGACGTGGCCTTCATGATTCGATATTTTATTGTGTTGAAAACGATCGTGTATAAAAATGTCAAGACGTGTAGTTTTTCAAACGACAGATGTACATAATCACACTATTAACTCAGACGTGGACGGAGCATCGTTGGATATTTGCTAGTAAAAAATAACGCTCCAATTTTAATTTATCGAAGTTTCGCGCTACTAATTTATTACGACTTCGGTCCGATCGAGTTACGAAATAGGACGGGCGTATCATCACCGTACACGGGCTACTTGACTTGGAGTTTTTGAATCCTTTTAGCCAGTTTAAGTTGTTGCCATTACAATTATATCGTATTATTTAAACTTCAATATTTTACATTCTTTAAGCTATATAGAGAGATGTCTGCACGATTGATCAAGTGGGGATTTGTCAATTTCGTTATTATGTGAATAGGTAAGATGGTATTACCTGGACTAGTCTTTCTATAAACTGTTTCCTCTTGTTTTGGAATGTATTACATCGCCGTAAAAGATGATTTTATATTTTCTTCATAATTGTCTTTATCCGCGTCCGAATATACGAGATGTTTAATTTTCTTAACATGTTAGCTGTAATGTCCCGAGGCGTATAATATGTTTTAGGGTATATGCGATTTGTAAATTTTGATTAATTAAATTTGTTTCGTCTATTCAAACGATATATAGTAATATTTCCGTATATATCTAAACTAGTATAGGTTCAAATTTCATTTTCTGTTTTGTTATTATTATCAATTTTAATTAATAGTAGGTATATATATATATATAGTGGTACTTAATTCACATTTTCGATCGATTTTTCGTGTTAATTTATCGACAAAAACTTATTTCCGGCTATTACGTCCTGGTATCCGGTTGAATGTGACGTGATGTCCGTAATTTACATTTCTTATTTTATTAACTATACCATCGTTTATTGAAATGTTGTTTAATAAAGCGATTATCGATTAATATTAGGAAATTGTTGTTTTTATTTGTTGCATCGACAGATTTATCGACCGATCGATATAGAGCGTATAATTTCGTTGTACGCATACGTCATCGGAATTCGGAATGTTCGATATTTATTCGTAGTTTCGTTGTATATAAATCACTATTAGAGTAGATTTCTCTTTCTATTTGACCCATCAGTGTAAATCTGCTATTTTGGTATTTCTTTTCCACGATGTCTTTTAATATTGTTTCGTTACATTTCAGACGGACAGTTTCAAATTCAGACGGACAGTTTCAAATTCAGACGGACAGTTTCAAATTCAGACGGACAGTTTCAAATTCAGACGGAACGTCCATGTTATTTTTCACGGTGGATGGGGCGCTAAAAAGATTAAGGAAAAAGTTAATAAAGAATTTCCGACAGACTTCTGATATACGGAGAGAAGAAAAAAAAAAGAGAAAAAAAATTGGCTATTAGCGGTAGAACAGATAAAAAGTACGAAGCGAGAAGCTTTTAAATCAAACTTTATACTAGTCAGTCTTCGTCGATATCGTTCAAAATTACGCTCGAGCGTCGACGCGCACGTTTAATGTTTATAACGAGGGACGATAAAATTTCCGAGTTTTCATTCGGGATTCCGGCCGGCGCTGCTGCAGATGGTAAACGACGAAGAAAAGGACGACGATCGTATTACTCGAGACGATGGGGGCGGGGTTGGTGGTGCATGCTAGTGATGAAACCATCGGCAAATCGAATACGTGTTGGAAATTTGAAATAAAAGAGAAAAGTTTGCACGGACGTTTAATGGTATCGCTGAAATCATTTTCGTTTCACGAAATAAACAGCGCGAAGCAAGAAGCAAACCTCCTTACTTTTTTTTTTTTTTTTTTTTTAATATATTTTTTTAATATTTTATTCTTTTCTGATAAACCAAAAAATTGAATATATATATATAAAAAAATAAGAAGATTTATTTCATAATGAGACATTTATATATATATATATACATTAACAGTTAACTTAAATAGTTATTAATAAATGTAGAAAATTAATGAGACAAATGAAAAAACAAATAAACAAAAATCTGCAAGAAAATAAATAAAATATAGCAAAAAGAAAATAAATAAAAATAAAAAATATAGAAGATACATACGAACACATATACATGTACATACGTATATGCACACGTAGCGTATTAAGCAAAATAAATAATCGACATTGGCTATTAAAAATGAGTAACCTATGCTTAAGTCTACGATGTTTGTATATAACACGCGTTGAGGCTTGAGCGTAATTAGCTTATGAAATTAATCTATATTTCGATCTGACACACCTAACGTGTAAATCTTTTTCGATAATTTACTAATACGATATTAAAGATGTTTAATTCCGAACGCCTATCAGTAATATATACCTGTCTGACGATTTAGTATAATTCTGGAACAGTGTGATTTTGAATCAGTCGTAATTTTCTAAGTGTGAAACAGTCGCATAGGTTAATCCGGGCCGAATAATACGATGCGTATATAATAATTGTCGATTAAAGATTGTTCGAAAGTATATTGCTTTATTATCGATTGCGTAATTATAAGAATTTTTGTTATTTTCAGAGTGTAATTGTAATCGATTTAAAATGACTGACCAGACTTCACGTCAGTGTCGTTCTGACCAGATACGCTATCTTTTTTAGAGACAAGAGATCAATCTTTTCCAAGCATATTGACCATGCATCATTGGAGACGAAGCAATCTGTTCAATCTACCCCCATTTTCAATATCGTAAATCTCGTTTAAATATTAATAATAAACTAATAATCTACGCGTCAATCATTAGGCCTATTTTAACCTATTCTTGTCCAGTTTGGTCTTCAAATGCTACTTTTAATAGACTGCAATTAGTCCAAAATCGATGTCTTAGATGTATCCTCAATGTCCCCGTATACACTAAAATTTCATATATGCATAGTTGCAGATACCATATGTAAAAGATCTTCAAACTATCCCGAAAAATGTTTCCTCAGTTGTAGCGCGCACCCCGTAATAATTTACTTCCAGCAATAGGAAATCCCATATGGAACTAAGTATTATACTAAGTATAAGCATCGATTAAACATAATGTATTATTCTCATAACGTTATAATTTGCTTTTTCGTTTCCATTACTTATAAATGATATTACGTATTCGTTAATTAAACTTATTATTTTTTAAATTACCGCTTTTCATTTGTGAGGGTTTTTTTCTCTGATTTTTCCATCGATACTATTTTTATCCATTTGTTCCGGTACATTTATTAAATATTATTATAACTTTTTAATGTCAAATATTAAAAAAAAAAAAAAAAATACTTTTTCAATTATTAATATGATTGATATAACACCTTTGCCGGGTTTAGGCATAATTATAATTCTAGTCGTTTTCCACTCTGTAGGAAAGTAACTAGTTTTTGAACATACCGTTCGCAATATTCGGCAAATATACAATTGCCTTACGAGGTAAATGTTTAATCACTATCGCAGAAAGTTTATCATCGCGCCGCAGGATGACTCGTTTTTTAACTTTGTTACATTATTAATTTTAAGAAGAGGTAGCGAGTATCTGACGAAAGATTTAGAAGTAGTTTAGACCTAATATCCGTATTTATAGTAATGAGTACGTAGAATTATATCACGACGGGGGTATATTAGAAAAGTGATCATTTAATCTACATACCGCGGCTGATTTGTTATTATTCAACGGCGTGTTAAAGATTGATTCGGTCTGAATAAATTTTCACTAATTTCCCATAAATTATTAAAAAGGTATTCTATTTTAAATTTTTCCGGCTGATTGATAAATATGAGGAAAACAAGATTAAAAATAAGTACGTCAATCCGGCATTTTTATCTTTTCTATAATAATTTTTTTTAATGGATATCATATTTCTTATATAAAACGGAATACAAGATTTTGGTGGAATAGTTTACAACCTTTCGAATACTTAAAACAGCCGCTGTCTAGAATTAATTTACTAAAATTTCTCACAGCAAACAATAACGAGTAATTTTATCGAATAAATTTTCTATTTTCGTTATCGTACGTTTTGAATTTCTTCCAGTTAACATCCTTGTAGACAAATAGTGTCTGCACGAAGATACTATTTTGTACTATTCTTGATAGTAGGCGTAATATATAAAAAAAAAACCACACATATATATATATATATACCAACGGGAGAGGAGGGGGAGAGAAATATACTTTTACGTATATACGAACGTAGCCTCCTTCAAACACACGTACACGTACGTATATTAACTATATATGTGGGCGCGCGCGTGAAGAGTTGTATAGTAGGCGAGTGTGAAAGAGTTCTATCGTACGTATATAAGCTGATATATATTTTATACGTTAATATACCTATTGAAAAATGTATCAAATTGATCGTTTTTCCTACAACTTATTTGCGCATCTGTCGTTTTATATCCAATTCTGTGGTAAACTAAATTTTTGTTTTATTGCCGAGGAGAATTACGTCTTTCACAACAACGACTTCGGTTGGTTATTGTCTTCTTCAACGATGTACTTCTTTCGTATTATCGAATTTAGAAAATGGTCTCTCTTCGTATATCCGGTTATTTTTTCAATTTAAATTCTAATTCTAATACTTTTCTTATTTTTCAATATTCATATACTTTCTTAAGAACTTTTGCATTTTCCAATTTACATACTAACACGTTTCGCTTTATAACGACAGCTGATACCGAGCTTACACACATTCATTACATATATATATCCATCGTCCTAAGGAAATGTTTTTAGATATAATGAAATATACGTTTTATCGGTTCTGAACGGACCAGAAATACGATGCCTTAGAAAATAGACGAAACGAACGATCAGGAAAGGCGAATTAGTGAAGGAAGAATTAGTATCAGATCGATGGAACGGAAATGAATCGTAACACATTTTGCAGCCCTGTTCGGCCAATCGATAGTTATCATTCGAGATGGTCGGATGATGTTTTGTAAAATAGGCACGAATCAATTTATGTTTTGTAAAATAAGCAAAAATCAATTTAGATAAAATGATTAAAGTGTTCCGCAGGGAAGTGTTTTGGCACGTTTTCTTTTCACATTATATTTATATGATTTTCCGCAAGTGCCGAATGTACAAGTGGATGCAGACCATGCGGCTATTTTTTGAAGCGCATTTATTATCCAGCGCAGACTTTGAAATCGGCATGTCACGTATTCTCGGATATTATAATATGTTTTTGAAAATCAGTATCGATTCGTCGAAAATATGACGCGATGATTTTCTTTACACGGCAGACGACTAAAATTGCCAAATAATCCGATCGACAACGTTAACTGGTCAGATCGTTAGGTGTTATTTTCGACAACAAACTTAACTTCACGAAATATATATATTAATGGCTAATAAATTCATTTGCTCCATATATCGCACGTTTAATAGAAAATCATTCCCCAATACGCGCAATAAACTTATTATTTATAAAATACTAACAAGTCCTATTTTTACATACGCTCGTCCTGTTTGGCGTTCGATATCGAACGCTGGTTGTTATAATAAATTGCAGCTGATCCAGAACAATTAGGTGCGTACTAAATTCCCCGTCGTTGGATATATACATAATATTCTGAAATTACCTCGCGTTAATAAATTCTATCGCGTAAATTTTTCGATTTATGTCGTATACATGTGATAATGAGTTTATCTCGTTAATAGATAATTACGATTCAACGTAACTAATGTTTACGTACGCAAAATATAAACGTAGACTTAATGAACGTATTTTACATTAGCGGGTCGTGAACTTTATTAATATCGTTCTAATTATCAGTGCGATGTTATATTAATTATTTTCATACTTTATAGTTCGAACGTTATCTAATATTATCCTCGCTTCGTTTGTTTGTTTTCTTTTACCTTTTTTTTCTCCCCCGCGTTGCAATTCGTTTGTTACTTACCTTAATTAATTAATCTTGTGTAAGCTTTTCGCAGTAAGGCACCGCGCGCCGTAGACGATACATATATAGAAATTATGTTGACTGTATTTTAATTTTTTAATAAAAAGTCTTTATTCTTTCTTCTTATTTCTAGAAGTTTCGCTTTTAAAATAAAAGTTACTTAATTCAATTACGTCCGTGAACTCGGACGATTGTATCCCGTCGGTATAAACTTTTGCCACGTTACTATGTGCGCGACATATTTTTTCACGTTTAATCTTTCCGCGCGAACGATTAACGAAACTTCTTTGAAAGTTCTCTACTATAGATAATTCCGTCCGAAATTAAATCCCACGCTCGTATTGACCGAGTTCGACTATTTTCCATAGGTGGAAAAGTTAGTTGTAAATTTAAAGTGCATTTAAACTCTCCAGAATTAACTGTAGAGAACTAGCCACCGCTCATCTTCTTGTTCACCTATCAGTACTTCCGGGTAGTAGATGTAATTCGGTACAATATAGTTACTCAGCGTGAACGGCTTTGTACATCTACTCCTACAATTGAGGGTAAATCTTTGCAAGCGAGAGTACGTTAGAGATATAAAAAAAAAAAAAAAAAAATGGATTAATGAAGTTAAATTCGAAAATAACTTGGAGTGGCCGAATGGATGGGAAAGTAAACCCGACTACAATGGTGAATTAAAGCGCTCCAGTTGAAATTTAAAATGGTCTCGTTTCTATTGTGGACGAATTTGTAAAGAGCTTATTATTCATCCTACCGTCGCGTATTTCCCTAATTTTATTTCTACTCGTAACTAATATCCAATAGGACGTTACTTTCCCGCCGAAAATGAAAATGAGGTAAATAAGAGGAACAATTATAGCGCGACCTAAAAATCGTATTAAATTTTAGTCGAAAGTCGTCGTTTTTTTTGTTTGTTTTTTATTCACCAATATAAATACCGAATATTACAAATACTACATTCCGACATTATATACGAAGCTACAATCTTGATACGGAGATAAATTTCCAATTTATTACAATCGATTCTTATTAGAGAAATTCGTTAACAAGTAGTTATTACTAATATAATTATTGTTGTGGGTATAATTATTGTTACCATCATTATTATTATTATTAGCAGCGCTACGAAATTCTACATTTAAATTAATATCCCCAGGTTGTAAATTTCTTTTATCGTGCAATTTAACAATGTTAAATATTCGAGACCTGTACGAAGTGCAGTTAATGGATTTTTTTCTCCTAGTTTCGTTTCAGGTTTTCCGTTGTTGTCAAAACAGATTGAAACTAGAACGTGCTCAGTTGAATTCGCTACAGTGACGCGAAATTTACCAAAAGCATGATCGCCCCGCATACGGTCGTCCTATCATCGATATTGTTTAATCTTTCTCCACCCCTATTGGAAATTTAGCTAAAAAACTATAAACGGCGCGTCCTAAGTGCTTAATACGTTACACTATTATTAGTAAGAGAAATCTATGAAAATTCTATTTATAAATGAGTACGATTTACATATGCGTATGTCTGCACGATCTATGCGAAAATGTATGTACACATAATTGATGCATGTGCATATATGTAAATATGTGTAGTACAGGTATAATCGTGTGTAGGTGTGCATATGATTAAAATGAAATATTTTCATATTATTATTATTGTTTATTTATATACATATTTTTTTCTTTTTCTTTTTCTTTTGCCCTTTTTTTTTATAATATTTCCCTGCTCTATAGAGTCATTTTTATATTTTAGTTTTGGAAAAGATATCGATAATTTATTTTCCCGAATTAATTTCTGTCCGACAACAATGTAATAAATTAATACAGTCGAATTTGCTGTTATGTACGGATTTATCTTCCGCTGCTCGCGCCAATAATGCGCATTTGCGGATTGCTCTAGCTGAATAAAATGATATTTTTGTGAGTTATTAAGGAGAGCTCTACACCACTAGACGACGCATCTTTAGCTAATGAGTCAACAAATTCGTTGTCTGAAATACCTCTATGACCCGGCAGCCGCAAGAAGGACACAGATATTCCCACACAACGTTACAAATTATTAAGCTTTAGCAAAACTAAACCAATTAATGTATCCGACACGCTACGTTTATTATCTAGAGCCGTTACCACGCTTTTGCAATCGGTAATAATAAGGTAATTTCCGCGAAGATTTAAGTCCGACAGAATTGACAAGGCTCGTAGTACTGCTACACATTCTGCAGTAAGTACCGAACATTTTTGGCATAATTTGTACATGTTACTAATATTGAGAGCTGGAATGAACACTGCTGCTCCCGTTCCTCGAGTTGACTTTGATCCGTCCGTGTGAACGATAAGGCTTAATGTATTAATTTTATTTGTACCTTTTACATTACAATATATTTGATGAATGTTGTGCGAATGAGTATAGTATCAGTTATGATAAATATGTTTCTATATTATAAGTTATTTCATTCTAAAGGAAAGTCTTATATTTTCTTGTTCTCGAATATATTTTTGCTTGCTGTGTCAAACTGCTTAACTTTGTTTATATGTGTTATTATCGCTGAAATATGCGCATTACGAAATACTCATTAATTTTCAAATTAATATTATATATTGTTAAATTGTTAATTATTAGAAGAATTAATCAAATTCGATTTGGATTTGATTTGATTATAACGCATATATATATATGGAGTTGCGTGTGTGTTAATTGTTGCGGCTGTTGTTTACCGACTATATGAAGAACGATTGTGTACGAACGTGTGCGGTGCATTTTTCTTTTTACGGTACAAATTACTAGGACAACTCATTAACGTTAAATATACAGAATCTGCGTTAAAACTGATCGTTTATCTGGTTGTAACGCGGATTACTCAATTCCCGTTTACAATGTGTTATCACAGTGCGGCTAGACATAACGTTCGGCAGGGAATTAATGTATGAGTACTATGCTTCAGTTGTTATTTCTTCGTTATAGGATGTAGCCTGAGTCGAAAATTTTCCGAAACTAAAGGAAGTTAAGTTGCGAGTGGATCGTTAGAAATGAGGGCCTTGCTTAATGAGTTCCGAAGAGGCGATTTTTTTTATCGTTAATTGACGCGTAAATTATTTCCATCAATAATATCATTATTATTATCAAAATATTTAACTACAATTGCATCGTTGTGTACTTCGAACTAGTATATTTATCTTCTAGATTTTATCGCGTACGTGTACGTACATCGTACGAGATAAGAATTATGGGGAATTATATATATATATATATACATATATATATATATATATATATATATATATATATATATATATATATATATATATATATATATATATGCGTTTCTAGATGCGAAGTTTTAAATTTAAAAATATATCCGAATTCGAATATCATTTACTATAACTTTTGAAATAAAAATTACGTACGATATATTTGTATATTTATTTAGAACGCGAGGATTTTACGATGACGATTTTTATTCCAGCCTCGTTTTTATCGTCGGTTCCGAATAAAGGTAGCGCTTCAATTCTAGGAAATGAGAAAAACTCACAATACCTCTATATAGCGAATACTTTATCCTTATGTATATATATATATATATATATATATATATATATATATATATATATATATATATCGTATGAAGCACATTTTTCTGAAAGATAAATCGCGGAAACGTTCTCAAACGACAAGTTTAAAAAAAAAATAATGCCGAACAAGGCGGAAAATGCTTTATGGTCTACCGTAAACAAGAAAGTACGTTCTGGAAACAAGAGATTGGTAAGAAGAAGGCATTTATTTTTAGGTAACCGTGCGTAAATTTTATGATGTTTCCATTTTTGATTACTGGCCAAAGGCAATAGGTATAGAAAAGGAAATTGCTATTGTTTTTCGGTCTCTTTTTATTATTTGAAAATCATCTTTCATTCATATTCTATTTTATTTATTTTACGTTTTCATTTTCATTCGTTTCTAGATGAACGAACGTAATCCGACGGCAACGAAGCGTATTTTAAAATATTAAGAAGTAGAAATATACAGCTGTACTATCATATTTATGCGCATATATAATACATAAAATATATAATATATAAAATATGTTGATGTGTCAAAGCTCTCAATGTTCCATTTGTAGCACACGATGACTCCCCAGGTAAAACGGAATTCGGCGAAAATTCTTTAACGAGGAGGTCGATTGCAACTAAGCAAAAAGTCTTGATTTGATATAATTGCGTACATCAATAGCCGGAATTGCGGCGTTTTCGATTGGCTGCAATGTAGAAGCCTCCTTTGCTGCTCTATCTCTGCTAGTTCATTCCCTGTAATCCCGGAATGAGTTGCAATCCACAGGAGCGGGACTAATTGGCTCGGTTTGATTAATAACAGCCGTGTCACTACTTTGGATGTAGCTTTCTGATCGTTGCTAAATACATGGCATAAGGAGTTGAACGCTGAGAGAGAGAAAGAGCCGGTATATACAACCGATGGCTGTTACAGCTGTTCGGAAGCAATTTAAAAGGAAATTTAAATCCAAAGTCGTGGTTTGGCAAATTACAACGAAATTCTAATAGTTCGAATAACATTTTTTGAGCGTTTGTCATTTATTTCTTACGACTAGGTTTATTATGTTCGTATTATTAATTATGGTAAATAGAAGAGAATACACTGGAATACCTATGGTACTACTATCCCAATAGTCAACCTATATGACCATATTTAATATTTATTTAATGAGAAAATAATCTTTTGAATTTCTTAATTGTTATTATTGCTTTGCGCATAAAAAAAAAACACGAAGTAAATAGCAGTTTGAGACACACACACACACATATATATATATGATCATCATTAAGTGCCGTCCTCGCATCGGAGGTAGGTGACTCATTACCTATACATATTTTGTTGTAACATTCGGGAGAACTGATTGTAATCACTTCGTTGTAACGTCACAACGCAGTGTTTTTTGTAGTGTGTACTATATTATTACTAGTGCGCATACGGTATTATGCGTGGTGATTTGCCGTTGTTTTCTACGCGATAATTATAGAATTATTTCTATTTCTATTTTATGATAATAATTTTTACGTCATCGATCGTATTCGAATCCAGTACTTCCATATAGAAGACCGTGCTCCAGCCACTAGGCTATCCCGACTATATATATATATATATATATATATATATATATATATATACACATATATATATATACATATATATACATATATATACATATATTAATATACATATATATACATATATCACGTTCACGTTATGCCCATATCGACCCACTGCTGGGTGTAGGCATGTCCCAGACGTTTCCAACGACTTCGGCTCTGTGCCACTCGGATCCAATTGATTCCTGCATGTTTGGCAATGTCGTCTCACCACCGTGTTGTTGGTCTGCCCCTTTGCCTTTTCGAATCCAATGGACACCATTGAAGGATATGTTTTGTCCACCTGCCATCATGTCTACGCGCCACGTGTCCAGCCCATGTCTTGTTCCACCGCGTCGGCCAATTTTGTGCGCTCCCTGATCCAAGTAATGGTTTTTCTGCCTTTTAACTTCACGTTTAATATTATCCTTTCGTGAGCTGTTTGAGTTTTCCTGATTTTCATAATTATTCCCTTTGTGAAGCTCCACGTTTCCGTTCCGTATGTTAATACCGGTAAGACACACTGGTTATAAAGTTTGCACTTCAAACTGTTCGGTATATCTTTGTTCCTGAATATGTTGGATAACTTCCCAAATGCGGCCCATGCGAGAGATCTTCTCCTTTGTATCTCTCTTTGCATATTTACTTCTCTGTCTGTAGTTATTTCTTGTCCTAAATAAATATACCGATGTACCTGTTCGATGTGCTCCCCATTTATCTTCACTGACATACCATCCGTGTTATTAGTCATTACCTTTGTTTTCTGTTCATTTATTCTTAATCCTATTTTCCCAGATTCAGTTTGAAGCTCGTTCAGCATAGATTCTAATTCTTCTTGATTCCTGCTTATTATAACGATGTCATCTGCAAATCGTAGGTGATTAAGTTTTTCACCGTTTACCGTTATGCCTTTCGAGTTCCAGTTCAGTTTTCTGAATACACCCTCTAAGGCCGCAATAAATAATTTCGGTGAGATAGTTTTTTTTTTTTTTTTTTTTTATTTAATTGATAAATTATGTTACAATGTGCATGTAAATATACTGCGGTATGTGTCTTAAACTAAGAAGTAACCGGGATGAAAAAAAACATAGTCCCAGTCACTATACAAAGAATTACAATGCGCTTATAATTAATCATAGACAGAATTAAAACATAATGATAACACGATAATATAGAATAATGTGAAATTAAAGGAAAAATGGTCACGATACACACAAGTACATAGAGTGAGAGAAAAAAAAAAAAAAAAAAAAAAGCATTACGCATGTAATAAAATAATACGGACTACGGTATGACGGTTGGATTAGTTTACTTGTCGGGAATTATGTACTTACGTCGCATTGCAGCATCCATGTAAGCTAATAAAAGATTTGCGTTTATCTTATTAATTTCAAGAGAAGTAAATTCCTGAATTCCATATTTAATTCGTAGATCATTGAACTTTGTACAATAAAACATAAAGTGCCTTATATCATCAAGACTGGTGTCACTACAAGCTACACATCCAGGGTTATCTATAAGGTGAAACCTATATAGGTATTCACCAAACTTACCGTGACCAGAAAGCACTTGAGCAGTATAAAAATTAATGTTAATTTGCTTAAGATTATTTCTACAACCAACATCTGGGAAAAATTCAAATGTCTTTCGACCAGTGGCACAGTTATTCCATCTCTCTTGCCACATATTGTAAACTGTCTCAATAACAAATTTATTAAATATTTTAGATGGAGGTGTGTCACCCATAGCCGATGCCAGACCGATATCAAGATAAATAGAGTTTTTGAGAAGGGAGGTATTATGAACAATTCTGTATTCAGAAATAATTGACCTGCTTATTATGAACAAATCCATTGGTAAAATATTACTTATTACATTAGCGGCAGAGGTTGGAGCAGTTCTATAAAGACAGCATGTATTGAGTAAGAATTTTCGTTGTTGCTTATTGACTCTATTTAAAACCGCCTTGTTTATATACACACTTGCACCGTAGCTGTACAATGATTGTACAAGACCTTTATATAGGATAATTCGCTCTTTAAATTTCAAACCTTTAACATTAGGTTGCAATTTTTTCAATAAATTATAAATTTTTAGACATTTATTGTGTACATGTTCAATATGCTGAATGAAAGTTAATTTATAATCGATTAATACACCAAGGTACTTCAGAATTCTCTTATGAGAGACTCGCTGACCAGCCACCAACCTCAAACAGCTAATTTCCTTAACAATAGTTTGCTTACCGAAAATAATAAAATTACACTTGGGCAAAGAGAACTCCAGACCCATTTCACTAACAATTTTTTCAAGATACTGACATATGATTTCTATTTGTTTATAATTATATTGTTTATTTATTGGAAACATGACGCAAAGATCATCCGCATATGATATCAACTCACATTTAGTGTTTATATCTGTACTAAATTCTTCTACCTCATAGTGAATCTTAGAATAAAGTAAGTTCCACAAGGTAGGTCCAAGTACAGACCCCTGTGGAACACCACATTTCAACATTCTTCTAGATGCAACATTATTAATTTCTAATTTAACCCATCTATTTTGGAAATAATTTATTATAATATTTATTAGGAAGGAATTAACTTGTTTATTTTTCAGAATTCCTATAATGGAAGACCACTTGCAGTTATCAAACGCTCCTTTTATATCGTATGATATAACAACTACAGAATTTCCAACATTAAGCGTCTCCTTGACATACGAAACTAAAGTAAAAATGGCTCCCTCAGAGGATAGACCTGTCCTAAAACCAAACTGATTTTTATGAAAAATTTGTTTATTTGTGATTTCTTCCAAAAGTAGGTTGTTAATTACCTTTTCATATACTTTACCGAAAGAGTTTAATAAAGAAATAGGTCTATATGAGGAGACATCATTGGGTTCTTTACCTAACTTAGGAATAAGTTTTATACTAGCAGTCTTCCAACACGTTGGAAATATCTGTAATTTTAGAGATTTGTTGATAATTATTAGTAAAAGTTCACTATATTTAAGATTCAGTTTTTTAATTACTTTGTTACTGATTTTATCACAGCCAGTAGCTTTGCGATTGTTTAAAGATTTAATGATATCTGCAAGTTTTTCTGAATTAACAGTGGGAAGGATTGCAGAATCGGTAACCACCACAGATTTTAGCGGAGAATCAGTTTTTTCTGGGAAAAAATGATCGAGAAATGCTTCACATTTTTCTTCATCAGAATTTAAGATACAACTGTTACAATTAATATCAGGAATTACAGTCTCAAGTCTATTTTTAAAGAGTATTTTATAAGGTTTGCCCCAAGCTGAGCTGTTGCAAACCATTTGATTCCATTGCTCTAGCTTAGATTTAATAATTAAGTTTTTATACATACCATTCAAAGTTCCTAAAATAGAATTAATGTAGAACAACTTAATACTATTTTTGCATTTAGATTTTTTTCGCCTAACAATGTTAATTTTATCTTTGAGGTACTGTAATCTTTCATTCCACCAATCAGAATTGGTTGATTTTATTGGAATCTGACAACGCACAACGCTAGCTGTGAGATAACTGTTAAATTTGGAAATTTTAGAATCAGCGGACAATTTCTCATCACAGTCATTAATATCAGATTGCAGTTTATATAAATAATCAGAATCTAAACTATTCATAAATTTTTTAATATCGAGTTTAGAAAAAGTTCGAATACTCTGCTTATTAAAGTGTAAATGTATTTCTGATTTAATATTTTTGTGAGGTGTTAAACTGAAATCGAGTAAGCTGAAAGAAACAGAATTAGCTAGATTGTCAGAAACTATTAAATAGTCTATAATACTACTACCATTATGATTACAGAAAGTAGGCTTATTATTATTTTTGATCTTCAGATCGTTACTATAAATAAACTCATTAAAGATGATACTGTCCCTGCTAGTTTGAATGTGTTTTTCAAAATATGTGAGACGTATATTAAAATCTCCGATTAGTATACTGTTATATTCAGGGTTGTTTTTAATGATTTTGTCTATTAAATTAATATATTTAGACCTGGGTTTATTTGGTGATAAATAAACAGCAATTAATATATTTTTATCAAAGCAAATTGAAATAATGTTTTCACTAGCAAAAATTAACTTGTGTACTAAGTTTCTTTTTAAAATTAAAGCAATTCTGCCAACAAGATAAGACATATACTCACATCCAACAGAAAACTTGTCATGATAACAATAAGGCTCAGATATTATGCAAAACTCATAGTTGTTTAGATAGAAATCACGAAGAAAAAGTGATTGACACGCATAATTATTATCGACATTTAGATAAGATAATTTAACTACCATAATCCGTACTAGATTTGATATTTTCAACTGCTTTTATATAAACAGGGCATTCTTTACTGTGTGTACCGTGATCTACCTGTTCCATACATTTAGATAATAAATCCTTATTAGTTAAATTAGATGAAATATTATTATTATTTGACATATATATATATACATAAATATACATAAATATATACATATATATATATATATATATATATATATATATATGTATATATTTATGTATATATATATATATATATATATATATATATATATATATATATATATACATATATATATACATAAATATATACATATATATATATATACAGTTAATGATAACTGTGGTTAATATTCCGTTTCTTTAAATTTGTTATTAAATTTTATCAGATTTTAGAAATAATATGACTCGACTAGTATACAGTTTTTTTTTTCCTTACTATCGACTAGATTAGTTTGATTTGATTGTACTGGATTTAAAAATATTTAATGATTACAAAATGCATTACGTAACAGCGCGTGCACTTAGCGAGTGCGTGAAAAAGCCGAAACGACCATCGCTCCGAATTACGTGCGCGATTCTCACGTAGCAATCACGACGATTAGTTAAAATAGTATGTAGGTTTGCTACTAGGTATGACTCATCTATACGCCTTATCTACGGGTATATGTTAACAAATTTCCCAATAGTCAATAACAGATAAAAGATGTTCTAATGTTCTTATTCGGTTACAAACTATTGTAACGTTCTCAAAACTCTTTAGTCACTTAAAACACACCGTACGTAATTCGTTACAATACGAACTACTTATTACTGCGATCGATGAAGATTATCACATCATGCCGGGAACTTATCAACACGTTGTGCGTCGTATAAAACGTTAACGTCTCCGGTATACACTTTAATTCCGACGTATATTGTTGGAAAATTATTATACAGTATTATTAGTACGATACTAAGATATTTTATATTCCACTGCTCTTATCTCTCTTTTTCTATATACATACACACATATATATATATATATATATATATACATATATACATATATATATATATATATATATATATATATATTGATCCGCATATCATTGAAGCTTTTAAAGCAGATAGTGAAGAGGTTACACGGAGATTATTTAATATATGTAATACTATTTGGCGATCCGGAATAAGACCGATGGATTGGACTCAGTCGACATGTATATTACAGTAGACAAGAAAGGATCTGCAAAAAACCGCGAAAATTACCGTACGATATCGTTGATCTCCGGTGCAAGCAAAGTGTTGCTAATAATTATTTATAATCGCTTATACGCTCTTCTTCCGAAGTAAATACCGCAAGAACAAACAGGATTTCCCAGCGGTGCAAGAACAAGAGAACAAATTCTCAATCTCAGGCAAATAATAAAAAAAAAAACGAGAGAATACAA
Organism: Coronaproctus castanopsis; assembly: GCA_032883995.1. Taxonomy (NCBI): domain Eukaryota; kingdom Metazoa; phylum Arthropoda; class Insecta; order Hemiptera; family Monophlebidae; genus Coronaproctus; species Coronaproctus castanopsis. The sequence continues at coordinate 64,780,002 of CM065054.1, forward strand.
ACAAGCAATATGCTTTGTCGATTATTAAAAAAAAAAAAGTGCGATCGCGCACAATGGATAAAACTAGCATATTTTGACTGTGATGGGAGGCCCAAAGGAGCTCGTTTGGTTAATCAAAGATAAGCAAAACGTTAAAAATACGTTTAGTATAGGCTCTGGTTTTTTTCGGTATTTTTATACCGCTTTGGAAACATGGACAATCCATAAATCAGATACGAAGAAAATGGATGCGTTGGAAATGTGGTGCTGGACGCGTACGCGTTTCATGGACCGAGTAAAAGAACTAATGACTGTATCCTGTCGCAAATCGACATAAAACAGTTGTTTGCAAATGGATAGTGAAGTACTTTGGCCACAGTATCAGAGCAGGAACGATGGAAACAGCTATTATACATGGTATCATGAAGGAAGTCGAAGACATTGACATGGTCTGTAAAACAATGGGTCGAAGTTTCCTTGAATGCGTTCATTGTGCGCACAACGGAGACTTATGGCGCAAACTTGTAATTCAAATGACAGAAAATAATGGTTAGCATATCCCCAACATTTGATATGTATATGTATATATATATATATATATATATATATATATATATATATATATATATATATATAGAAATATATATATATATATATAGAAAGAGAGATAAGAGATATACGAATATATAAATGATCTTCGTAATGATAATATTGAATAATAGTTTTCGAGCAATATTAGTTAACTTTTCACACCCTGCACAACGTGATAATACGTCCCTTGCAAAATGTAATAATGTCTATCAATCGCAATTATAAATAGTTCGCATTGTGACGAATTAAGTATAGTATAAGTTGCTAAAGGGTTTTTAGAAAAATTTCGAACTTAGACAAAAGGGAGAAAGTAAATACGTTAATACCAATCGTATCGATAGAAAATAAAACTTCAATAAATAATTTTTTTTTTTTGATAGTTTATAGAACTATATATATTACATATATATATTACAAATATATATTACATATATATATATATATTAAAATCTTAGAATATATTCTAAATAAGTAATAATTATTAATAAAACTGAGATTATTAACATGTTACTACAGAGAAAACTCAATAATTAAACACTGTTATTTATGATTATATACTTACAACACACACACACACACCTATATATAACACATAGGTATACACGCAAGTTCGTGCGCTGCACGTGCACACATGCACAAGCATGCAAGTACACATTTAATAAATATTTTACAAAAGGACTAGGTCGTTTGGTTTGAGACGTTTAAGGCGTCTTGAGTTATTTACGAGGATGGATGCTTCCGAGTTCGGATGTTTCTGGAGTCTGCGTAAATTGATAAATTTTACAGGGCAGTCTATAAAATGAAAATGAAAAACAATAGAAAAGGCTGCGGATAAATCAACAGGACGTTTAGCGCGGCTCTCGACGATATCTTTTTCACTAACTTAATCCCGGACTGTGTCTTCTGCCGGTCGGAGTGAAACCGAGTAAATTTTAAACGGTTGAAAAAACGAAACAATAACGTTGTAAAGCGGGTCATAAAATCTTCATCGGCGATTAAGTTTAAAAGCACAAATATATCATCGTGAAAATCTCGTATATATCCGAAAACTGAAATACAATTTTTCCCGAAACTCTATACATTTCGCATAGATGGCGCAACGATCGATTTAAGAGAACAAATAATAAAAAATTAATAATACTTTCTAACTTATCGATTTTCGATTAATATCACCCTTAAAGTTCGTTCACCTAATGTCCGTCTAATCAGTTAATACATCCAACAAAGAATCCGGTTACATAATCAGTTGGCAAGATGCGTATCAAAAATTTAATTTTACTAATCTACTAAATTTCTTCCTAACAAGAAGTAATGAACGTGACCACTGCGTCTTAATTGAAAATCGCACGTGTGTATAAGACTAACTACAAAAGAAATCAAACGTTTCGAATTAACTATCACAAAGATTCTAATGAAACCGGAAATCTATCAGAAAAATATAAAGCAAAAGTGATGCGCAGCACACCTAGTAGGCGAACTTGTTGTAACGATGAGCCCGTAAACGTAAAATGCAGACTAAAACACCCTTAATATATACTGCGCCTTGATCCGTCGAGGATTCGATGGCAGGAATATAATAAAAAAAAAAAAAAAAGTCGAACAGTTTTGCGGAGTACATACAAACCACGAAGATGTGAAATTAGACGAAGAAAATAATAAATACATGTGTGTATGAATCAGCTATAAGAATGAGCGGTATTTGAAAAGTTTAAATAAAAGCATGTACATCATAATCTTTGGTTCGATTACTTTAAGACTGTGTCAGCATAGGCTTGTAAATGATTAAGCCATCTATTGACTTCTTCTACGCTAGTACAATTTACATCAGTATCAACCATGTATATATATATATATATACTTATTTAAATTTATAACTAACCTATTATAATTAATAACTCTAATAGCATACATTCATCGTATGTGTAACTAGGTTTACGTTAAAAGTAATATAATAGTGATCGCTAGCATTCAACTTATATAAGACTTCCCAATGGTTAATTAAATCTATTATACTACTAGTTGCTATTGTTAGATCGATTACACTTTTTCGATTTTTTTTCTTTGAATAACTGTTTTTAACGTTTAACACATTTAAATCGTGTGTTTGTATTATGTTTAATAACTGTTTCCCTCTCTGATTGTTTACTTTATCCCGTAATAAATTCCGGGAGTTTAGCCAACCAAATAAATTTCTATAAACTGGAAATAATATAAGTACAAATTATTATGTATGTTGAAATGAAATTGATTTCGTAAATTCTTACAATTATAATAATGTTATAATTATTGTATAGGTAGTGTTCAACGGTATTCCTAGCCTATAGATTATCAGAATTTTATTATTATGTACAATTTTCTTATAATTAGACGGAACATAATCGCTATTATCGCAGATAAATGTAATGTCTATATCATTCGATATAATTTTGCCCGGTAGTATACGCCAGACGACAGTGATTTTCATTATATTGTAAAATCCTAATCATTTTAAAATTAAAGTTTATACTACGATAAGTTCAAAGGTTTATTGGTGGAACTCGGCACTACGTAGAAAAAAATATTGGTAAGCCTATAAAAAGTATAGACGATGTAAAAATACAGTTAACAGAAATAATCTATACAATAACTATAAAAAACAATTTAATGAATACAAGTTCAAAATTAAAAGCGCTAAATTAACAGCTTGGAGAAAACTTACAGATGATAAAAACGTACATGGATTAAAGTATAAAATATTTATGAATAAATTAAAATCCACCGTTGTTCCGACATTAGACAATTATGCATGTACGGAACAAGGAAAGGTGTATTTATTACTATTCAAATTATATATACCTTAACGTAAAACCGTTTAAAGTGAAAACATATCAAAGTAAAAACTGTAGTTAGTAATGAAGAAATTAACGTAATTATTAAGCAATTGAAAAATAAAGCGGCATCAGGAATAGAGTATGTAATAGATTTATAAAAAAATTTCATAAAAAAACTGTTATTCTGCCAAAACCTAAAAATAATCCTAACCTGTCCACATCGTATCGAGCTATATCGTTATTATCTAACCTCGGTAAAGTTTATGAAAAATCTATACTTAAAAGACTAAGGGAATTTTCTGAAAACAAAAATATAATTAATAAAAATCAATTTGGTGCATTACCGGGAAAATCGTCAGAAATATATTCAATATTTTACAAACAGTTAAAAGCTATAGACACCTCAATACTTGTTTACTCACGCTTGATATAACAAAGGCTTTTGATAGTTTAGATTTAAATATACTTATATTATTATTAGAAAATTTAGATCGCAACATACTTAATGTTATAAATCAATATTTTGATAAGCGATAAACCATATTAAAAATAGGCACTCAAAAAAACAACAAATTGTAACGGGAGTACCACAAGGTTCTGTATTCGGGCCGTATTTGTGGAACATAGTGTTTTCTCAAATTTATAATGTTACCTGACAATGTGTAGAAATTTTTATATTCGTCGATGATATAGCTGTAATAATTGGTGACAAAAACGACTGTTTAGAACAACAAATAAATGAAGTATACCATACAATAAACATTACAGTCGTTTAACCTGAACATTAATGATACTAAGTCAAGTTACATGTTATTCGACAAAAGATCAAAAAGCAAGAAATTAAACTTAATGCAATATGGTTTAAATGACAAACAATCTAAAATTTTATAATCATTTCAACTATATTACTAATAAAATTAGTAAATTTATAAGTATATTTGACAAATTATATAAGAACAATAATAGAATTAATCAATAAGAAGGGATTAATTCTATATAAAAGCGTAATTTTGCCTAACATAATATATTTTGATATGCTTAACATAAAACGGTTTCAGAAGAAATTAAAGACCTTTCAGAGAATAATTAAATCATAAAGAACGGTTAGTTATATATCATTGTGATTAAACCATTAATATTTGAAATCGAAAAACACATAAATATTTTTTTAATAAAGAATATAACGTAAATATATAGTTTGAATTTAATAATACTCATTACAACCTTATTATTTACACGATGGAAAAATATTAAAACAGTTTAAAACCGTATTATCACTTTAGTGAAAAATATCAAATGCTTTCGGAAGAATAGATTGGGGTTTAACAAAACAATATTTTCCCAGTATAGACGACCGATTAAAAAAAACGTTGTATTTATACCGAACTATTTTAATTTATTACCGGACATGGTATCTTTAAAGAATATATCTATAAAAGTACAAAATTTCATACTCAAATAAATGTCAAATATGCAACCTACCCGATAATACTAAGCACATACTTTTAGGATTTAATCACTAATTTTAATGATGTTACTCAACTAGTTAATAAGAAATTTACAAATTTTCATGATTTTGCTGTTGCTGAAATAAACTATAATACATTTATATAATTATACTAATTAATTAACAACATAATTAACTTTATTGTAAAATATGCTGATTAAAGCGCCTTAAACTTAAATGGATGGGCACTTTTTCAGTTTATTATTTATAATGTTCTCGTATTAAATTGCACTAATATATTTACCCCTCCCCCATCGTGCATTACGAACTGGGGGGGGGGCAAAAAAAACTTTGCGTTAAAAAAAATAACCATTTTTAACGTTATTTCCATTTTCGGCTCAATATTTTTTAATATAGAAAATTATTACGTAGATACCATATATATATATATATGTATGTTTTATGTTTGTGTGCAATAGGTATGTATATGTATAAAAAATTCTACGATCTCGTCTGGAAGCGGAAAGAAAAATGATTTTCGTTATCTTTAGTAAAAAGTAAGAAAGAAAATTCTTCGAAAATTTTCGAGCTGGTGGAATAAAAGTAAAGTCTCGTTCTTCGTACGTAAGATGAAAAATTGTTTCTGAAAAAAAAAATCATGTAAAGTAAACGATAAGAATAAGAAAAAAAAGAAAAAACTTCAAAGCAGAAGAACAACTATAAAAACTGATAAAGGAAGAAACGGCAAAGTGAAAAAAAGAAAAAGAGAGAGAAGCATAATAATATGATTAAAATAAAAATAAAGTTAAAGGTCATATATATATATATATAAAACAACAACGAAACGAAAAACCGAAAAAGAGATCGTGAACAATAAAATAAAAAAGTAAAACTTAAATAAAAAAATAACTTTTACAGGGTGTCTGCAAAAATGAAAATGGAAAAGAATAGAAAAGGCTGCGGATAAATCAACAGGACGTTTAGTGCGGCTCTCGATGATATCTATTTCACTACCTTAATCCCGGACTGTGTCTTCTGCCGGTCCGAATGAAACCGAGTAAATTTTAAACGGTTGAAAAAACGAAAAAATAACGTTTCAATTCGTAAACTCTGATTTTATAGAACTGATTCACACTATAGGTTGTATGGTCATGCTCGCATGACGTTCATACTAACGGTCAGGCTTCAGTCGGTCCCTCGAATTGTCATCGATAACTAGATTCGGTTGTATTTTAATTTTTAAAAAAAGTGTTTTTACTCGTTTGTATGTTTAAAATTTTTTCAAATTAATCGTTTATCTGTCGTCGAAAAATGGCGTTTCTTTGGCATTGTCTTTATTCGCTTCTCCGTTTTTAGAGGAACATACAAAATTTATTCCGTTTTCAACATATTATATAAATGGTTATAGAATTTTAAATTGTTATCAATTGTAACTCCCAGGTATTTTATTAAGAATAAAATAAACAAATTTTTACATGTTTTTAATAAACTTTATAATAACAATAATAGAGTAAATTATAAAAAAGGACTAATTATGTATAAATCACTAATAATGCCAAATATAATCTATAGCAGTAGTATTTACGATGATATGTTAAAAATTAAAAGGTTTAAAACGTTAATAAGATCATTTCAAAGAACAATAGCTATTTAAAGGATATAAAACTACTAGTTACTGGGCTTCGATAGTAATAGCCGGAATTATGATACTTAGAAATACGTAAACATATTAATTTATTTTACATTAAAAACAATATTAATTTAACACACGAATTTAATCAAGTAGATTATATTAATAACAAATATAAATACGAAGGTAAACACTTAAACGATAAACAGTTTAAAAAAGTACTTAATCAATATTATTTAGAGCAATATCATGTGGAATACATATAGTGGCTTAACGTATCAGTATTTTCCAAATATAAATGATAGATACAGTAATACTTATTTTATTCCCAATTATTATAACACACAATTTATTACTGGACATGGTAGTTTCGAAACTTATTTAAAACGTTTTGGTATTGCTAAAACTGATAACTGAGAATTGGAAAATAGTAAATATAAAGAATTCAACATGTTAGCTATTGAGGAAATAAATAATAGAAAAAATTATAATTTGATATACTAAGATTTAATGTTTTTATATTGTTATTTTCACTATTCATTTTAGATGATAATAGTATTATATCGAATTAAAAATGTAAATTATTGTAAATGGAATTTAGAGTGACATTAAACTTAATTGGATTGTCACTTTAAGTTTCGTAATATAACGTTGTATTTCTATCAAATATACTATTTTTGAAAAAAAAAACAACAAAAAACATATTATATAAAAGCACTCCAATTATTTTCTTAACGTGCAAATTAAATTGAAAGCGATATTTGTCGACCATTCGAAATTCCTTGCCGATTCTACATAATGTATAAGATTATTGTATGTAACGAAAACTTTCAATATTTTACACTCGCGTGATTGTTAGCGCTTGTTTAAATTTTTTGCGGATATAATTATTACTATTAAATAGCTCGTTCACACGGTTTTACAATTGTGAAAAAGAAAGACAAAAGCAAGTACAAAAAAAACCTTTAACGGAACTTTAGGAAATAATATGTAAAAGAGAAATTGAGACGAAGAGAAAGCGAACAAGAGAGTATATTTCCAGAAGAGAGGAAGTAAGATAGAATATATAAAACATGAAAGATATACTACAGGAGACTCTAAGCGAATAAAAACAAAGTGCATACATATCCGTTGTATTACAATCACCCCCCCCCGTAACATATATAATTAAAATATGTCACATATAGGCGTTTTCAGAAATTTAAACGGCTTATATTTCAAATTCAGACATAATTCACTCGTTATTGGCCGTTGCTTAAAAGATATATTTTAAATTACATATATATATATATATCCATTATAAATATATATATATATATATATTTTATATTATTCGTCCACCACGACGTGTCCGACGTGTAGTGACTATCGGTCAGACTATTAGATTTTCCACGCGTCTGCAAACTACTGCACGCCACGCCATTCAATTATATATCAGCCTGATTGGTTGTTCCAAATTTAGTCCAGTGATTTTGACAACTGCGTCTATCCACCTCGTTGCTTGTCGTACTTTCTTTCGTTTGCCGCCGTTTCTCTTGGATAGTAATTTTTGGCCATATTGTCTGCACGCGTAATGTGCCAAAAAACCTTTAGTATATTCTTTTAGCCGTCGAAAGTATTCAATCTCCTCCACCATCACCGCCGCCACATTTCGAAAGCTCATCTTCGACGCTGGATTTCAAATATTTATCACCCGAGTTTCTGAACCATATATATATAGGAATACTAAAGTTTACACTAGGACAATTTTTAGAAATATCTATGCTTTTCCGTATGAGCGATAGTCGAATCTCCCTCTACGTATTGCCGATTCGGTATTTCCCGAATTGTTCAATTTCCAGTCTAGATATATAAATTGCTGTATCATTTAACGATTATCAAGGTTCATCCGTATTTAGGCATTCGCGGGCAATTATCGTTCTTTCAGTTTTATCGTAATTACTATTCAGTGCGTACTCTTTACTCGTCTTAGCCGAGTTCGTTCGGTATACGTAATAGGTCACTTACGCGCTATTAGAAGAGTATCGTCAGCGAACTCCGTAGATTTGAAAATTTTATTCCATCAATACTAACTGAGCCGTCCTAATTTCCAGAATGACACGCATTAATGCACCCCATGGTGAATTCGGTTTATAATATACATATACATGTACTTATATATGTATAACGTAAATACATATAATATACATACATATATATATGTTTATAAGCGTGTATGTGCGTCTATGCTTTTTGTGTGTGTGTGTGTGTGTGTATGTGTGAGTGATAAAGTTCATAATGGTTTTAATCGTTCAGCCGTTTATTTTGAAGTGCAGCACTCAGATTCTTCCATCTTCATTTTATAATACGGTGCGGCCTTCTGGCTGTTATTTTTCGTTAAAGCTTTATTTAGTTGAATTTGAAAAATTTCAAGCGATAAAAAAAATAGTATCGAATTTTATTAACGATTCCGGTCACACTGTTTTTATCACTATTTTTCTCCGACTCCCGTCCGCCAATCAAATGCGCAGCTTTATCTGTGTTTATTTATTTGATATCTATCCATCTATAAAGGTCATCGTTATTGTGTTCCGGTTTTATAAGAACATAATAATAATAATAATAATAATAATCACGATAAAAATAATGATAATAATGATAATTTCGAATCCCTTTAATTTGATTTTGTTCGTGGAAACATCTTTCTCGAGGCGTACGTTCGTTCGGATTTCTTTTTATTAAATTTTCAGGGACGATCCCAGTGGTGAAAACAGAGACGCAGAGAAGCAATAAATAAATAAAATATATATGTATGTATATTTTATATATATATGTGTGTGTGTGTGCGTGCGTGTGTGTATGTATGTATGTATTATATATATATATAACGAAACTAACACGCGGAAAATAATTAAATTTTTTTTTCGCTAGTAAACGTTACACGAATTGCCTATGAGTTCAAAAAGAATTTCAAATGTACGGTGGCTAGGCGATTTGTTTCAACATAAAAATTGCATTATTACTCGTTTCATTTTAATCGTACGGACGATTATTTTTTTATAAATAAAAATAAACAAAAGTAAAAATAAATAAAAATTTATTTTTTACAACTGTTTGTTGATTTATTTTTTCTTTCCCTCTAATCCAGAACTGATTTAAACGTAATCATCTGCTGGATTTTATGTAATCAGGAGATGGAAGTTTTGCCCGTTAGCAAGTCTAACCGTCTTAGAGTGATATTAGATTTTACTCAAACCACATCTATGATTCTTTTCCGTTATAATCTTTTAGGTATTTCTTCGTTAAGTAGGTTAGCTGCTAGTGCATTTGGATGATGTTGTAGCGTTGATAAGTGTGTATAAACTGAAGATTTAATCTCTTCAGCGACATATATCACACGTAGGTCGGTGTGTAATGTCTTGTTGGAGACGTACCGTGGAGCACCAACTATCGAGCGTAGTATTTTATTCTGCTTGCGCTGAATTCCTTCTACGTTAGAAGCACATCCTCGCTGTTCGGCTCTATATATGAAGGCTTCGATATTGCTTTATAAAAATATTAACTTATTATCGATATTCAATCGCGAGCGAGGGCCTATCAGCCAATACAAATATTGACTTCTAGCTCGATATTCTTAGCTTTTATATGTTTCAGCCAGGTTAACGTTTGCTCCAAATAAACGCCGAGAGATATTTAGTAGGCGAGGGCCTATCAGCCAATACAAATATTGACTTCTAGCTCGATATTCTTAGCTTTTATATGTTTCAGCCAGGTTAACGTTTGCTCCAAATAAACGCCGAGAGATATTTAGTAGACTCGCTTTTGCATTAATGACTTCGAATTTATCGTAACTTCTCATATTTATGGCGCGTAATACGTCGTTTGAGATGATGCGATTGGATTTTTGCTCGTTGATTACAATTTTCCATCTACGCGACCATTCAACTACGTTGCCAACTAGCATTTTGAACGTATTCGGTGTAACCTTTTTTTTTTTTTTGGACATCGACGAGATGCCGTCACTACCGTGTATCGTCTGCAAGCCACAAATACGTTTTCATTTGTGGGCACATGATTGGTGAACAATGAGTACAGGAAAGGGCCCAGTACGTTCCCCAGCGGCACATCTGCATATATTTTGCGTGAAGATGATTGTTTATCATTTATCATCACTACTCGAAAATATCCGGTCATCCAAATACGATTTGATAATGTTATAACGTCGAGCAGGCAAAGTCTTCTTATATTTGTAGAGAGTAGATGCCAGAGACACGATCGAACGCTTGCCGAATATTCAAAAATACTGCGGAGCATATTTCTTTCTTATGGAAGCTATCGAAACGAAATAAATCAGATAAATCAATCGAACGAAATAATTATTAACACGAAGAAATGATTAGTAAATTAAATTAAAAACGAATAAATCGCAGGCAAGAAAGATTTATGAATAAGTTGAAAATACAAAAAAAAAAAAAATTGTAGATAGAACGATAAACCGAAGCAAAGACTGAAGGATCAATACTGTGAAGAAAGTATAGAGAAAGATTAGTAATTAGAAAAACACCAAGGTGAGACGATTAAAAGAGAACGATTGATAAGTTACGAAACCAAAAAAAAAAAACAAAAACAAACGAATATAAAGAAAAGTTCTTAAAAACGAAGATACGATAAAGCAAAGGAATAAACAATAAAAATAATTAAATATTTATGCCGATAAAAAGTCCACGAAGTTTTTCTACTATTAAGCCATTATCGAGTAAAAAATAAATGTAAAAATATATAGAATTTATATATATATATATATATTAAAAAAATAAATTAATTTAATTATTACAGGAAAAGCAAACAAACAAATAGAAGTTAAATAGAAAAAGATTAACGAGTTATTCTAGTTTTTTACTCATCCTGTAAGATTCTGCTGTCTATTAATCGAATTAACGCGTAAAGTATACATCTCCGCTGTTACATATTTTGACGTCAGATATATCGATTTCGTCCTGTTAAATCATCTAGAATACTTCAGTATATTTGTGTCTTTCTTGTGATTACCGGGATGTCAAGGAAAACGGTCTAACGGTGTTGTATTCCCTTTAATTTCTGCAGACGATATTATATACGTTAGGGTCGGATCATAGCAAACTTTAGGATAATAGAGGAAATAAGGACAATACAACTTTATGAGCTCGTACTGAAGGTCCTTCGGAGCAAGTAACAGTTACGTCCACTAGACTTACTTCTTGCAGTATTTGACTATCATTTAGGGAATATAACCTCTCACTCCGGTACAATCAATTATAACCGTCCTTTCTTAAAGTTCCTCGGTTCGACTTTTTTTTTTTTAAATAAAAATACAATTAGCGTAAAGGAATTGTATTTATCGTCATCGCATTGAAATTCGAGTATTACTTGCTACCGGACCACCTATTACTTATACAAGTTAAAGGGACACTCCTTAACATCTCCATACTGGATGCGAAATTTTCAATCCTGATCGCGTGTTCTTCGAAAGTTCTTTTCCTCTTTTTTTTTTTAATAACATTAAGCTCTGAACTTTACCTTAAATTACTGCGTTCATCGTGTAACGGTCCACTATACAGTTTATTGTCCTTTCTTTAAATGGATAATTTACGTGTCTTTCCAGACATAGCGAATATATATATATATATATATATATATATATATATATATATATATATATATATATATATATATATATATATAATAAAAAAAAAAAAAAAAAAAAAAATGAGTTAAAGTCACTAAACATTTTAATAAAAAATCACATAGCTTTTCGTCTGTTAAACTACTATAAATTCTGAATAAATATATCGAATACCACCGGTGATAGTAGAGATCACTTCCGAAATTTCTGTTATTTTAAACTTTTGTATTAAGTTAGTCCAGAGTATTTGAAATTTCACTCTACACTCTGTCGCATGCTTTAACATAATCAATATACATCGCTTATTGTAAATATCACTCTTTCGGATTATTCTTATAATTAAATTGCAATAGCAATGTCGCTAAAAAATTACTCAAAATTAGAATAGACACGACATTTTAGCACGCATCACCTTTGCTGACACATAATGAATAAATCGTCTTGCCCCGATCGCTTGTCGAACATATACGCCCAACGCACGATCGTCTAATAAGCAAAATGCTATCTTTGCTGCAACGGTAAACCGATAAATGTCATACATCTTCCGCTGTATGCGTTAATTATATCATCGGATGCGTCAAGTTCCGGCTTCTTTTTTATTCGGCTATTATTGATTTCGGTAAAACAGTCGCCTTCTCGATATAAACATTAAATAGCAACGGCGGTTAAAAAGGGTCTTGTTGTACTACTCCCTTTTTACTCTCGCGCTCACTTTTCCACTTATAATAACTGTTTTTGATCATTGCGTATAATTCGAAAATCGTTATTTCGTGTCTAAAGTTAACGTTAAATTTCTTTAGGCATTTGAACATAAAATATACAAATTATCACCGTCGATTTGAAGGCGATATACACGGCTTTATTTTGTTTCTAGCGTTTTCTTCGTCACTCATCTGAAAGACAGAATAGCTAATCTTATTTGCTTTCTTCCTTCTGTAGCCGAATTGATGCTTATTATTTTCTATATTTGGATTCGTTCACATCTTGTTTTTGTTACAATCTTCTCTATGCGAAGGATTTAAACGATATCGTTCGCACGCAGGGGCGTATTTCAACTTTTGTCGCCCGTACGCCACACAAGTGGTGCCGCCCCATGTAAGGCCATCGATTTTCCAAAATTTTGTTACTCAAATATGTTGGTTCGGTTACAAAATTTTATTTTCTGAAAAGTGTTTTACTATTCTTAAACACAAAAATAAAAAATTTAAAGTCTATGGTATGAGTAAAATAAAAACTTTTTAAAAATAATCCATTTTTGTATTTACTGTATAATAAATAATTTACATTTGAAAACTTTACACTGTTTCAATAATTATAGTTGATAGAAAAAAGTCATGATGTTTATTAGCAAAGTTAATGATGTCCGTCCAATTAGCATTGTTATGCATCGAAAATGATTTGAATCGACGAATAAATTTTGAAAATTTGATCGAAGAATTCGCCTTAAGAAAGTCAAGAAAAATTGTACTATAAAATAATTACTTGTATTTTTTTTGATAAATATATCTGATTTAAAACTAAAAAAATTAATTTTTTTTGTTAACAAAATTTATTTTTGGCCCTACATGCCGCCCTCCCAAAATTTGCCGCCCTATGCCATGGCATTCTTGGCATTGGGGGTAATACGCCCCTGTTCGCACGTAATCACTTTAATATTTTTTATTTTAGCTATCTCTTAAAATATTTTTGGAATTTTTTCTGATTCGTGTAGGTCAACATTCATTGCTTTACTTCCTTATATTTTAATGGATTTCACCGGAATTCCATCCATTTCCGCGGCTTTTCTGAATTTCAGACTATTGATTCGAATTCCCGTATCGAAATATCTTCGTCGTATTCTTCAATTTACTTCTTTCGCTCCCCGTTACGCAACTTATCGATTTGTCATTGTAAAGTTATTTATTCTTTTTCGTTCTTCAATTTAGCCGCTTTACGTTAATCCTGGTTAGATTTCATTTTTTTTTTTCTATAATTATTATTACTTTTTACTCGCTTTAATTTTAATCCATCGCTCATTATTTATATTTGAATCGAACTAGATTGATAACGTGCTCTATTTCTCAGAGAGAAATACATGCGTCTCTTATTTATTCTTCTTTAAAATTGTGTTCGTAACGACGAGTAAATAGTTGCGCATGTCTTTTGACAGTATTATTTCTTATGTTTAGTTCGAATTTTCTGATAATATCCTCGATCTTGTCTTCTAATAGCACTTTACTAGATTTCCCCGAGTCGAACTCTTTGTCGAATGCTTCAATTCGGACGTTATTAATAGTTCTTTATAAAACTGATTCGTCTTTATTTGTAGTTAATACGAAATATTTTTTTATTTTCATTTTTAGTCTTCGATTTCTTACGTGCGATAAAGTTTATTTTTTCTTCGTTTGAAGTTTCTCATTCCGTCAGTCAGCAACCGTGAATATAGCGATTTCTTGTCCCTTTTGTCTACTCACCTCTTTTATTCGCCAATTTTACTACGCCACATCGCTACTATCGACTATCTGCTTTCCTCTCCTACTAGTCCTTCAACTATCTACTTCAACCGCTATACGTGTTTCTATTTCTTTAAGAAGATTAATCGCAAAGTAATTGTACTCGTAAGTGGATTAAGATTTGGACATCATCTGTTGCCTGACCGTTTTTTCCGTATGCAGCTTAGAGAAAGTCTCTTCTGTCCCCTCCATCCTGAACAGGCTGCAATCCCGATCGTGTTATATTCTTTTTTAATGATCTGCTTTGCGTTGCATTCTGAGATTTACCTTGTCTTTCTACGTTCTTCGTGTATTACACCTCCATATAATGTATCGTCCGTTCTCCATTTGGATAATCTGCGACAGCAGATTCCCCTCCAACATAGCGACGTGTCTAGAGATGTCAACATCTTCGATTAAAATATAAATAATCCCCGAAGTATTATGTTAGGTAGGCTGCAAAGGCGTCGCCCAATAAAAAAAAAACAACAAACGACCATTTCCTCAATTATAAAAAATTACTTTTCTCCTCCAACCTCGTTTCAATTAAATCATCGGACCCTAACAACCTCGGGCAGTTAAACGCGGTGCAGGAAAAAAAGAAAAGCGAATAAACGGATAAAGTTAAAAGATTCCCACTTGATACTTAATATAACGTCGATTTAGGGCGTCCTTTTGAAAACCGCCCGGTGATTATTCGGCTCATCGTTATGTTTTTCGTGCGAAAAAAATTTATATGCTTAATTTTTATCCAATTAGTATTTAATCTATTTTTCGGATAGTCAATTTGATAGTTTTTACCAATCTATTTTCGAGGCTTTACCGATTGTTTGAAAAGTTTGAAATGTATAACGATTTAAAAAGACAATCAAACGAAAATAAAAGGAGTTAAAATCGCTAAAATATTTTTCATTATGGAAAATCGCAAAGTATTTCGTTCCGTTAAGTCGTTATCGAGTGAATATAACAGATTATAAAAATATATAACAATGTAAACAAAAAATCACTAACGGATTATTTAAGAACACCGTTTTATCACTAGGAAAAATTTTCTAAATCGCCTTAATGTAAGTAATCGTTTTTACATTTGTATATATTTTTATAATTTATTTTTTATATTCGCTTGATAATGTCTTAACAGCCGAAAAGCTTTTTACGATTTTTCGTAAAGAAAAATATTTTTTACCGGTTTTTATTACTTTTTGCTTATTTTTTCTAATTGTTGTATTGTTATTATTATTATTATTATTCGGTTTTAATGATATTGGTTTTTGTGATTTCATCGATCACTTTTAGCCATTTATCGAAAATATACGGCCTTTAATCATTTACTTCAGGTACGATGATACGATGATACGATATACAGAATGTTTACCCGATGGCGGGCTAGACGATTTTAGATTTCTCTGTTATAATTTTGAGCATGTTTTTCAGTTCGAGTGACGTGTATATACCGGAAATATCGATATTTCGACAGCGTATACCGGATGACAAAAATTTTTATTTTTTCACTTTTTTAAATGGAGATAAATAGTGCCAACGTGATACTGTGGGCGGCACTATTTACGTTTTAATCAAAGATGTCAACTTATCTAGAAATGTCGCTACACCGAGGAACAACTGTAGATTATCCAGATAGAGACGAGACATAATTCGCCAGATATAATACACGGAGAACGTAGCAAGACAAGGTAAATCTCAGAACGTAGCGGTACGAAATCGTTAAAAAAGAATAAAACACGATCGGGATTGCAGCCTGTTCAGATTGGAGGGGACAGAAGCGACTTTCTCTAAGCTGCATACGGAAAAAACGGCCAGGTAACAGATGATGTCCGAATCTTAATCCACTTACGAGTAGTACAATTCCCTTGCGATTGATCTTCTTAAAGAAATAAAACCACGGAAGTATGCGAAGAGACGGTTTAAGTTGATAGTAGTATAGAGGTGATTGACTAATGCTCTGTGTGGCAGTTCCCCATTGTAAAATATTAAAAAGTTCTTCGTATGCTCGATAATACCTCTTTGTTAAAGGTAAGGTCTTTTCGCGTTGCAACTCGACACTCCCTCTTAAATAAAGGGTGATGTCTTTTCGCATATGAAAGTGAAGAAGGCTGCTTGTTTATAGGTGGCGTTGATGCAATTATGATTATTATATATATTATATTTAAATAAAAAAAGGAGAAAGAAAGATATTCGTAATCGAACGGGTTATATATAATAAAACGGCATTAATGAACTAAGTCGCTAATTTGTGGAAGAAATAAATAACGCGCGGATGTTCCTCATCAGTTCGATCGATATTGCTCAATAACAACCGCTGTCCTCTGTAGCGATTTTCATACAATACTTGCTCGTTGGTTACATCGGCCAGGTGGAAAATTTTCTAACACATTAAAAAAATGATAATAATAAATAAAGTAGAACGATTATAATGTACCGACGTCTAATGTAAAGAAGAAACGCGTACTATCGTGTGCGTAACATGCACGTTTTTTTTTCACTTTCAGATAAATTGCAATCTAGCTGAAGAGGAACCTCCACGCGGTGCCCCTGGAAACAGCGAGATAATTATGTGTAAAACAATGCAGAATTCGCTGGCTAATCCTACCAACCACGATCAAAAGAAAAGGTCCTTTTCAGGACCAAAACCAAGTTTAACAGTAATGTCAATAAACATTGAAGGACTGACATCAGGAAAGGAGAATATTCTGTCTGAACTATGCAAGAAAACTAAATGCGATGTGCTCTGCATACAAGAAACACATTGGGAAACAAAATATAGGAAACCAAATGT
Source organism: Coronaproctus castanopsis (assembly GCA_032883995.1). Lineage (NCBI taxonomy): Eukaryota > Metazoa > Arthropoda > Insecta > Hemiptera > Monophlebidae > Coronaproctus > Coronaproctus castanopsis. The sequence goes on from CM065054.1 coordinate 64,797,365, forward strand.
ATCCGGGATGAAACTGGCGATGGAAAGACCACACAGAAAATATGGAAATATTTACTAGGCCAGACTTGGAAATTACATCAACTGGACGTACAGAAGAGAATGACATAGAAATAATCACAGTAGACATAGGGAAATGTAGTGTAACATCGGTTTATAAACCTCCAAACATACCCTTCAAGTTCAAGAAACCTGTGAACTATGGAAGTACAAGTACAAGTATTATAATTGGGGATTTCAATAGCCACAGCACGATGTGGGGATACTCGAAGAATAATGATGACGGAGAAGCTGTTGAAAACTGGGCAGAAATGAACTGCTTGAGTTTAGTTCACGATCGTAAATTACCTTCATAGTTTAATAGTGGTAGATGGCGGAGAGATATAATCCGGATAACATTTTTGTGAGTGATAACATAAGGGACATGACCACTAAAACAGTATTGGATCCCATATACCGAAATCACAGCATCGGCCAATTCTATGTGAAGTAAATGCAGCAATAGTGTCGCGAAAAGTACCATTTAGAAGAAGATTTAATTTTAAAAAAGCAAAATGGATGGAATTTGCAAATGATTTGGATAAAAAGGTAGAAACAATAGAACCAACACCAGTCAACTATCATTATTTTGTGGAGGTCTTAAAAATAGTATCTAAAAGGCATATACCAAGAGGATGTCGCACTAATTATATAAAAGGATTATGTCAAGAAGCTATTGACAATCTAGAAGAATACTATAAAAGATATAGATCCTTTTGACGAAGCTACCATTGAAATGGGAGAAAATCTCATGGGAATAATAGCAGGAGAAAGGAAAAAAGAGCGGATTTGAACTATAGAAAATCTGGATATGTCGAAAAGTAGTTACAAAGCTTGGAAACTGATAAAAAACATGAATAATGAGAAACTACAACCAAAAGAATATACAAATATTACACCAGACCAAATAGCAAATAAATTATTATTGAATGGAAAAATTAAAGGTAGAACAGATAAACCAAAACTGATATTGAAAACAACTGATAATATGAGCCAACTTGATGAACCGCTCAGAATGGATGAACATTAAGACAATGAAAGATCGGAAAGCACTCGGAGTCGATAACATAATGACGGAACAAATTAAACATATAGGACCTAATGCTAAAAAATGGCTTCTGGATATGTTTAATAATTGCATTATCATGGACCGAATTCCTAAAGAATGGTTAAAATCGCACGTGGTTGCATTACTTAAACCGGGAAAAACCGCTATAGATGCTGGAAATTTTAGGCCTGTCTCTTTACTTTGCCGTAGTTATAAAATATTTGAACGAATAATATTAAATAGAATAAGTGAAAAAATAGACTCAAAACTTATTAAACAGCAGGCCGGATTTAGAGCTGGAAGATCATGCACAGCGCAAATCTTAAACCTGGTACAGGAAATAGAAAATGGATATGAACACAAAATGGTAACAGGGGCGACGTTCATAGATTTAAGCGCAGCATACGACACAGTAAATCATAGAATATTAACAAAAAAAATTTACGAACTTACTGCCGACTACAAATTAACCAAAATCATTAGCACATTATTGAGGAATCGGCGATTCTATGTAACGCTACAAAACAAAAAGAGCAGATGGAGGAAACAGAACAACGGTTTACCACAAGGAAGCGTGCTTGCACCGATGTTGTTTAACACATATATACTAATGATCGACCAATTGGAAGTTCAACAAAACACTTCATATATGCTGATGATTTAGCTATAATAACTCGAGAGAAAACGTTTTGCGAGGTAGAAAATAATTTGAATGAAATACTGGAGACTATGGAAAAATACTATGCTAGCAATTACCTCAAACCGAATCCTAATAAAACGCAAGTATCGGCGTTTCATTTGAGAAATAAGGATGCAAAGCGTAAATTAAATGTTAAATGGCAAGGGATATCGCTGGAACATTGTGACAACCCAAAGTACTTAGGCGTTAAGTTGGATCGAGCCTTAACATTTAAAGAACACTGCGAAGATACCAAAAGAAAAATTGGCACAAGGAACGGTTTACTCCGAAAATTGATTGGCTCCACCTGGGGTGCAGATCCAAATGTATTAAGAACATCAGCTTTAGCTCTGTGTTATTCCGCAGGTGAATATGCTAGTGCAGTATGGCGGAATTCAGTACACGTAAAAAGAATTGATGTAGCACTACATGAAACCGATCGTATAGTTACAGGATGTTTGAAGCCGACACCGATCGATAAAGTAGAAATATTATCCGGCATAGCACCACCAGGTATAAGACGGGAAGGTGATGGCTGGAAAGGAAAAAACAAAACAAGAACAAGATATAAGACATCCATTGAATGCAAAAGAAGCAGCAATAAGTCGACTCAAGTCGAGAAAGAGTTTTCTTAAAACAGCAAATGACACAAACGCCGGAAATCCTATAGGTTGGCGCTATAAGAAGGAAGGCTGAAAGAAAACCGATTAAAATTAATAACCGAACGAACATCTACCTCCCGGTAATAAATTGCCGTGGTCAACATGGAAAACTCTAAATAGAATAAGAACTATGACAGGTAGAACAGCAAAGAACATGAAACAGTGGAAAATTACAGATAATGACAGATGTGATTGTGGCATGGTACAAGATTCGGAGCACCTATTAACTTGCTCATTGCTGCCGGTGCGATGCGGGATGGAAGATATGACAAGAATAGACGGAATCTCGGACGACGCAGTTCAAATAGTGAAATATTGGGGGAAAAAAAGGAATATAAATGACCGACACGATAAGAAGAAGAAGCAAGATGTGAAAAATAATTAAACGCACCATGACGCGTGTGGAACGATCGCGCCCACTGACGACATACTATCACTATCGGTCATCGAATACGGTGTGGGAGATCGAAGGGAATTAGCTGATTAATTCGCCTGACTTCGTCACGCTTATCTAGCAAATCGGATTAAAGTGTATATCTAGTTTTTTCCGATACCGAGCACTGTGAAGAGACGATCATTTCGAACGTACCAGAGTACGTTAACTAGCGATCTCAGTGCGTTAGATTTGAATCGTTGAATAATATTAATTCTTGAACGGCAAACAGTTCCCGATAATTGTAGTCCGCAAGTCCACACCGGTTTGAGCATGAAAGATTCTAAGCTAGATTGCAACAGATCGAATGCTTTAGCTGCGTACAGGCTTTTTAAAAAGAAAACTGTGTCATCTGCAAATTCCGCTGCCTCAAGATCGGAAATATAGACATACGAGCCCGTATTTATTATACGCTTCCACCGAATATATATATATATATATATATATATATATATATATATATATATATATAAATATAAAATATATTTATCTAATCTGGTCGACTTTTAATTTTTGTCGACAGGTAACAGTACAACTCTGAACCGAAATATGTGGAAAACAGGTCGTAACGGTCAGGATTGCCGGAATGCGAAATGGACGGAATTATATTAGAGTTTCGATATATGTCGAAGAATATTTTACTAACTTTATTCGATAGTGTTTAACGTACGTACTGTATTAAAATTGGTTTGCAGAGGATGGTTTTGAATTGATCCGCTTTACGCCAAAATTATAATTATAATTTTAATTGTTTTTTTTTTACTCAATAAAGTAATTGATAACAAAATAATCAACCACTCGATAATGTTTTTTGTATTTTACTATCGTATTAGGATATTTATTTAATCGTTCGTCTTCGAAATAACGTTAATAGGTAATTCCGGTTAAAATTCCGGTTAAGGGAACAAGGGAAACGATATTGCCGTTGAAACTGCTACTGCTGGAATGTTAACAAAAGTAACTTTATTTTATATATATTAATCTGTTCTTATCCAATGGGATATCAGTAGATGGTGTAGCGAATGATCATGACGTGAACGGTACATAGACGAGATATGCGTTTTCTTTCTCTTATTTATTACTGCAAGCTGACCAACAAGATCATTTAGCAGTATTTGGGAGGAGAGCATAACAGGAAAGATATAGTACCCACTGGTACACACCCGTCAACCACGATCTCAGATTAAGTCCAGGGATTTTCTACGTCTAAAGCGTCTGATATCCTCCGCTGTATCCAACAGATTTTCCAGCCTCACAGTATGGCTCTGTGCATATTTCTTAATGATCTTGCACACATAGTAAGAACATGTTTAGGCCAGTAAGAGAGGAGTATTCATCTTTCATGAGAAGAGGAAGTGAGGAGGGGAAATGTTTTATATGGTTTTGCGCAACTATCTTTAACGTGTATATCTCTAAGCTGCAATGTATACCAAATAAATGATTTTTAACGCTACGTTAATGCGCAGACCTTTGAAATTACAAAAAAAAAAAACAAAAAACGACGGGATATTTCAAATTTACATACAATAATACAGATTAACTGCGTGCCGGTTAAAAATACCTTACCGCAGGGAACCGCTATAACATTATATTTATCGTCAGTTATTTTATATTAAAATAATGAAAATTAACTGGAAAAAAAAATATATCACTCTGTCAACTTATAAGTAATTTATCATTTATTATATATATATATATATATATATATATATATATATATATATATATATCACTATCATCATCATCATTAGTCGCATCAGTCCTTTGACTGGTAGCACTGCAGTCTCCTTTTCCATTCGCCTCTATCTGCTGCGGTAATTTTTAAATCGCGGTAGGTATCCACTCCTACGCTATCCATTATTTGTCCGATCTAGCATTTCCTTGGCCGGTCTCTCCTTCTTCTACCTTCTATCATGCCTTCGAATATTCGTAGAACCAATTCAACGTGTCTTATCACAAGAGGTGGTTATAAAATTCTTTTCTTCCTTTCACTTTTTCCATAACGTTCTTGTTTGATATTTTTTTAGTCTATTTGATCTTCATCATGCGTCTGCAGCAGCACCATATAGTTCAAATGCTTCCAGTTTTTTAATATCGATCTTCTCGAGTATCCGTGTTTCGTTTGCGTAGATTGCGATACGCCATACATACGTTTTTATTCGTATTTTGCCTCAGTTCTATTCCCATATTACTGCTGAATATCATTTTCATTTTTAATAATTGTTGTTTCGCTATATTTAATCCGTTTTTCATATATTTTGTATCATTTCCGTCTTGCGACACGATACTTCCTAAATATTTCTATTTAGATACCTGTTTCAGTTTATCGCCGTGTAATTTGATATCGATAGTTCTATCCTGTCTAGCACTAGTTACCATTATTTCGATTTTATCTTTGATTTATTTTCAGGTTTATTTTCTTTAGTTCATCGTTTAATGTTTTCAATCGGTTTTCTAAGCTTTTCACGCTTTCAGCGCTGCAATTGCAATGTCATCTGCGAATCGAAAGCAACATATATTTCCATAAAAGAAGCCATACCAAACGTTACGAAACGAATAGATAAAGGGCCTACTTTTAATGATCGTGTACATATTACGACGACCGTCGTATGTTCACGTTATAATACATCTAAATTTATTATATTGAAGGTGGAAAACTAATATTTAATTTAATTAATATAATAAAACAAAATATATATATATAATTATTTATTTAATTAAAGTAAAATATATTAAAATTATTATAATATAACCAAACCGGATTTGTAGTAGATAAACTATTATTATACAATAGTTAAAATTAATTTTAGTCAATGGAAAAAAAAAACAGTAAATTAGTTTGACCAAATAATTTTAGTTAATACAGCCGGTAGAAATGAATTACAGCCAGTAAATAATGAAGAAAATCCAGTAATTTTTGTTTAACAAGGCTTAGAAAAATGTGTAAAAAGGGATGGTTGTTCATTTTCAAGATAGTTCTAGATTTTCCGTCAAATAGTTCAGTGGTTAGTTTCTTAATGAAGACGGTTAGAATAAAATGAGAATGGATGGTTGAAAAATAATTACAAATCCGGTCAGGTTAGTTTTTTATTAAATTATTATTTTTTATAATTAATTCATTAATAAATATATAATAGTTTATTTTAATATAAAATAAAATATTTCTTTATAAATACTATTTATTTTTTTTAATAATAATAATAATAATAAGAGTATATACGAGGTATCTTGTAATATATATATATATATATATATATATATATATATATATATATATATATATATATATATATATATATATATATATATATATATATATACACGATCATTACGACAAGGTAATTCTAATACTGAGCAAAATTATGCTATGAATATTAATTGATCGGAAGTTTATAATAGGTTGTGTTTTAGACGTCTACGTTTATACTTCGTTATGCATAGTTTTCAGTTGGCTGGAAATCGTAATTATCCGATAGGCCTAATAATACGGATTATTGCAGAGATGATAAGTTTTCTTTTGTAGCAGGTTTTTTTTTTTCAAATTTTCCTGTATATTGTCATCGTTGCTTTTATACCTTGTTATATTGTTATTATCATTGCATTAGCCACTAAGGGTGGTGTTTACTTAGTATACACAATGTGTTGTATTTCATGTTTACAATTTAAATAAATGATATTTGTTCTTCTTCACTAAGTGAAGAATTTAGAGTCCTCGTAATAGGATAAATCGTCAAGCATAAAGCAAATTCTTTCGTATTTCGATTTATTCAATATGCAACGGAGGCATCGGTTTTGTATCGGAGTTGTTTATACGCTTTGAATTTGAAATAGAAAATCGTACTGGGCACGCGTAAGTTATTACCGGACTTACGAGGGTTTTATAAAGAATCATTTTATTACGACAGTTCGGGAAGGATTTTCGGTTAAGGATATATATATATATAGGATAGATGGCGGAAATTACTTTATCGGTTTCAATATTAATACGAGATGATAAGTCCCCGAGTAAAATTTAGGCGGCGATCGAGAAAGATGCCACAATTAATAGGTGTACCCGCGTCGATGGATGCAAAAGATAGCTTTAGTTTTGTCCGGATTAATATCTTAAAATAGCGGATAGTACGATTTAAACCTTTTCGAAGTTTATTTTATTAATTTCGCTTACCGCACGACTAATTCATTAACAAACGCAGATACATTTTTTAAGCGATTACAAGTACTTATGCGATATATTAAATACCGTCACAGACTAAGTACTAGTCTCCGATTAAAATAAAAGAAATATTAAAAGTACGCATTCCTGATACTTTCCGTACCTCCTATTTACAGCTGACTTGCCGACAAATACTGTCGCTACTACATTCGCCGATGATACAGCTCTATAAGCAATAATGCTTTAGAAGCAACTCGACTACTGCAGCAGAATATAGATATGATCGAGAAACGAACTAAGAAATGTCGCAGATAAGTGTTAATGAAATAAAATCATATTATATACTTTTCAGAAAGTGCGAACATAATGCATTTACTGCCAAGAGTAAAGAACTGTAAATCGCTGATTGTGTAAAATAACTAGTAACGCACATAGATAAAGGGCTAACTCGGCAAAGACACACATTAATATAAAGGGAAAGCGATTAGACATTCAATTTCGTAAATATCGCTGGCTTATTGGAAGAAAATCACCTTTATCCGTACAAAAAAATAAATTACTATTGTAACTATCTTTAAGATCCGGTATGGTCGTACGGAATTCAATTATAGGGTGCCGGATCCGATTCAAATATTTCTAAAATTTAAAATTTCCAATCAAAATCTACGCGTATCATGATAAATGTACCTTGGTATATTAGAGAAATGATGATAGATAGAGACCTAAAATTATAAACTGTGAAAGATAGCGTCTAAGATCGCATTCAAATCCGCTAGTAAAACATGCTTAATTAATGATAACCTTCAACAGACACGTAGATTGATAAGGAAAATACCGTTACACATAATGTAACAATTGAGAGTGACGTTGGAGAACACCTTAACTAAATGAGTAGATATATATTATGGCGATCTAAGACGATGGGGTACCGAAGGAAATATTAAATAAAATAAATATAAAAGTAGAAATTTAGTAACAGTTAACTTAATATATCAATTTATAACGAAAGTATTTCCATCGTAAGAGATTTAGATCGTCAAAACTGATAAAGTTACATCGCGGAAAGCTATAATAACAAGCATGATAATAGTAATAACCTGGGAATAATAAGCACAATTTAGCTAAATACGAATAATGCCAGGCTATTAAGGGAAATCCGAAAGTTAACGGCGGGTAGAGCCAGCAGCGCGTGGCCGCGTGATTGTATGTATGTATATATATAGATATATCGATATCGGGATATGTTCGTTAGCGATAAGTCAGTCTCTAGTCTAGTTATTACGTGTAGAAGATCATAACGGGTGGTCAGATTTTGCTAGTCTTTTTAGCACCGCTCGTACATCACGAGGTCGTTATAAGTTATATAGGAGAATTGCTTCACATTTAGATTAGAATATTGGAAGCAAATACTTCGGACATAATAAGATTATAATCCGAATAAAAAAAAAAAAAATTAAAAAATAATATTTAATTTAATACGTAATTAGTCACGGAAAACCGAGATATCGTCACAAGTACGGAGTTACAACGACGGCGGACGGTTAGGAAATACCATATTTCCGATATATATATATATATATATATATATATATATATATATATATATATATATATATATATATATATATATTGAAATAAATAAGTTAAAAATAATACAAAATTTAATTTTAAAAAAAAAGAGAAAAGAATATTGCACAGTATTCTGTGCTGGCGACTACGGCTTTTTCTTAATTTAAATTTACCTGGGTCCCCCCCTAAATCGTTATATTTGGCGATTTATAATATATATATATATATATATATATATATATATATATATATATATATATATATATATATATATATATCATACATGATGTTTCATGCTAACTTTAGAGCAGATTACCTAAAAAAAACATCTGAAATTTTATTAAATTTAATTTTAAGTTTATTCGTATTTATACAGTTATTTTTCACTCGCTGTTTTATTACTATAAGGAACCAACGAGTTTTCTTGTATTTAATTTCGTTACATTTCCCTTAATTATAATCGTTTCGTGCAGGTTTTGGTTTTTCCTGCAATTTTTTATTTTTGATTTATTTATTTGATTTTTTTTCCCCGGTAATATCATTATTTATATCACGATACGCGTGAAGAATTGCGTTTTATAGATGATAATTGTCGTTTCTTATTGTAAATGTAAAAATGCACTTTACATTACAAAAAAAAAAAAAAGACGATAATAGATGTTAATAATGGAAGGTAACATTTCAATCAATTGGTTTATCAGCTACGAGAATTATTTTATGCGCTGTTAGATGTCTCCGACTGAAAAATATGTTAGTTTTATACACACACATGCATATATTTTATACAACGAAAATACTACTACATAATAATAATAATAATAATAATACGATGAATAATAACATTTTTATTTTTATTATTATTATTTTTTGTCAGGGTTGAAATAAATATTTCCCTGGACGACTTACGTTAGGCTGTTAAAAACCACTCACACGTGAACCTTTTCGACGAAACTCGTCATCCGTCTGCTACTTAAATTTTCATAGACGTAAATATGTACTACACGTGTGTTATATATATATATATATATATATATCACATATGTACCCGGAAACCTGAAATGTTGTCAACAACTGTTAAGGAAACTGAAAAAGAAGTAAACTCGCTTTTTAGCAAAGCTTTTAGCTGTTTAGCTGTCGTGCGTTTCGCATTGACGTTATTCGCAAAACCACCGAGGAAATCTTTCAACGTAACACGACAGCACACGGATGAGTAATAATAGTGTATTCGACAAACGAGACATTCTAGCGGGTCTCTAGCGAATTCGAAAACTTATTATACGTCAATATATTAACGTAATAACGGAAGCGTATATTTAAATATATATATATATATATATATTTCTTTTTTAGATCATTTTTGTATATTTTTAAAAGATTTCAACGGTAAATCTTGGAACTGTGTGTATTTTCTTTTACTACGTAATAATCTCGCCGTTGTTAAAATAAACAAACAACAAAAAAGTTAAAATCACTAAAATTTTTTCCTTCTGAAAAATCACAAAACTTTTCGGCCGTCATTGTCGAGTGAATATTTAAAAAAGATAAAAAGATAAAATGAAAAAATATAAATTTAAGATTACAATTCACAAAAAAAAAAAAGCAAACTGAAAAACGATATTAATTAAACATTGTGATAGTGAAAGCTTTGTGATTTTTCATAAAGAAAAAACTTTAAGAGTGATTTTAACTTTTTTTTTCTTATTGTTTATTTTAATAAAAATCACTACATTCCAAATTCTTCAAATCTTCGACGTAGAATTTCTTTCTCGGAATTTTCACTTTGATCTTCATTTACAATTACGTATTTTATATATATGTATATATATATATATATATATATATATATATATATATATATATATATATATATATATATATATCTATACTATTAGCCTGCGGTTCTAAGCCCGGAAATTATAAAGGAAGCGATAATTTACTTTAATTAGAAAAATCAGTTAAAATCGCTAAAACTTTATTTTCTTGAATTTCACAAAGTTTTTACTAGGCCATTATCAAGCGATATTTAAATTTAGATAAAAGTAAACATTTTAAAAATGAAAACACAAAATATAAATTTAAATATTAGTTAAGAAAATTTATACATATAAAATGAAGAATAAATACTTAAAACAATCCGACAGTGACTGTGGTAAACAATGCAATCAAATATCAGTAATATAAAATTTACAGAACGGTAGCCAGAAAATAATTATTTTTTTTTTAAATTAGTTTGAACTATATTTTATAATGATAAAAAAATCAATAGCTAGAAATAATATAATTTTTTACAATATACTTTTTAAAATTAATTCTTCCTCAAACTTTACCGTTGAATTTAATAAATCATTTTTATCCCTTTCTTTTATTATTTACATTTTTTCGAGTAGTTTTCTTTTTTTAAAATGTTTTTCTGTATGTAAAATGTTATAATTTTTGATTAATATTTATTTTGTGTTTGAATTCTATGCAATGTTTTCCAAATAATGATTTTTCATCATCAATATTAAGTGTTCTTTAAATCTTGTTATGAATTGTCTTCTCCTATGTATTCTTTTTTTACATTGATTACAATTTATAGACTGCTGAATTTTTTAATATATTTCTATCTTCTATTTTGCTATTACCGATTGATTTTAATAATGTATTTTTATCGCTAAATCGATGTTATATTTGTTAAATATTTTTATTATTTTATACGTACGACTTCCTACATAATTTATTCCACCTGAATAATTTTTTTTATCTTTTTCTGTATTTATATTGACTTTAGTTTTATTCCATATTTTTTATTTATTATTATTATTATTATTATTTTTATACCGGCGCCGGCTGCACTAACGGACCATATGCGCCCACAGGCTTACTGTGGTCCTAGATCTGATTTAAGAGGCTCAGTGAATCCAGGAACAGATTATGAATATGGTCAGTAGATTCAGATAAAAGTTTAGGTAAAGAAGGAGGAAGGTTGTGCTGGATTCTTAATGTTGTGAGAGCATGACAGGATGTTAGTATGTGGGGTATGAGCAGTTGAGACATTTTGCAAAAGGGACAGAGTGGCGGGTCTGTGCCATGAAGAAGATAGGAATGGGTAAGCTTTGAGTGGGATATACGGAGTCTTGTAAGGATAACATTTTTCTTTCTTGTTTGGAAAGGAAATGGCAGTTGGGATAGTGGATTAGGTTTGATTAAAAGGAGGTGGTTTTGTTCATTAGACTTCCATGCACGACACCAACATTTAGTTACGAGAGATTTCAGGAAAGATTTAACGTCACTATAGAGAGAGAGGCGAGCGGAAATCTGTGGAAGCAAAGACGCCTCTCTGGCAGCTCGGTCGATAGCCTCATTTCCAGGAATACCGATGTGGCTGGGAATCCAAATGAATACTATGGAAACTTGAGATCTAGTAAGGAAGTCATGGACAAGCAGAATGCGTTGTAGAAATGCATTATCCGTATATCGGTTGTGGAGAGACTTTAAAACATTGAGTGAATCAGAAAGAATAAGGAATTTAGAAGAAGACACTGCGTCATGGACAGGAACTCTAGACACTTGAATATAGCAAAGGATTCAGCTGAAAAAATGGAGCAGGATTTAGGAAGTCGAAAGCGATGAAAGACAGAGGGTACCGAGAAGGCAGACCTCACACGCCTATACCCGATTTAGAGCTAAAAACAGCACACAGCGTCCTTATATTTGGAGATTTCAAGAGCAATATAGTTTTGAAGTATATGGGGTGGGCATAAAAGCTTGGAAAGATGGGTAAGTTTCAAGTTTATATGGAGTAGTTGCAAAAGCCAGGGTGGTGGATCAGTATATATTGGGAGAAGAGGGGGATTAAGAATGAATTTGTTAAATTGAAGAAATAATGATAAGAATTTATTTTTGATGCTAATTGCATATTTAGGGATGTTTGTGGATATTTCATTGTAGCTTGGAATATTGTACAAAAGATCATTGAACGGTAGGTTTGGAGAGATAAGTGTGGAGGTGAGGAAGTTACCTGTCAGGATTTGCCTTCGGTAACATAAAGGAAGTAATCCCGATTCACTATTAAGACTAACTGTGTATGAAAAGCTCCAGTGGCTATTCGGACGGCTGAATGTTGAATGGTATCCAAGGACCTCAGTAACCCCTGGGCCGCAGAGGCGAATACTAGGCAACCGTACTCTAATCTAGAACGAATTAATACTTTATATAACAGTAATAACATTTTTCGATCGCCTCCGTTACGTCTATTATTAATTTTCTTCAATATGTTTAAACCTTTTATAGCTGATTTCTTGAGGTTTTTAATGTGCGCACTTCATACCAGTTTTCTGTCAAAAGTTACCCCGAGGTAACGCACTATATCCTGGAAACATAATTCTAAACTATTCAGGAAGATTTTAGGTCGTTGACTACACTTGGTGTTTCGGTGGAAGTCAACGCAGGTTGTTTTTTCTGTTGAAAAATTGAATCCACGTGCAGATGCCCATTCGACTATTTCATTGATGCAACGTTGTATGATTTTACCAGCTCTGGTTGGCGAAGACGATTGGAACGTTATCGTTAAATCATCTGCAAAAAGGCTGAATTGTACCGGTGGTCGGATTGCCTGAATTATATCGTTAATGACTAGCAGGAAGAGTGTTACACTAAAGACGCATCCTTGTGGTACACCATTCTTCATATGAAACAATTTTGAATAGGTGTTGCCTAAGCGTACCTTGATTTGTCTGCCAATTAAAAAACTTTGAATTAAATTGGCCATGCGGCCATGGATTCCTGCTTTATGTAGGCTAGTAAGCGTCTGATATTTCCATACTGTATATCATATGCCTTTTGCAGGTCAAAAAAGACAGCATATAGATGATTGCGATCATGGAATGCCTTCTGGATCTTGAGTTGGAGATCAATGATAGTTTGTATTGCTGATCGATGTTTTCGGAAACCATATTGCTTTGGAGTGAACATATTATTCATTTCTAAGATCCAGGTTAGCCTCTTTTGAATAATTTATTCCAATAGTTTGCCAAGTACACTTGTTAATGCAATGGGGCGGTAGCTAGTTGTTTCTGTTTCATTTTTTTCCCTTTTTTAGTATAGGGATTACTATGGCTACTTTCCATTTTGCTGGGAAAGTTCCCTCATTCCACATTAAAGATCTGTGTAACAAATATAACTTGGCTGATGCATGAAGATGTTTCAACATAATAGGGTGGATGTTGTCTGGTCCTGGTGAGGAGGCACGGATGTGGTATTGAATACAGTATTCGAGCTCGTCTAACAATATTGGACGATTGTAGTTTTCATCATTGCAAGTATCAAAACTGATTGGTGTGTAGCTTCTGTTCTTTGTTTTAGATGTAAAAATTCCATATTTGATCAACTATAATAGGGTTATATTTGTTTCTTATTGCGATTTGTTTTATAATGTTTTTTTTCTTTATTCAATTTATCACTGTCTGTTAAAATTGATTTTTTGCTCTATTGATAAGACTAAACTTGCTAATTTATGCATTTTTGGGTGAAATGAATCTTTTGGTATTAATGTATCTGTTTGTGTAGGCTTTCTGTGTATATATATCTATATCAATTTTTTGGTTAATAATGTTAATTTTTAAATCTAGAAAATTTATTATTTTACCTCCTATTTCTAATGTAAATTTAATGTTTTTATTATAATTAGATCGGATACAAAATTATTCAAAATATTATTATTATTCCATACTATTAAGATATCATCAACATATCTTTTCCATAATTTAACATTATTCCTTAATATACTATTAGTTTTAATATTCACTAATTTGTTCATATAAATATCAGCTAGAATGGGTGATAATTGGGATCCCGATAATTAAACCACTATTTTGTTTATATTTATTTTGAAACTGAAAACAATTTATAATTTTGATTTAATACTTACTCTATACGTAACGTTATTAATATGTCGTACCCTCCTTTACGATGACCTAGTTCTCCGATAGTCGTCTTAACATGCCTTTATGTCAACAGAATGTTTGTAGGTGATGAATTTATTATACGGAAGACTCGTTCGAATTTTAGGCTGGTAGGCGTACAACATTCTTCATGCTCACGGAAGTAACTGGCCAGCGGTAATCGTCGGAATTTAATTTATACTCGGTTATCCGCGAGAGATATAGGAGTTAAGATTTGCAGTTTTGTTTAGATTGGTTAACATTTGAGAGCAGTTAGTCACACCGTACACTGTAGTTGTAGCTGGTTCGGATTCTATTGCGTGATCATTTTCTTGTTATTTTTGGTTGAAAATATCGCCTATTTATTCAATATATATATATATATAAATTTTCGTGATACGTTGTATAATTTTAACGTTTTCAATGGACCCGTTCACCGTCAGAATAGAACCGGGCGCTGGATGCTGGACTTAAAAAGAGAACTGAAGATTTAAAGATGTGCCAATATAGACGGATATTAAACATTTATTGGATACAAAAAAGTCAGTAATAAAGAAGTTCGTAATGAAGTGAATAAAAAGCGTCCAGAATTATTAATCTGTATCTAAGAATGTAAGCTGCGGATACTTAGGACACATTCCGACAGAACCTAAATATGAAATATTGCGGAATATTATAAAAGGCGAAATCGCCGGCTACAGATCAGTGGGCCGTCCACAAAATTCACGAATGCGATACGATGCTGGTTTGGCTTTTCGTCTATTCAATTATTCCAGACTGTTGCGTCGAAAAAAAGATTGTATGCAAGTTGATCGTCGACCATCGTAATGGAGATAGTGGATGAAGAAGAAGATATGTGTATATATGTGTACATACATATATATATATATGTGTGTGTGTGTATTGTGTGTGTATTTTATTTTTTTAGTTTCAGAAACTTATTATTATTATTATTCTTGATCGTATGTTTTTAAAGTTCGAGAATCTTTTCCGAATGTTGAAATGGCCCTTTATATATTTAACGTTAATATGAGTAGCAAGGTAACCGGTGAAAGATCAATTTTCACAAAAATTATTTATTGTGAAAAATGTATTAAGAACATCGATGGCTCGAAATCGTTTAAATGATTTTACAATTATAAGTACGCAACTCGGATATATTACGAGAAATAGACTTTAATGAGATTATAAAAAATGTCGCAGAAAAAAAAGCGCGAAAACGTTTTCTTTAATTTTTTGTATTTGTATAATCTGTTTATGTATTCCGCATATTGTTAGTATAAATGTATTTTCGATGTTTTTTAATTTTATCAAAATAAATGAAAATGAATTCCTAAAATTTTTATTAAAGAGCACTAATAATTTCGTTTAAACTAATACCGTTTTTTTAAAAGTATTTTTACACCTATATTCTTGTTGACGTAATAATTTTTAAATTCCTATATTTTTCTTCCTTATAAGGAGGCCTCACGCTCTGATTGGGCCTCTCGAATAATTTAATACGTAACTGAATCAAAAATGCGTAAATTAACCAGTTTAAGAAATCTTAATAGCAACCGATAAGAAGTATAACCCCGTTATATTTGATAAAATATGGAAAAAAAATTCTTAAACAAAAAAAATTCAAAAAAATAAAATAAAACAAGATTTATTTCGGCGAGATAAATTATGTGGGAAATCCTACCTATAAAATAATAAAAATATTTAACATATTATATAACAAAAATTTAGCAATAAGAAATAATAACATATTTTTCTTTTATGACATTTTGTAAATGGTCCATTTTGTAACTGCCTTATAGCTTAGTCTAATTTATATATACGCTAAGAGTTCGCTTTCACTGGCAAAAACCACGATTCTAACTATTGATCGAGGATTGTTTGAGAGGATTTTGTGTATCGGTATTTTGTATTTTAACCAGTGTGGTACGCCAAGTTGTAGATTAAGCGTATGCCTGTTGGTTCTGTTAGCGCATAGGGGAAAGCTTGTATCATCTGGAGGCCGTCAATGTTCTACGGTTGATTTTATGCTGAAGGTTGTTTGTGAGGTCCAGTCTATAGTCAATTCCTGTTTAATGTTGTTCACGAGTATGTGTGATAATGTTAGTGAGGGCGGTGAGTATATTGATGAAAGTACTACAGGCTTCAAGGTCCACTTTATCACTACCGTGCAAGCCAGTGTGACATGGGATCCACAGAAAGCCTAGTTCACATCTTTCCTTATTTAGTTTTGTGTAGATTGCGTTGAATTTATAAAATTATTGTATTCTTGTTGCCGTGACGGCGTGTTAGTTGCAGAGAGGAGAGAGAATCTGTTATATGCTTTTCGATATGGAAGTACAGCTGATCCGATGTACTGAATACAGTACATAATTCCATACAGATCTGCATCCAGAGAAGTATCGCTTAATCGGATTGAGTGTAATATATTAGCAACTTCGTAAGAGTTGTCACCCTATGCTTCGGATTTTACTCTGTCTGCGTATGCAAGTCGTCGTATTTTCGGAGGGCGCCTTGTATGAGAGATAAATCTATTTTTGTTTCGGAAGGGTCCCAAGGCGGTGGTATCATCATATGGTAATTCAGTGTTGATTTAAGACGAAATTGAAATACTTAATGTTTAGATTATGGAATGTAGTGAGTTTTTCATTACTTTAATTACAAAAATCAGTTAAAATCGCTAAAACTTTTCTCGAAATTCACAAAGCTTTTAGGCAACTACGCCATTATCAAGCGATATTTAAATAGAATGAAGTTATCCAATGTTTGCCAGTTGTACGGCCACATCTCAGCTAACTATAATCTGCCTACCAGGTTTATGAAATTCGGACAAGCACATTTAAACTATAATCTGCCTACCAGGTTTATGAAATTCGGACAAGCACATTTAAGTAGAGAATGTATAATGCTTCAATGATATAATGTGCAAACTGTAATCAAGCCCTTACATAAAATTCTGGGGAATGGGAAGTTCGTAAAAAAGTAGATTCGCGGAAACTAAATAATTAAAAAATCTTAAACCCATATATTAACCGCTAGTGCTAATACGATTAGTGAAACTTTTATTACTAACATTAATAATAATAATAATAAGAATAGTCATAATAATCATAATAATAGAACGTTCGCCGAGATAGCTGCAGGCGTAACTAGAAATTCCACATCCACGGAACAATCCAACATATCACTGGTCTATTTGATTTAATAAAAAAATGAAACTTCAATAAAATATTTGCAGGAATCAAATTAATTATTAACCGTTTAAAGAACTTAATGGACACTGATTCGTTAAACAAAATTATGATAATCTATGAAATTATTCATATTTTTACAATTAAAAATTATAATTCGCCATAATGATCAATAATTTCAAACCATTAGCATGGAATGCGAATTCCATTAAACCTAAATTAAACGGATTTATTCATTTCATGTATGAAAACAAAATCGATTTTGGTGCATTACTTCACTATCTGTATGTGAAGAGGGCGTGTTAATTGTTTTAGGGTCTGATTGTGTTATAAAAGATATTTCACAATTCTCATGTGGTCAATCTGGTGTTGGTTGGTGGGTTCGTTTTGTGGGCGAGTTGGGTGGTTGTGTATCAGAGTCGATATTGTGGTTGAATTATGATGATTGGAGCTTTTATTAAATTTGTTCAATTTTTCATCGTTGTTATTATAACTTTTTCCATTTTGGGTATTCGCTTTGTTTAGACAGATGCAGAAAATACTTGTGTACTTGGTGTTCGTCTTTGTTTTTCGTTGCAATGTTTGAATATACGGTCTTCGATTTGTATGAATATTCGGTGATCAGTATGATTAATGAGTCAGATATGTTGCTACAATACATTTGTTCAATATAAATTTGTCTGCCCCAACTAACAATATGTCCAAATTCGTTATCTTTACTCGCAAAATTGACATAGGAGATAAAAGTTTTAAAGAGCATATTGATGATTTATGTGATACAATAACTTCATTTGGTGGCTGAGATATTTGATAATATTAGTTTGTTGACTGGGCTTCTTAGACAACGAACCTTAACTAATTGTGTACCTATTTTACTTTCGCCACTATTTCCCCCCCAAAATTTGTTCTGTTTTCGCGAAGATGACTATTCGGTCTTTACTTATGCGCGATGCGGCAATAATATTTAATACTGAGTTCTTAAAAACGACAAAATAATCACGTATATGTGCAGATAGATAAGGGAAAATTAATCCCTGTTCTTCCGTAGGATAATTAAATGCGATTAACGGTGTGATTTTTTGGGGGTTTTAGGGGGTGGTGTATTTTAGTTTGCTCGAAAATGTTTCGTTAATTTTAGATGTTGTCTTTGTTGACGGTTTATTTTGATTTGGCGAGGTAGATATATTCGATGTAGTAGTAACTGTGCTTATCGCGGGAAACTGATTATTATACTAGGTGTTATCTATATTCCGACGGGTATCGGTGTTTATAATATTACCATTATACACGGGTGTGTCGGTTTCGTGTATGTTGGTGTTAACAGCTGATGATGATGATGTATTTCAATAATTTTCGTGTCAGTGTGAGTCTTAGCTGATGTGTAGTGTGTATACTTACTACCGGCGGTGTTATCATCATCCGGTTTAGTAGGTAGGTTATCGTTCGACTTTCGATGTCGTAGCGGTGAGCGGAGCATCTTACGATACTGCTATTGACGGAAATACCGATTATATATATATATATATATATATATATATATATATATATATATATATATATATATATATATATATATATATATATATATATATATAACAAAATAATTGAACGCACAAAACACAATACGATAATTTCGACGATAGTAATTATTGAAATCAATTCCTAACAACAAAATATAAGATAGAAGTATATTTGTAAAAATTCGGAAATATAAAAATTAAACTGTTATTAATGTAAAAACAAGATGGCGAATTGCCGCCAAATCTTATACGATGTTCCAGAATTACTTTACCAAGTAGAGAGTGGATGAAGTTTAAATTGAAGCATTAATAAATGTTAAATCATAATCGAATATTCAAATTAAACCGCAAGCCGAGAACCACTAATTTATATCATGAAAATATTGACGATTAAAGATTATGCTTAATTAGAAAACTTTGTCACTTTTCCATCAGCACGATGAAAATTAATTAGTCGATTAGTTATCGAATGAAAGGTTTATAAAATAATGGAACCGACTAATATCGTTCGACAACTTTAAAATACAACGTTTAAATTGGGAGCTAAAAACTATGAAGATTAGACAATTACGAAAAATTATATATAAATGAGTATTTAATTAATAAAAATAATTATATATATATATATATATATATATATATATATATATATATATATATATATATGTATATATATATATAACCTTCTCACGGAAGTTGGTAATTAAGAGAGTGAAATTTTTTACTAACATAATAGACTTCAATATTTCAATGGCCCAGTTTATAAACCATCCAGGGAAATTTTTTTTCCACGTGTTTTATGAGAGATTTTTTACGAAAGATAAACTCCCACAACATTTTATAATGATGCCTAAACGTCGTTGTTATCTTTTTTTGATCAAATGCAACAATTGCTAACACTATACAATACGTGTATATATATATATATATATATATATATAGCATCAGTAGTGGTTAAGCCGATATTGTTATGAAAAAATAAAAAAAAATATATTTTACATATTCACTAAGTGCCGTCACCGTATAGGAGACAGGCGAATACTTTTTTTTTTCCTTTATATATTTTTTTTGCTTCCATACATGTCTGTATATTATGGAATGAATAAGAAAGGGCTACTTATAAATTAGACAGAGTAAGAAGTAATGTAGGGATGTGTAAAATTAAATAATGATACCAGAATCTAAAATATAGGAATATAGGGCGTATATACTTCAGCATTTTGAAGAGCTAAGAGAAATGTAATATTTATAGGAAACGGTAAGGCTGTGAAGAGCTTGATAAAAAAATTACTACTATGGGAACACTCGAGGATAACATGGTCCGCATCGGCCACTAATTAGGTATCCATAGGATGAGAGCAATTAGGAGAACTAATAAGTTTCAACTTGTGTAACGAAGTAGGAAGGCGCCTACAGCCGAGTCTCAGCCGACAGATGGTAGTAATAAAACCCGGCAATTTGACCGTTTCAACTTTAATATTGTAGAACCATAGATTAGAAGGTATGTCGGGTCGAATGGATTTATAATGCTTTGCAGTAAGTGGTTCGGACCACAGATTTTTCCAGTATACCTTATGCGCATATTTAATGTACGCTAGGAAGTCTATAGGAGGGGTATGAAACAAAAAAGTCCCTAATGTAACCGTTGAAGTGACTAAATGATCAGCTAGATTATTGCCATGAATATGCCCGGGGATCCAAATAAATTTAACTCTTACACCGAGAGAGTTTAATCGGTATATATAATTAGAAATTTTGTAAATAATTGATAGTAAACGAAAATTTGTGAATGCTGTAATGCCAGCAAACAACTTTTAGAATCGGAGAGGATCGGAATATTAGTAGATGGGCGATTTACAGATACATATCGGAGAGATTGAAGAATAGCTGTAGCTTCTGCAGTAAAAATGGAGCATATTTTATTAAAGGTAAATTTTTTTGAAATGTTGAGAGCGGGGATTACGAACGCAGCTCCGACTGAAAAAGAGCACTTCGAGCCATCGGTGAAAATTAGAAGAGAGTTAGGAGAGTTTCTATTAATCAATGAGTAAAAATTATAATTGGCGGCTAGTGGTAGAACATTGTTCATGAGGAAAACAGTTGTCAGTTTGATATTAAGACCTACTTATCTACACATGTTTTGCTGTACCGTATAAGTAGCGTACAAGGCAATTGTAATATGACGTTAGTGCAGATAGACAGACAAAAACACACCCGAAGAAGTGATTGTAATCGCTTTGTTGTCACGATACAATACAGTCCGGCGTGGTTTTTTTAATGTACTATATTGTTAACAGCGCTCATATAGCATTATGAGTGGTGATTTGCCATTGCCTTCCACGCGGTAATATTAGGATTATTTATATTTTTATTTTCCGATGACAATTTTCGCCTCATCGATCGTGAATTCGGTACATTCCGTATAGAAGTCCGTGCCCTCTAGGGACTAGGCCATCCTGACGACGTATATTTGACATAAATTACGAAAATAATAAAACATCAATTTGAACTAATGATTACTTAACGTCCGCGATGAAACAAAACAATTAAGAATAAAGACGCATAACGTCGTAACAAAAAATTTATTGCTTATAATGTAAACGGTGAAACATCGTATAATAATAATCAATGATGATGATAAAACAAAAGAATGACACGCGTTAAGCGATAAGTAAATATCGGATAAATAATGAAATCAAGCCACGTGCAATGTTAGACAAAATAAGTTATTTTTTCGAATACTCGCGAGAGTTCAGTCGAAAATGTACCGTTTTTGAAAGGACCTACGCAAGATTAACGTCTCAACGCGAACGGGAAAGCGGATTGAACAGAAGGTTCTCCTCGATTCGAATAATCCACATTTATTCACAAAGAAATTTCGAGAGAAGTGAATAAAATTGAATAGTCTCAACGAGCGAGACATGACTAATAGACATATTACTAAGATACACACACATATACATATATATATATATATATATATATATATATATATATATATAATATATATATACATGCAGCGTGTATATAATATTATTCGGGTGTAATTGTAGTAGTTCCGTGTGACGGAATGTATTTTTACTATTGGCTTAGTCAGTTTTTGGGACGTACGTTAGGACTTTTACAAAGGTTGGTTCGTACGTATCGAATGAGTTACAATTTCTTTATATAATTTTCTACATTCGAACAAACGATACTGATAATTACTTTATTCGTCAGAATAAAATGACTGTTTTTCGATTAATATGTGCCAAACGATAAAATACGAATTAACGCGAATAATAGTAATAATAATAAGAAGAAGAATAACGACAGTAATCCTTTAATTTTTATTTTATTTTCTCGTTGCGAAATTCGGAGAATTATTAAAATACAATTATAACGTAAATACGTCTGTACGTTCGACGTGTGGTGAATAACTGTATATTAAAAAAACACGTTACATTTGAAATTTAATTTTCGACGAAGCCGAAAAAAAAGTTAATAAAACCAATTTTGGACTACGAAAAATACATCAAGAAAATTATTGTATAATAATGTTCGCTCGCAAATGCCAGCCACATCGGTATTCCTGGAAATGAGGCTATTGACCGAGCTGCCAGAGAGGCGTCTTTGCTTCCACACATATCCGCTCGTCTCTCTCTCTATAGTGACGTTAAAGCTTTCCTGAAATCTCTCGTAACTAAATCTTGGTGTCGTGCATGGAAGTCTAATGAATAAAACCACCTCCTTTTAATCAAATCTAATCCACTATCCCAACTGCCATTTCCTTTCAAAACAAGAAAGAAAAATGTTATCCTTACAAGACTCCGTATATCCCACTCAAAGCTTACCCATTCCTATCTTCTTCATGGCACAGACCCGCCACTCTGCCCCTTTTGCCAAATGTCTCAACTGCTCATACCCCACATACTAACATCCTGTCATGCTCTCACAACATTAAGAATCCAGCACAGCCTTCCTCCTTCTTTACCTCAACTTTTATCTGAATCTACTGACCATATTCATAATGTGTTCCTGTTCCTGGATTCACAGAGCCTCTTAAATCAGATGTAGGACCACAGTAAGCCTGTGGGCGCATATGGCCCGTTAGTGCAGCCGGCGCCCGTATAATAATAATAATAATAATAATTATAAATGTGTAAAAATAAATAAGACATAAAATTACTTTTGTACGTACACAATTTATGCTGTTAATAATCACGATAACATTTTATTTTTTTATTTCGCTTATTTTATTTTATTTATTTTACATTTTTTTTTTATCTATTTCAAATTACACTTACATTACGAGCCTATATATAAAAGACGTAAAGTATGTAAATACCGATAATTATCGGATATGTTTTAATCATTGCACGAGCTCGTCATTATTTATAAATAAGGATAAAATAAATCTTATTAACATTAACTCGATTTTTAATATAATTAAATTTTTAAATTATTATTTTAAATTATTCGCAATATGATTAATGACAATTTAAAGAACAATTAACTTAAACGTAAAATAAATATTTTTGGACGCCTTCGAATCTCTCATTCCGACACCTGCACATCTCCGAAGTAACCACAAGTAAGTTTAAAAGTTGCAGGCGTTCATTTTAATGCCTCTTCTAACGACTGCATATCTTTTCTTCCGACACCTGCACATCGTTGAAGTAATCTGAACTAAGTTCAAAATTTGCAGGCTTTTATTTTAATTCCTTTCTTAACACCTTCAAATCTCCCATTCCTGCACATCGCCTCTAGTAATATTGAGTATTCTAAACAGTTGAAGGCGTTTAAAAATAAATATTTTAACATTTTTTCTGGCGCTTTCAAATCACTTATTCCGACACCTGCATATCATTAGTATAATCCAAAGTAAGTTTAAAATTTGCAGGCTTTTATTTTAATGCCTCTCTTAACGCCTACAAATCAACCATTCCAACACTGACACATCGCTTGAAGTAATATTGAGTATTCTCAAAATTTTCAGACATTTAAAGGTAAATATTTTAAGGCCTCTCCTAAGTATATTTTGAATTTACGTAATAGTTGCAACATTTCATCGGTTATAAGTATAATACCGAGAAGTATATGTTACCCGTCAACTGCTTAAAGACCTCTGAACTAAGTATAACTCAGTATGTGGTTCCAATGATAGGTAAAAAAAGAAATATAATTGCAAGATGCAACAAAGTCGACTCGGCTTTTATTTATAAATCATATTCATCATGGATATAACATTGATGGCGAAGCTGGCCTGAGTCGGTCTTCCATGGTGAATAAGTGAATAAGACTTATGACAGATACACAGCTTTTGCCATCAATGTTAAACACAGCTTTTACCATCAATAATGTTGAAATCTCATTAGAGATGTAAAAATCCAAATGCTTATAGCTAATATTATTCGCTTGAAAAACAGAAACTTGCCCCACCCATTTATGTATATATATATGACCATCTATAATATAAATTTCCTCTGTACAGGTAACATAAAACTTCTCGGTATTATACTTATAACCGACAAAAACAATTAACCATTAGTTAAATTCAAAAAATGCTTAGGGGAGGAGCATTAAAATATTTATTTTTAAATGCCTGCAAATTTTTAGAATACTCAATATTATTTCGAGAGATGTGTAGGTGTCGGAATGGGATATTTGCAGTTGTTAGGAGAGCATGAAAATAAATTCTTGCAAATTTTAAACTTACTTTGGATTACTTCAAAGATGTGTATGTGTTGGATGGTACAATATGCAGGCGTTAGGAGAGGCATTAAAATAAATGTATGCAACTCTTAAATTTACTTCCGGTTACTTTAAAGATGTGCAGGTGTCGGAAGGAGAGAATCGAAGGCGTTAAAATTATTTATTTTATGATTAAATTAATTATTCTTTAAATTGTCATTAATCGTATTGTGAATATTTTTAAGATAAGGAATTTGATTTTAATTATGTTAAAAATCGAATTAAAAGTTTATAATATTTATTTTATCGCTATTTATAAATAATACTGCACATAACACTGTGATTACCGATATTTACCTACTTTATGTCTTTTAAAGATACATTTGTAATGGAAGGGTAATTTAAAATAATAAATAAATAAAATAAAGTAAATTAGATAAAATAAGTTAAATAAATATATAAAACGTTATCGTGATTATTAACAGCATAAATTGTAAAGTAATTTTATGTCTTGTTCATTTTTACACATTTACATGTTTATTATACAATACTTTTCCTAATGTATTTTTTGTAGTCGAAATTTGTTTTTTTCTTCGGCTTCTCGTCGAAAATTAATAATTGATTCCAAACGTAACATGTTTTTTAATATTCAGTTATCCACCGCACGTCGCACTTTTAACGTTATAATTGTATTTTAATAATTCACTGAATATCGTAACGAAATAATGAAATTCAAATTAGAGGATTATTGTCGTTACTATTATTATTATTATTATTCGCGTTAATTCGTATTTTATTGTTTGGTACATATTAATCGGAAAACATTCATTTTATTCTGACGAATAATGCGATTATCGTTACCGTTTATTAAAATTTTGAAAATCATACAAAGCTTGTTAATTTTATAGAACTCATTCGATACGTACAAACCAACCTTTTCAGAAGTCTTAGCATACGTCCTAAAAACTGACTATGCCAGTAGTAAAATAAATTCCCTCAAACGGAACTACTACAATTACACCCGAATAATATTATGTACACGCTGTATATATATATATAATATATATATATATATGTTTATATATATATATATGCATATGTGTGTGTATGTTAGTAATATGTCTATATAGTCGCGTCTCGCTCGTTGATACTTTCAATTTTATTTACTTCCTCGAAAATTCGTCATGAATAAATGTGGATTATCTGAACCGAAGTGAACCTTCTTTTCAATCCGCTTCCCCGTTCTCGTTAAGACGTTAGGTTGAAATATATACATACAGCCAGAACATATTATTCCAGTGTAACGCCTGCAATCCTTACCTTCCGACACCTGCACATCACTATAGTAATCCCAAGTATGACGTTTTTTAACGCGTATTTAAAAACAATACAACTTTCGTATAAGACATATTTTCCTATTACATACTATTCGCGAATTATCGCGAAAAAAACGAAAGTCGAGAAAAAGCAGAAAGATGCTATTTTGAAATTTTCAGGTTCGGATTAAAATTCACGCGTGCAGTTAATAAGGTGAGAACATGTTAAACGGGTTGTATGCCTGACGTGTGTTGTAGATATGCCGGCTAAACAGTTGTATATATATATATATATATATATATATATATATATATATATATATATATACGTATATATGTCGCGGTAACGTAGTTGCTAGAGTGCTCGACTGTCAACTCGACGGTCGGGAGTTCGAAACCAACGCATGACATAGAAAGTTTTCATCATTATTTATTTATTAATTATCACGAAGAAGGCAGTGGCACCCCACTTCGTATAACATCATATGCACGCGCATCTGTGTCGTATATAAATAGCGCCTTGAACGCTAGCTAATTTTATACGTAAAAATAAACGTATAATAGCTAGTCACGACGTTCGGAAACGAACTATACGACGATGATGGTGATATATATACGTATATATATATATATATATATATATATATATATATATATAATCATAATAGCTGATTCACAGTGCACATTGAATATATATATATGAAAAAATATATAGATATATAAATAACATTGCCTATGCTAAAAGCATTGCAGAAACTGGCTAACCAATAATCGCTCTCAGAATTCGTTACGAGTTGATCTAGATAAAATGAAAATTATTTCATTAATGATAGATCTCGACCATCCGACCCTTAAGAACGGTCCAAAACCCCTAAACCCTTTATCACCCATTTTCTTGATGGGTATTTTGTTTAAAAATACGACTGTAACGCGATTAGACGCGTATTTCAATGCTGCTTAACTTTTGTATAAACGTTTTTTTGCGATTTCTAATCGTTCACGATTTATCGCGAAATCGAATTTGAAAAAACTGTAGTAACATTTTTGGGTTTCGGTATGAAATGTTTTTCGCGGTTTTTTCACTTTATGCAATAGATTTTATAAAGTTACACCTATATTAGAAGACCGGACCGTTTGTAAGTTCATACAGCTCTGGCAACTCTCTATCAAGGTTGTGGATTGCCCCTACTTGCCACCTCTATTATTCGGCGGGTATTCATCGGATCTGAAAATAGTAAAGATACACTTTAGATAGCCCATAACATAGAGTTTAATCTCTATAGGATGAATTTTCGAAAAAGTCAGTTTTGATTTTCAAAATATCCCCGTTCCAAAAATTCGAATTTTGATTTTGGCGCTAGCATTCGATTTGTATATTAATTTGAATATATATTAACGGTTATATACATATATAGATAATTAGACGATTATTAATCGGGTTTTGAAAAAAACAATTTTTTTGTCGCGACCGTTTTTAGACCGCCTCCTTAGCTATAAGAAGTGAAAAAATATTCGACCAATACCTAAAAACAAATAAAGAAATAACGGTACATTTCCACTTCGACCATTACCAACTCCATTTCCGCGTCCGAAGGCTGCTTCCGATTCGTCTATACTCTTTATAGTATGTATAATATATATATATATATATATATAGATTAAAAGGCTTAAATTTTATTAAAAACCATTTTAAAGTCTTCGAGAATAGCCGAAACGCAGATTTTCAAATTTGCAAGAGTCTTTAAACCGCATTTTCTTCGCTCCCATTCTTTCGAAATGGAAGTTTTATATATCGAATGAAAGCTCATAAAGTGTACTGTAAAAAAGATTGTACACGTTAGTTATATATCTTTAATAGAAAAGAAGCTATAAGCGCCGGAATTAGAAAACGTTTAAGAAAATTTGGTTTCCGTCTAACTTTGAAATTTTTGGAAAGCGGTACTTTATGGTGAAAGGGTTCGAGATAAAGTTCATACAAAATCTAATGTATAATAGAGTAAAAATGGTGCGCGTTAAAATCTCTGTAAGCGACTTAGTCAAAGGCACGAATCTTCGACACATAACATTTTACTCGAAAATCGCACCGGTTTCAAACCACCCATTTACGCTATAGGAGATGATGGATTTTAAGGGTAGTTTCAGGCTAGATTTGTAGCGACAATTTGGACGAACATTTTTTATCAAGAACTTTCTTGAATTCGACGTATATTCTTAATGAGCTTGTTAGAAAACACAGCAAATATATATATATATATATATATATATATATATATATATATATATATATATATATATATATATATATATATATTATAAATGAATAGAAAAAGACAGACAATTCGAAATAAAATTTAAGAACATTTAAATTCGTACACGAACAAAGATGAAAAATTATTATTCGGAACCCACTGTAAAGAATTAAAACACAAATTAACCGAAATTATAAAATTTCACATACCGGAAAACATTATGAAAAAATAAATCTACTAAAAACGATGGAAATAGTAAACGGAAGAGGTGAATAAAATTTATTACATTCAACGATAAATTTTGATGGAGAATTACTTTTAAGAAAAATGTATTTTTAAATTTAATAAATTTTTATATTTTACGTATTTTTTTTTATTTTTATTTTTCTGAATATTTAGCGTAATTGATAATGTACAATTGTTTTACATTCACTATCGTATTATTATATAAATAACTGTATTGTCGCTTTACTTTATTTTTTAATATTGTACATCTGAATTAAGTATTTTCTTACATTTTATTTCATTTTTTTTTCTTTTTACATTGTTTATAAATTTTCTATGTTTTTATATATTATTCGATAATGGCTTAATAGCCGAAAAGTTTCGTTTATATATATATATATATATATATATATATATATATATATATATATATATATAAATTTAGTGATTTTAACTAATTTTTTGTTGTCTAATTATTATTAATTCTGTATAATTCTTTGTTTTAAGAACTTATAAGCGTCCTTAGGACTATTTTATCTAAATTTAACGTGTGTTTAAGAGTCATATATTTTACGTATATCAATAGTGTATATGTGCACGATGATTATAATTTCGAACATTTTATTTTGCGTTCAATTTCGTACTAGTATGTGATCGTAGTGTTTAATCTATGTAGAAACTTTATATTTTATTTTTTTCTACGTTCCGTGACAATTATATAATTAACTAATTTAATTAGTTAATTAATTAATTAATAATTACCCGGCACTAGCGCACCTGTGCGCATAACCGATTCTGTGACTTTAAATGTTAAAAATTAAAAAAAAAAAACACAAATAAAAAGTGAAAAAATTAAACAATCAGTTTAGGGCGGAAGGAAGATAATTTAACAAGTGATTTTTCTAGCTTTTGTCGACGATATAATAATTCGTGCAAACATAATAGAGGACGCTATAATACAAGTTTAAATAATTATAATTATTATTACGGTTATTATTATTGTTGTTCGATCATTTTCGTAAATCTCATTACTGTTACGTTTAAAAAAAGGGGGGGTGGGGGAAAAGCTAAACAAAAGAAAACACTAGCAGATTGATTTAGCTTTATACGTCAACTAGCTTTCACGTTGGAGTAGTCGTCATCGTCGATATTTTTTCATGTAATATCGCTTAGTCACGGGCGGTTGATAGTGTAACGGTGTGGTGTTAGTAAGGAGAATGTTTAAGGTCGCCGCGTGCGATAATGTAATCGAAAAAGGTCCGAGAATGTAATATATATCGTTCTCGGCGTTTCGGAATTTGCATAATTTATTCCGTCGTGGACTTAAAAGGTCCTCGGAGGAGAGAGAGAGAGAGAGAGAGAGAGGACGAATTAAATTAACGACAGGACTTGCACGAGAAAGTCATATCTAAAGGCGAACTTAGTTTTTATTTTATACGTAACAATAATAATTTATAAATGATTACTACAACTACTAACACTGCTATTGATTAGAATAAACTAAGGATAATCATCAATAATTACTGATAATAATAACGACGAAAATAATAATAACGCGTTGCACCTGTTCCTGTATCGGAAATAGCCGTAGGCTTGTTGACGCTAGCAACACTACTATCATACGCGCTGGACGTACCTGGGAGCGTAAATGAATTATCGCCTCACCGAAGAAGGGACGCTGTTGTGACGTTAGAATTTTCGGAATTCTTCAATTTCGGTTACCTTTTTATTAAATAAGCGGTTTAACGCCAGATAGGGTACGTAACATTAGAATAACATACTATCAGGCGGACTTAAGCCATAAAAATAATAATTATAAAATTAGGATAGTATAAATGAACTTAAACATCGCGAAATACGCATTATATACGTCCATATATATATATCTTCAGCCCGTATCTGGTCAGTTGTGTTTTGATTCCAGACACGAGCTTGAAGAGGGAATTCTCAGTAGAGAACCCCCTCCGGAAGCCAAACTGGTTCTGTGGTGAAAAATATTAAGGCTATCTGCTTCTTTTAAGAGGATTTCATTGATAAGCTTTTCATACACTTTACCAATGGAGTTCAGTAGATTATATGCCGAGAGAGAGCTGGGATCTTTTCCAGGTTTGGAAAGTAGCTTAATATTAGCCACTTTCCAACATGTTGGAAAGATCTGGTGTGCAAAGTACTTATTAATGATCGAACTAAGCAAATTAGGGGAATTTAAATACTTGACGATTTTGTTATTTAAGTTTTCAGCCTTTGAAGGCAGGATTCCGCCAGTCAAGCTGGAACAGTAACCTCAACATGTGTCATATGAGAAATTTTAGATAAATAACTATTAAATTTGGTAATCATTAAGATTTGTGATATTATTAGAAATACGTTGTTGAAGGTTGATAATATATTTTTCATTAATGTTTTTAGAAAAAAGAGTTAAATCTAATTTTTAAATGTCTTCGAGTTTTACAAAAAACTGAAAAGAAAGGGTAGAGAGAATATTTCGGTGAAATGTTAGGTCAAAATGATTTACTGAAAAGGTAACCAATTGTTGGATTCTGGCACGAACAATTAAATAATCAATAATGATCTCCCCCGTTGTCGTTACTAAACGTAGGTGTTTTATAATTTTTAACGACTAGATAATTACCGAACAAAAATTCGGTAAAAGTTGTTGAGATGTCATTAAATGGAACTCCACTCTCCATGGCTGGCAACCTTATATTGAAGTCGCTAACCGGAATAGGTAAATATTTACAGTTGGACTTAATGGTTCTATCCGTAAGGTCCAGGTGATTATATTTGGGTTTATTAGGAGATAAATAGCACGCAAGGAACAAGTATTTATTTATAATTATGGCTATAACGTTGTTTTGGTTGAGAAGCAACCTATGGGGGGGGAGGGACATCGCGCTTGATTATAAATGCGATGCTATTATTATAATACGAAATAAGATCATAGGGAACGGAGAGAGCATCGTTATATAGATAAGGTTCAGCAATAATCGCCAGGTCAGTGCTAGAATCCACTAAACTCTTTAAGAAAAGGAGCTGACAAGCATATTAGCTACATTAAGATATGTAAATTTCCAAAGTTGGTCTTAGATCTTAAATTTTGAACCGCTTTAACGTAACACGGACAATTTTTGTTCGAGGTAGTATGGTCTATGCTTAGCATTAATGTGTTTAGTAAATGTCAATTTTTCATCAAAAATTACGCCTAAGTAACATAGACATGCTGGCTAGCAATTAAACCATCTTATTCGCCGGTGATATTGCTATTCTTGCATCCAATTCGGAAGCAAAACATCGCGCTACAAAACCATCTGAATAGGTTGGTTCAGCGGGCACAAAGTTGGCGTATGTTGTTTAATCCCAGTAAATGCCAACACGTTATATTTACAAATAAAAAAACCAACTGCCCGGCTGTAAGAATTAACAACGTACAAATTTCTAAAAGTAATTCAGTATCTTGGCTTGTACACGGACAAAAGGCTCACATGGCGACCACATGTGGCACACACTAGAAGAACCATTATTACTCGTGTGAAATCACTACGTCCGTTATTGGGACAGAAATCGGTTCTAAATCTAATAACCAAACGGACTATCTATCGTGCAGCAATCGCTCCTATTTGGCGGTACGGAATAGAGTTGTACGGCAGTACTTGGGCAAGAGTAATCTTAGAAGAATACAGCAACAACAGTCCAAGGTACTCCGTTATATTACGTCTGCTCCATACTATGTTTCTAATTTGACACTGCGTAAAGATCTCAAGATTCCATACGTCAACGATATTCATGTCATGCAGTATAAGAGGTTATTCGACAAATTTGAAGTCAGTAGCAATGTTCGCAAATGTATTCAGACAATCTTCCAGACAATCCTCCAAGGCGTCTGCGCAGGATAACTTAATAAATCTGGTCTTATTCAAAAGACAGCACGTTTTTTTCATTCTAATTATTGTATTTGACAATTCCTATTCCTACAAATATTTAATTCCCATCAAGTTACTCCTTTCTCTTCCTCGTAGTCTAGTGTCTTACTGGAGTCACTAGACTAATATTAATTTTCTTACGTGATCACTGTTATTTGCAACGATTAATGCTGGTACGATGTTAAAAAAAAAAAAATAATAAAAATAATAATAACATGGTCAGAAAGATGGCCATTAATAATAATTTTCTCGGGTAGGTCGTCTGCGAGTAAAAAGTATCTGTTTTTAAAGGATTGATGACAATTTTGCCGTTTAGTGAAATATTTCAAAACTCTTGAAGATGCTTGTTGTCAGATATGAGTTATACGCAACAACGAACCGAAGTAACCTCTGCAGAATACAGTAGACCAGAATTCTACCTACAATTGTGTCTGCGTCTTACTATGTATCGAACGACACTTTACGTACGGACTTGAACGTTCCATGAAAAACTTCCGTGCTCAATCCGAATCTACTGGTACACCGAATAATGTTCGCTGCCGATTTTTAAATCAGATATACGGCTGAACATGAAGAAATGGTACCCCGATACACTTCCGACTATCTGAATGGGCTGACCTTATTCGTCGGGAATTATTCTTACGTACCGGTAGGGAAAAAAGAATAAAAGATAAATGAACAGTTTAAATTAGATAATTCGTTGGAATTATCTGATTAATATCCATTTCCATTACTATTCCACTCCGTTCATCTCTCTTCTCTTTCCTTCATCGTTTCCTTATCATGATCGCGCTTGTTTATGACAGGGAACTTAGGGGAAAATTATCGAGCTAATACAAAATCATCGTTGAGCAGATTATTTAAGTAATTCAGTTCGTAATCAATATATAACGATGACTATCGTATTTATTGTCTATATTATTATTATTATGCCCGAATTTACTCGCCACCCGGTAGTCGTATTTTCAGTATTTAAATTCTTTTCGTCTTACATTATAAAATTTTACTTTAGCCACAGATGTTGAAATGCCGTAGAGTTACCGGGTTACCTCTGCGGTATTAAAGATAACAGATTTAGTCCTGCCACAAATACCAAAATAGAGATCAGTTATCTCTCCGAACTTCTATTAACAAGGAATAGGCTACCAATAAAACTTGAAGAAGTAATGAATACAACAAAAAAAAACAAGTGAAAAAAATTTTGTCGAAAAAAATATAAATTTTATACCGGGCGTTCGTTATGAAATAGCGCTAGTTGAATGGAGGCGTGCATTTATATAAATAAATATTTTAAAAATCAAAACATTTCAGACGTAACAAGAGGATTATATTAATAATAAATTATAAGCGCGTAATATTTCACGTTAATCATCAGACACGTGCCACAGATAGTCGAACATAAATATAAATATCGAATACGAAGATTTTACTGGAAAATTAAATAAAACACCTAGTACCGACGACTATTATAAAGAGGTGGAAAGTAGCCTATGTGCGTCATATTCTGAGAAATGAAACATAATACGACCTACTGCAAATGGTCATCGAAGGAAACGTCACAGGAAAACACTGAAGAGCTAGAAAAACGAGCGATTAGCTTACAATCATGTGCGGAACGCAATATCGTTCGGATGACCGCCATTTGCAACAATACGTCCACTCAGTCTTTTTAGAAAATTTTCGAACATTTTATCGAGCATAGGTCGCTGAATTTTTGAAATTTCTTCAGAAATCCGAGTTTTTACGTCTTTCAGATGTCGTGGACGTGTTTCGTAAAACCGGTTGTTTAAAAGATATCCCCGCAAGAAGAAAAAAATCGCGTAACTTTGAATTCTTTTCGAAACTGTTTTTTGTACCGTCTTAGCGCTGAAAATAACGTTCCACGCAAAACGATCCTTCTCGTTATATAGGATGCCGTGATAACCGAAACTGGACAAAAACGAATCTCTCGTGTGTATACTGAACGTGGAGCACGCGGTTTGCGTTGTAGCAGTATTACCAACTGCGCTATTCAACAAACAAAACCTTCCGTCTTCTGTAGGTCGCCTTATTATACAAGAATTGTTTGTTTAATAAGGTACTATATTTATATATATATATATATATATGCATATATATATATATATATATATATATATATATATATATATATATATATATATATATATATATATATGTATGCATATATAATTCAGGTTTCACAATGTATCGAAATATAATTCGCTTAGTTAACTTATCGATAGTAATTATCTTCAATACTCGGTTGATGATTAAAATACTTAAACACGATTAAAATACGAATTTCATGATATGTAGTAATTAAACTGATAACAAAAAAAAAAAAAAAAAAAAAAAATGAAGTCCGAAACACAAAACAAAGCAAACTGCTTAGTCTGTTAAGCTTGTAGTATACGAGAGTTTTTCATCGAACACAATGTGAAACGATAAAGTCGAACTATGGACAAAATGTATAGGAACGTATTAAAGGGATTGTTTGAAGGACATGGAAGGACGCTTAAAAGGCTACGCTAGTAATAGAGAGCGTTTGTGTATCGAATGAAAAACGAGGAAATGTTACGGTAGTAACGGCAGATGTTACCTACCGATATACAGCGGATAAGGTATTGCCGCAATAACATTTTCGGAAGGTGCGGTCGGTGGCCAACGGTGAAAGTGAAATACAAGATTAGGAAACACCGCTATACACTGATACCGATATTGCGAGAAGAAAAACTCGGAAAATTTCCACCGAAAGGGGAAACGGACGAGGTTTAGGGGAATTTAAGCCTGGGAGCGCCGTTTTGAAGCAACATGACTGACACATGAAAGAGAATTTCGCGAACACGTCGAGCTTTATACGACTTTTTTTTTCCACGTATCGTTAACGTTCTATCGCAAACTTTCATAATTTTGCGCGTTTCCACCGTTTCATCTGCGTTTTTTTTTCATCCACATTACAAGCGAAACGTGTCCACGAGGGTTGTTGGAAGGATACTGTCTTTCCATCTTTACGCTCTTTCGCGAATACTGCGCAATCTCCAGTCCAGTTAGTCGTAACTATTTTTGACACTTCTATTTCGGTAAACTATCCTTCCGAATTCCACGCGTTTCTTTATCAGATTTCTCACGCGTTTTGATTCCTTTAACCGTTTAACGAAAATTCATTTTTTTCTTCTTATTGTTATTATATTATTTATTTTTTTTTGTCACACACTTTTGTAAACATATATATATATATATATATATATATATATATATATATATATATATATATATATATATATATATATATATATATTATTCATTTGCTATTATTAATCCATTGCTGGACAAAGGGCTCCGTTAATTTTTTTCAATAATTTGCTCTGAACTTTCGAATATTAATATAAGAAATAATTGTTCACGTCGAAAAAAATTTAAGTACAAAACTGGGAATAGGATTAACAACGGTTTAGTGCGTGCTGCTGTATGCATCGGAAACTTGCGGATATTATACGTTCGTGTCGTGTCCAAGCCATTTCACTATTATATTTCCTCGGATCAATACTTAACTAGCTACAGAGAGCATGCTGATCCGCGTTCGATAAAATAAGTCATATTGCAACGAAATACGATAAGTTTACATTCGAATAAGTGGCCGATCGACTGCGTTATAGAAAAATATGAAAAATTAAACGGGCAGAGAGAATAAAAAATACGCGACGAAAATGAAAAAAAAAAAAAAAAAAAAGTTTAATGAACGAGACACGATTGGATAGCGCATATATTAAGAATTAACGTATGTGTCCGACAGCAATAGTAGAAGGACGACCACTCCAAAAAAAGGCGACCGAACAAGACTACGGCGAAAATTCATCACCACCCGGATAATAGCGGATACAAGTGTGGAGATATAGCGAGTATTGAATGAGAAGGCGCGGAGCAAATCGTTAATTATGCTATTCTGGTTGACTACTGATCGAAAGATTTAAGGACTATACAAGAAATAAGATACGTATACAAGAAACGCGATGATTTCATTTTAGTTAGTAATAAGAAAAAGTTTTTACACGCGCGGTGATGATGATCCATTTAAGTGCCGTATACTGCTACGAGGCCGGAGGCAACACGGAAGCTTATAATTGTTGAAACATGCCGTTTTCACGTAGTAACGCTAGTGTTAGACCGACTGCATTTGGCTGCGAAAATCGTTGTAATGCTGATGGAAGACCATATCGAATACGTTCAGTCTTGTACGTTTGACAGTGTAGCAGAAGGTGTTCTATTGTTAATTTAACATTGCTGCAGGAACAAATCGGTGGTGATTCTCTTCTGATCAAGTGACTATGAGTGAGAGTCGTATGTCCTAGTGATATAATTACATTCTCCTTTTTGTTGGTTATCGGTGAAGTTCATTCGTGAATCATGTAGATATTAATTTAATTTATAATACGATGAAATAATTTTTTTTTGTTAAAGAACATTTTAGGACTTTGCTTATAAGTTTCGTTTCCAGCAAATTTATAAGGGTATTCAATAAACTTTATATAACAATAGAATAAACTATAAGAAGGGAATAATATTATATAAAAGTATAATATTACCAAACATACTTTATGGCAGCGTAATCAATAATGATATGTTAAATATCAAAACGATTTCGAAACAAATTAAAAGCTTTCCAGAGAATGATTGCCATAAAATTAATCAAATCTTACCGAACAATTAGCTATATGGCTCTAGCATTGTCATCGCTGGTATTAAACCGTTGGTGTATGAGATTGAGAAACATATTAATATTTTATTAATAAAAAATAATGTAAATACAAGTCACGAATTTAACAACACGCAATATCAGCATCCCCATACTATTTGCATCAAAAAAAAAAGCTAACAATTAAACAATTTAAAAAAATATTTTCCCAGTGTAGCCAAGAAGACTAAAAAATGTTGTATTCGTGCCAAATTATTTCAATACACAGTTTATTCATGGATTATTTAAAGACTATTTATATAAGTATGGAATATCGCGTACGAATAAACGTGCAATATGCAATTTAACCGATGATCTAATATACTGACAGGATTACGTCAACGCTGATTTCGCAGATATAAATGCGACAGAATTGGTGGATAAGCAGTTCACAAAATATTTGACGTTTTCACAGTATCAGAAATAACATACCGCAAAATATACATATATTTTAATCAAATTAATTGTATAATATCACCTTAATGTAAAATGGGCTGAGCACCGTAAACTTAATTGGATGGGCTCGTTTCAGTTCATTATTTATAAATTACATGTATCTCACTTATAAATAAATTTACCCCATCGTAATTTACGAACTGGGGACCAAAAAAAAAAGTATACAACCGGATTTGTAAAAGTTTTGTAATTTTAACTTGTACACTCCGATGCCCGTTCGCGCAGTTAACGCGCATAGTCAGATCTATGCATTATATTATATATGTATATAAACTTTTTAATGTAATTGAAATTGAAATGAAATAATTCATAATAGTAAAATAATAATTATTATATATATATATATATATATATATATATATATATATATATATATATATACAGTTTGTAGATTTGTAATTAATGAAAAGTTAGTAGTAGTAGTAGACTGGTTACAAGATATGGATATTATAAACAGAATAATAAGAGATAGAAGATCATAACTGTAACTGTATAAAGTTAAGTAAAATAAATAATTATAATGAATTCGAAGTGGTGCGACAAGTGATAGCAAGAAGTTAATATAGTCTCTGCTACTGAAAAATGAGGTATTCACAATATGGTAAATAAAAATAGATACAGTGAGAGTGTATTGGGGTATGAATGAGTACTATAACTGTAACTTTGTTATGTGGGAGTGTATATAGGTAAATATTAAAAATTAAAAATTAACGATATACATGTATGTAATAATATTTTAGATGTACATATTGTAAAATAGTGTAGAGAGGTCGACAAGGCTTGATCGAGCATATATTACCTAACATGTAATGTAAGTGTATGTAATTGGGTTTACTTCGTTTATTATTGTATTTTATGTAAATATAATAATAACAGTAATAATAATAAATTATTATTTGATTACTATATATATATATATATATATATATATATATATATATATATATATATATATATATATATAATATGTGGAATTGTCAAAACACATTACCGTCAAACCGGTCATTTTGAAACGACTGTTTATATGTTATTTTGTTTGAGTAATGTTAGCGAAAGTAGAAATGACATGACGATACTAGTAAATAAACGACTGTGTAGTTTAGTTACAGGTTATAGAGCTAAAAGTGATCGATTAATCGCACCAAGAATGAATACAAGACCATTAGCAGTTAATTTAATATAGGTTTATGCACCGTATATGTAGAGAAATTCAATCCTACACGGAGAATGTGGAAACAAAGAATTTGTACAAAAAAGTAAAACTACTATCACAGGATTGTCAAACTAGAAATTGGATGATTGAAGATGAAAAAGATATTATTAGAACAGAAAAGAAAGAAATAGCGTAAGTATGGAGAAATTATTGCCGATCTTTACATTATCATAATGATGAACGAACACTGGCAACCTCGCAATTGCTGGCAGAATTAGAACAAGAACAGGACATATTGAAAAGTGATGTCATAGAAACTATTAATTATTTTTAAAACAATAACAGCTGTGGGCGTTGATTGACGGAACACCAGCAGAAGCCCTTAAAAAAACTGGTAGGCGTACAGATGCTTCATTCTATATGTAATACCATATGGAAAACTACAGAATCTCCACATGAATGGTACAAATGTATATTCCTCTATATAAGAAAGGAAAGAGAACTAAATGCGATAATTATCGAACCATTTCTCTATTGCCGCAAGCTAGCAAAGTAATGTTAACGAATCCTTAACAATCGTATCCGCAGTTGCTATTCGGTAAATGACGAAGTAAGCCGGAATAGAACCTGAATATGAGGCAATTATGAAACCGTGGAAAAGTTCGTTTACTTGGGATCCTTGTTGGAAAGCAACAGAGGTTCTGAAGGTGAGATCAAGAGAAGAATTCAACTAGCATGGAGTGAGATGGTTAAACTAACACGGATATGGAAAGACTCCTCCGTCACGAAAAATACAAAAATTCAACTTGTACGCACTCGTGATTTTTTCGAGCACGGTGCAGAAACGTGGACGATCAGAAAGTCCGAACAAATTCGTATAAATAGTTTCGAAATATGGTGCTGGATGCGGCTCATTCGGGTTTTGCGGATGGAATAGCGTACTAATGTGTCTATTTTGAAAGAGATTGGTACAACGGAAGTTCTCGTACGTATTATGAAATTTTTTGGTCACATCGTACGAAAACACGATGGAATCGAAAGAGCAATGGTTACGAGGAAGAATGAATGGTGTGCGACCAAAAGTCAGAGTATCAATTAGATGGACAGTTGCCGTGACTGCTGCAGCTCGGATGACATTTTCAAGATGTGTTCATGATGCCGGAGATCATCGAATATGGAAGCAGAAAATAAGGAAGCTGTTACCTTGATCACGATATACGTGGAGTTACAACTAAAAGATATATATATATGTTATAATATACATATTGTTATGTATACTATTACTGTATGTGCATTTACACTTTTTGCAGTAATGTTTAAGTTTGTAAACGTAAAAGCGAGTAACTTTTTTGCAGATAAT
The DNA here is from genome assembly GCA_032883995.1 of Coronaproctus castanopsis. Lineage (NCBI taxonomy): Eukaryota > Metazoa > Arthropoda > Insecta > Hemiptera > Monophlebidae > Coronaproctus > Coronaproctus castanopsis. The sequence continues at coordinate 64,837,661 of CM065054.1, forward strand.
ATTATATCCGCCATTCGTTCGATCTTATGGAGCCGAGTAGAGTAAATTATTATTTTAGATGTTTAATTTTAATCCCAACACCCATCGTAACGCATTATTCGTGATGTTATGCACATCGTGTCTATTAATCATATCATGATTTGAGAAAATCTTACAATTATATAGATGATCCAAGGTTTGGATCTCTCCACTTTCGCACCTGGGACTCGGGATCATTTTCCACTTGTTTAAAGTGTAAGCACACCTACCCTGTCCCGTGCGAAATCTGTTTACTCTGCACCATGCCTCTCTTTGTAGGTCCATTCCCCGGGGGTTCCATAGTAGGGTTGTGTACCAAGTCCGCATTAGTAGCTTTGCAGTTTATCCACTCATTCTTCCATCTTACTTTCCAATTTGGTGGTATACTCTTTATATGTTCTGCTGTTCTCCCTGGTGGCCATCTTGATTTTAATGCTCTTACTAGTGTGTATTCTTTATCTTTATGCATTAGACAGTCATGTGAGACTGAGAAATTTTTCCAAAGTTTGCTAAACTTCTCGCCTTATTTTAGGAGGAGCGATATGTAGCCAATCTTTGTTTGTCGACTTTAATGTGCCGCTAATTATTCGCATCGCGGCTCTCAGCTGGACGTCTATTTTTTCTGTATGTGCACTGTTCAACCAAACAGGTGCGCAATACTCTGCCGCTGAGTAAGTAAGCGCTAGAGTTGTTATTCTTAAATACCTTTGCTGTTGCTCCCCATCCCGTGCCCGCAAGTTTTCTTACCAAACCCACTCTGGTTTTTATCTTCTGTACCAACTTTTCAATATGCGGTCTGTGTGTTAATGATCTATCCAGCGTAATACCAAGGTATCTAGGATTGGCGTTAAAGTTTATCTTATCACTCCCACATGTGACATTTAGCTCCGATTTTAGAAGGAGCCAGAATATATCCGCCATTAGGACAGGGTTGCGTATTAACGGTTAAGATGTTATCTTAATGTATTTTGTATATAAAAAACGTCAAACTTCGATTTGATGTGATGATGACGATGATAATGATTATTACGTTTAATCCGGTTTTGTTTTTATATATATATATATAGTAAGGGCGGTATTTGTCATAAATAGTTGCGATCGTGGGAAATAAGTTATTAATCTCGCTGCGAGGAAATATTGTTAGATTTAGGGCAAGTTAAAAAAAAAAAAAAAAAGATTTTTCCACATTTATGCTATATATGCCGCTAAATGCGAAGATCTTTCTAGTCGGTATTTATAATGATGTATAGACAACAGACAGGGCACGTGACCATTGAAATAATTCCTATTCCGAAGTCGAATAAAATCTCCGCTATGCTGGAAGACTACAAAAGAGTTTATTTCGTATAATAATCGGATAAAATACATGAATATTGTTAGAATAAACTATTTGAAGACGCTTTTTCAAGAGCGTCCTTTGGTACATCTTACCTTCGTTCTACCGTTCGATATTAGAATTGTCGCTAAATTATCGTATAAACATTATTTTCACGATAGTCGCGTTAAAAATTTTGTATATGGCGTTTCAGTTAATTGCAAGATTTTCATTCTCTCTGTACATAATCGATTCGTTCGAATAATAAGTAGCATTGCTACGAGTGTATAGATGAACACTTCCGACTGGCTGCCATTTCTCGTTCGTAGACATCGGTTATTTTTTGTAGTATACGGAGTGTTATAAATTATTATTATTATTTTTTTTTAATTTTTAAATGAGGGATGACATTACAGGCTACTCAACGTGATGCACGTACTAAACACATATTTCTAGAAACGTTCTGCAGAAATATCGCCTTGTCTGGAAACAGATTTTCAAGATGAAGAAAGGACAATACATTGTAAGGTATAGTTCAGAGAGTAATGTCTATTAAAGAAGAACGTTCGAAGATGACAAGTGATCAGGATTATCGCAAATTGCATTATGCAGAGGGCGGTAAGAAGTTCCTCTAAGCTGCATAAGGAACAGGCGGCGGTCCGGTAACAAGTAATACCCGAATCGCGATTAAGTACATTACCCCAAAATGTTTTCTTAAAAATAAATAAAATAAAATAGAACGATGGAAACTTATGTAAGATTATCTAACGATTACTAATATCTGTTAGCGTTTATTCGTTGACTGAATTTTACGTAATGGAAAGTTCTTTTTCATTTAAACCGATACTTCGAACAAAATTCTAGAAAATATTGAAAATATTTCAGTTGGCCGCGTATACGTGTAAAGTATTTTCAACGATGTACGCATATAGATAACGCTAAAAGGATTATTTTAGTTCCCTGGACTAAGTCGTATATTTCTCGCAGTTGTTTCCTAATCGGATTACCAGTCGTATTATACTCGAAACATAAGCATTCAAACGTGTACACATTACGTACATGATATATATATATATATATATATATATATATATATATATATATATATATATATATATGTATATATATATATATATATATATATATATATATATATACGCGTATTGTTGCAAAATGCGAATTAAACGACCTTTCTGGGTTTTCGGCGAGTTTCACCGTAACTATTAAACGTCAGTTTTAGTCGAAACGCAGTAAAACCCTTTCAACTTATCCGGCGCTTCAATTTAGGATGTTATCATTAATTTCAAAACGGTCGTTTTCCGAATATGATATCATTCTCTAAATCGTGAATGGAAATGTATACGCTCTCGGACGAGTAGTGATTTTTACGTAAACCGAACATTTTTGGAAAGTGTAATATTTTCGATTTGACCCTTTGAAAGATTATTTTGTAATAGTAGTCACGCGCCAAGGACAACGTACACTTATATAAGGAGGGAACAAGAGATTTTGAAACGAAAGTGCGTAATCTTTTCCATTTGACCCTTTCAAACGTTATTTATAATAGTAATCACACGCTCAGGACGATATACTTATGGAATTAGAAGAATTTTACGTAAACAGATAAATTTTGAAATGAACGTGTATAATCTGTTCGATTTAACGCTTATGAAATATTACTTACACCAGCAATCGCACGAAACATACTTATATAGGTGAAAGCATTTTATTTCTAAGCAGATCAGTTTGAACCGAAAGTGTGTGTAATCTTTTCGATTTGACCCTTTGAAACGTTATTTATAATAGTAATCACACGCGTAGGACAACGTACTTATTATGTCGATTCGAAACGATTCCGGAGAGTTGATCGAATTATTTTTCTGTAAAATCGATTCGTCGAAGGATAGACAATAATCAACATCGAGAAATCAGCGAAGTATTTACCGTTCGGGATCCTCAAAATCTAAATCGGAATTCGATAGATATTTAAAGGAAGAGAGCGGATTCTCCTGAAAGCGACACAACCTTTTGAAGGGATGGCGATCGAACGTCGAAAAATACCCAGTGGTCAGTCAGTTGGCTAACAAATATTTGCGCATTCATAGATAATCGGCAGATAACATTATTACCAGTAAAAGCTCTAAATGATTGATATTTCTTTATCAAAATTCCGAATAGTCATTAACCCTTTCCACTGATACCTTATACAATTTTAACGTTAAATTGTAAATTTTATACATTATACAATACTGCTTCCTGGGTGCGCCTTAGATAATTTTCAATGTACACTTATACGAATATTTTTAAAATTGAGACATTTAATGTATAAAAATGTTATTAACATTAAAATTTCATGTCCCGTATAGTGGACATCGTGACTGAAACGGTTATTTAATGTTTTTTTTCGGTGTTTTTACCGTGTTTTAAATTTTACTATGTTAAATAAATTCGCCTTTTTTTTTTTTTATCGTAACCTCTTTTTTTTTTTTTTTTTTAAATGTTAGCGAAATTTAAAAAGCCGCATAAATTTGCGTCGGTTCTGAGTCGATTCCGACGATGAATCGATTCTAAGTCGATTCGATTTACATCTATTAACTGATTACATTTATCGGAATCAACAGATCTAATACTTGCGCAGATGAAAAAATTTTTATTTTTACGTAATCAGATCGATTTTTAAATGACGGTGTAATATTTCCGATGTTAATCAAAAGCGGAGGACATCAGAGTTGAAAGAATTTCGTTCAGCGAACGATATATAAACATATTCGACCTTTCTCTCTGAAGGCGTGTCGAGCGGAAATTAATGAAAACTTTAGAAAGTGTAAATAATAATCAATCATAATAATAATAATTATCGATAATCAATAATTGCATTCGGATCGTAGGTCGTCGAAATACCAACTGATTGACGCGTGCATATTTAACCTTTTTTTTGTGTTTTTATTTTTTTAAATATATTTCTGCGTGTACGTACACTCGCGCACAAATATATTTACATACGTATTATATACATATTCGCACGCGAGTAATGTCCGTGTTGTAAATGAAAACAAATCAATTCTCAATACCGTTTAATTTTTACACGAATATTTCGAATTATTATGTTTGTTTTCATTTAGTTCAAATGGTATCCGAATAAAAGTGTAAATGTAATCTGCTTCGAAATTTTGAAACATTACCATGTGTAAAGACTATTAAGTATTGCTGAACACGAAGTAAGTTAAAATTATTAGTATTCTATGGTACATGAGAAAATGTGGCAAAATATATGCTTCATAAAATTTAGCGTAATATGGAGGAATTACGGTTGAAGCAAAACTATTCAAAAATTTTATTAATCTTCAAATTTGATTAAAGATATTAGTATTTTATATATATATATATATATATATATATATATATATATATATATATATATATATATATATATATATATATATATATATATATATCTGAATGGTTACCAATCAGTAGGAAAAGATTGAGGCGAGGACCAAACAACGATATCGTCAAATACACAAGTGCAGTCTGGATGCGTAAAGCACTTAATCGGATGGACTGGAAACAGCTAAGAGAAAAATATGTAAACGTTCAATAAATTGGAGGAGGCCAATGCTCGTTCCCAGGCTTAATTTCCTATATTAATATTAGTTTAGCATTAAGGAAATAATATTTGTAAATTTTAATTTAAAATGAGAAATACAGGCTATTGTAAATTGTAAATTGTACATATATATATATATATATATATATATATATATATATATATATATATATATATTTATTTATGTAGCGTATTGCGTAATATCATGGGGTTGCGGTGGTAACAAAACATTCAAAAATTTATACATACAGAAACATGAAATGTTAGAAGTAATTTTCAGAATTGATTAAAAACGTAAGTGGAGCGCTGTGATCTTATACAATAGATTGTATGAAGTCATTTTTAGGATAGTAATTTTATCCTATGAAAAATCTAGAACCAAAATGGTTCATTCGATAGGAAGTGTACTAGGGATATATATATATATATATATATATATATATATATATATATATATATTTAGCAAAACAAAATAAAATCTAAGTTAATCACTAATTTTTTTTTTTTTTATTACACAAACACGAACGAAGCTTTTCGACTATTAAGTCATTATCAAGCTATTGTAAATTTTTTAGTGATTAACTTCGATTTTATTTTGTTTTGCTAAATTCATAAAATCACTACTCTCCAATACATCAACATTATATATATATATACATATATATACAAATATATACATATATATACAAATATATATATATATATATATATATATATATATACATATATATATATAAAATATATATACATATATATATATATATATATATATATATATATATATATATATATAATATATATACATATAATTGACGAGCACGCGCGGTTACCGCGTATTATATATATTTTCGCTCGTACATGCCGTTACCACGCATATTAATACACACTCCCCACTTTCGTAGTCTGTTAGATATGCAATTTTACATACTCGGTAGCTCCTAATTAAAAATAAATTCACATTTATCGTTGTAAAAATAAATTTTAATTTTAAATAGGTTTATACTTTTTTTAAGTTTTCATTTTAGTTTTTTTGCTTAATGAAATATATATATACACACACACACACACACATATATATATATATATATATATATATATATTTAACTCATTAACGACAACCAAATTAATAATAATTATTTTTATAATGATTATTGAAAAAAAAAAGTCAATAATGACTTTTTGCAAAACTATACTGTAACATTGCGAGTATATATATATATATATATATATATATATATATATATATATATATATATACATTATGGTATGTGCACTGTGTGCATAGTTGATAAATGCGCGTGTATGTATATTTACTGGCGTTTTTACCTACATTATTAATTTTTCATCTATGGAAGGGACTATATTTACTAATGGTATTTGCGTTGGCATCAATTAAACTTCTGTTAACCGATTGAAGCTTTAGCTCGTACTGCGGTCTTAACTTTCTGTTTAGCGATTGAAGCTTCAGCTTTCACTGCGGTGTCTTTTTTCAGCGTATTATTTTTCTGCTCGTTATTTGTCGTTCTTTTCCGCGAGCGTTTATATTCGTGCGATTATACGTATATACATACTTACGTAAATACGTAAATATACATATTACGCGTTCTCTGTTCGATTTTATCACGGTTGGCTGTCGTAATTAATACGACCGCGTTAGAACTCTCTTTCTGGAACCGGGCGCGTGTTTTAAGGGTAACGTAACCATCACGGTTACTTATTTCATATACCGCCGTAAATTGTCTATAGATGTTTATGCAGATTCGCACGCGTACTCTATAATTACACGAACGCTGTTTGGTTTATTATGTAAATTTTGCAAATCGACGAACATCGTAATTTTCAAATGAATTACGCATCATTATATTTCGTTATTAAATTCGATTAATTAACTAATAATTATTACGATTAGATTTGCGATTACTCGTATTACTATTTATCGTTTTATAAATAATTCAAAATATAGCTAATAACTTGTACGATTAGTAAAATAATCGTGTACCTATATGGTATATATGTGTGTGTGTGTGTGTGTGTGTATGAGTATACAGGTTCGTGTAGAATGTACGATTTTAACGGTGCTTGTGTGTGCGTTGCAGTCTGTATGCTGCTAATTAATTTGTAATATTCGTATAATAAATATTCGTATAATACGTTGTTCGAGCAACATATGCGCTTTGATGGATTTCGAATTTTCAATTGGTAATGAACGTCATTTTTTTTCTTTTTAAAACATGTTCACCTAATTTGTAATGAGATTACTCAATTGTTTGTACATGTTCATCATTTTCATTTTGTAATTGGTTTATCGGAAATAAAGTTCGATTCGATTTGATTATCATTCATATTATTAATTATAAACCCAAAAAGTATATATGTTGCACCGATAATCACTAAAAGTTTTTTTTTATTTCGAAGATTTTCGACAATTAGGTCATTTTCATGCAAGCACAAATAAATATTACAATTATCAGTAACGACAATTACAAGATTCTTTTTTATTCATATTATGTGTACGTATAATATATAATTCGTTAGTAATTTTTGTGCGGCAATGGCGAAAGAAATTTTATTATTATTAATATTATTATTATTATTATTATTATTATTATTATTATTATTATTATTATTATTATGGGGAACGTTACTGATGACAATGTTATTGCGACGGATGTACTGCTCGCAATGTTCCAGTCTATTTCTCAATTCTAAATTTTCTTCTTTTAAAAGGGATGTTTCGCTTTTAAGAGAGATTATTTCATCTTTTCGATGTTTTACTTTCTATTAATAATTCGTCGAACTTTATACTATTAAATTCTATAGATCGTAACACTTGCTCTAGTTTATCATTAACAGGCGATAATTTCAATTTTATCGCATGTGAAACTGTAGATTCGTCTGATAATTGCAAAGCTGACTTATTTCGTGGCGTTCTGCAGCTAAGCCGTGCAGACTTTAATTCAGCACTCTTATATTTGCATGTACTCATTCTGACACGAGCGCAGTCTAAACGTATGCCGGCCTTGCCAGCCGCCGCACATAATAAAATATTACACTCGGAACAATTCATAATTTCGTCGCACTAACCTTATTTGAGATAATTACGATTGTTATAAATGGCCGCACCGATTAAGAACGATAATTTTGTTCGTTGCATATGGTCACTCTGTTAATGGGCGATCCTCGTAAAAACTGGTTTTTTCGTCGAATATCCTGTTTATACCACGATTCATATATATATATTACGTATTATAATACGCGATTGAACCCCGACGGCAAAGCTGACACGTTGCGTACCTTCACGAAGTGTTACGAAATTATAAGAAAATACATGGAATGCGTGTAATATACTTTAATTTTTACGAACTTCAAATCTGAAAACGTCAAAATCGATGAACAATACACCGAAACTAACTAAAAATAAATAATCTACGAACAAAATTACGTGACAATTTTAAAAATGCAATATATATAAAAAAACAACACACACAGTAAAATGAAGATTAAACAAACGATCTACGCGAAAAACAACCGGCCGTCCAAAATAATAAATAAACAGTCAAATGATGTACGTAATACCGTTACTATTTTTTTTACTATTTTTTTTTTTTTTTTTTAAATCGTATATTTGTATATAACATATAAAAATACATGCACAATTTCACTCGCACGCAATAGATTAATTTTTACAATTACTTCCGTCAAGCTATAAGCTTGTCGACGGGTTTAGTTCGCTAACATTTATCGCGCGTTTATTATATTTTATATATTAATTCACACTTTTCATATTCGCACACTCACTCATATACACTATTTATCTCTCCCGATCACACATACAATATCGTTTTAAACAAAATGTATACATATAGTAGCAGCACTTCCGTCATGTGCTATATGTCTATCCCTACCTATTTAATTTTGCTCGTAATATCTCCAGCCAGTAGCCGGGTTTTAATTTTTCCCTTCAATTTTCTTAAATTTTTTTCCTGCAGTATTTCATCTGGTAACAAAATTTTTGTTATAATATATTTACTTGTTTGTTCACCATATTTTGTCCTCTTTACCGGTATTTTATATTTTAACGTCTTTCTTAGCATATAATTGGTTAGTTTTTTTTTTTCATCTATTTCTATTTGATTTTCCTGTACTGTTAAATACTCCCATATTTTCGTCATTAAAAACAAGCCTCTCGCATTTAATACATTCTCTTCATTCGGTAGTTCATATCCAGATTTTTTTCTTCTCTCGTAATCAGTTTTAGACATTTTTTCTGTAATCTATCAATTTTTTCTAAGTACGTTCTCGATTCGACTAATGCATAATAGACCATTTTTAATGTAACTTTGTTTACATAATTTCTTAATGTGTGTACACATTGCTGGTATCACTGTTCTTATTTTTTTTTCTATATATTCAGTATGTAAACTCCACCTTAGATATCTATCTATGATTACTCCTAAATATTTATATTTCTGTACCATTTCTATTTTTCCACATTTTACGTTATACTACACATTTATCAGTTTCAATCATGTAATGCACACATTCGTTTGAGTGCATTATTATTTTTATTTTATGTGGTTCAAATTCTGCCATCGGCTTCAATACCTTTTGTTTTAGTTGCGTTTATTATCAAATTATTATCATGCGCCTATTTACTTACTATTAATAAATCATTCTGCGTATTTTTTCCGCATTTTTTATATTATTATTATTATTATTAAGTACTTTAATTAATTTCTCAATATTTACCCTTATTTTTATTTTATTTTATTTGTTTATTCGTATTCGATTTGTAATTAATGTTTATTTTATATTTCTTCGATTTCGAAGTGTATCGGTGTATTGTATTGAAATTAAAATAAATTTGATTTGATTTGATTATTATTATTATTATTACTATTAATAATACACGTTTCGTCGCGATTAAAATTATAACTCTACTCTTGTCGACTGATTAACATTTTATCTACTTGCGGATCTCGTCGGCGTGCAAAAATTTT